>VDFB02049217.1:143027539-143052803 GCA_007258455.2 Sequoia sempervirens
AATTTCATTGGATTTTGCAGTCAAATGAGTTAGTGTTAATTTATTCCAAAAATGAGGAGGAACACCTAGCACATCTTCAGTTAGTTTTGCAAAGGTTAAGAGAACATAAGCTATATGGGAAACTATAAAAATGTGCATTCTTTAAAAAGAAAATACATTACTTAGGTAACATCATTTCAAAAGATGGTATTGCAGTAGATCTAGATAAGATAAAAGCCATTGAGGAATGGACAATTCCCAAAAATGTGTTTGAGGTAAGAAGTTTTATGGGACTTGTAGGATATTATAGGAGATTGATAGAAGGATTCTCAAAAATTGCAAATCCAATCACTTTGTTACAAAGGAAGGGGAATAAATTCTTATGGACTGAACAGTGTGATAAGGCATTTCAAATTTTAAAGGAAAAATTAACCACTGCACCTATCTTAAAGGTTCCAAAATCAAATGGAAATTTCATAGTTGTGACAAATGCGTCCATTGAAGGTCTAGGTGGGGTACTCATCCAGGATGAAGGTGTGGTAACTTATGAATCAAGTAAATTGAAAAATCATAAAGTAAACTATGCACCTCACGATTTGGAACTTGCAACAATTGTACATGCTCTTTAGAAATGGAGACATTTTCTCTTAGGAAAACCATTTGAATTAAAATCTGACCATCAAGGACTCAAGTACATCTTCACGCAACCTCACTTGAATTCTAGATAAAGAATATTGTTAGAATTTCTAAGCTAATATGATTTTGAGATAGAATATATTAAGGGAAAAGAAAATAAGTTTGCAGATGCACTAAGCAGAAGGAGGCACTTGATGAATATTGCAATATTCAAAACCACTTTTAGAGAAAAAGTGCTAAATGAGTAAAAAGAAGATTCATGGTATAAGTAGGTTAGATCAACCTTAGAAAGTGATTCAATTGATCCTAGAATGAAGGGGTGTTATCTAGATAGTGACAAGTTTCTTCGATACGACAATAGGATATATGTTCCAAACTCTAAAGAGTGAAGAGAGTTATTTTTAAGTGAAGCCCACAATACCCCTTATTCAGGACATCTAGGGGAAAATAAACTCTATTCAGACCTTAAGAAACTATATTTATGGCAAGGAATGAAGAATGGCCACACAATACTTTATGTAGCTAAATTTCTTGAATGTCAGAGGGTGAAGGCAAAGCATAGTCATTATGTGGGATTATTATACCCCCATGACATACCACATCATAAGTGGCAGGTTATTAGTATGGATTTTATACAAGGATTTCCTACAACACCTTATCGGCATAACATAATAATGGTGGTAATTGAAAAACTTACCAAGGTTGCTCACTTCATGGTAGGAAATATGATAGATGATGCTCCAACTTTGGCTAAACATTTTGTGAAGGAAATTTTTAGATTACATGGAGTTCTGGAAAAGATCATATCCGATAGGGATGCTAGGTTCACTTCAAGGTTTTGGACAACTCTTTAATCAGCTTTGGGAACACAATTAAATTTTAGTACAACATATCACCCTGAAATAGATGACCAAACTGAAAGAACAAATCAGATTGTGGAAGAACTTCTACAAATGTACTGTATGGACCAACAATCTAAGTGGGAAGAATATCTTCCACTAGTAGAATTTGCATACAATAACTCTTTTCAAGCCTCCTAGGGATGACTCCATTTGAAGCACTATATGGAAGAGTTTATCGCACACCTTTGAGTTGCGATAATCTTGAGGATAGAGTGGTAATTGGACCAGATATGATGAAAGAAATGGAAAATCAGATCAAGTCAATTAGACAAAGGTTAAGGGAAGCAATAGACAGACAAAAGAGTTATGTAGATAGGAAAAGAACACAAAGGGAATTCATAATGGATGAAAAAGTTTTCTTAAGGGTTAGGCCATATAAAAGCTCTATAAGTTTTGGTAAGAAGGAAAAGTTGGCACCCCACTATGTGGGACCTTTTGAAACCCTAGAAAAGATAAATTAGGTTGCCTACAAATTGGCCCTACCTCCCCAACTGAGTTGTATCCATGACGTTTTCCATATATCTCTTCTTAAGAAGTATGTACCTAATGAGAAACATGTTCTGAATTGGAATGCATTACAGGTCCAACAGCCTAGGAAAATAACAATAGAGCCATATAGAATCTTGGAGAGATGCCTGTACCAATTGTGCAATAGGGTGGTTGACCAAAGTAAAGTGCAATGGGACCAATATGATGAAGAGAATGCTACTTGGGAAGATACCACTAAACTACAACAATCTTTTCCATTCTTGTTTTAAGCACTACCTAGATACTATATTTCTTTTCCTATTTTAAAGTACTATCTCTTTACTATATCAAACTTATTAAATATATGCATTAGGACGATGCACAAATAAGGGAGGGAGGATGTCACGACTCCTCCTCCCAACTGCATATTTTGATAGACTTTAATGCTAAAGGTAAATGCATGATCACGTTTTGATAGTCATGAAATGATATTACCTCCACGTTTCCTAAAACCTCTACAAGTTGGGTCTAGCCATTAACTATTGACAAGAAAAAATCTAATAAGGGTATTTGAATGGAAAGAAATTGTATACATAAACTATGGGATTAAAGGCGCATACATGTGAATTAAATTTCTATCAACACAGACCCATGGGCAAGGGCACATCGTGCTGTCTACAACCACCCAATATCAACTTTTGATCACCTCACGCCATCCATATTCCTCACGTTGGATTTTAATTCAACTTCCTATAATAAATATTAGAGATAACACACCACTACAGTTGGCAACGAATTTATTTCAACTTATCTATAAGCCTAGTAGACATGCCTATGTTCATCATCGCTCCTGGAATATGTGTCTTCTGGTTTTGTTTGTAGTGTGCTCTATCTTTAATGGATTGATGCTCAAGCATTCAACAGTGAGAGGTTCCAGAGGAGTGTACGTTGTAGACTGAGCAGATTTCAATCAAGATTCAACACAAGCAAGTATTCAACGTTGAGGGGTTCTAGAGTGTACATTGCAGACTGAGCAGATTTAGATCAAGATTCAACACAACAAAGTAAGTGCTTATCTCTGATTGCCATTTTTATAAAGGGAAAAAATTAATTGTAGAAATAGAGTTTAAATGCTTGCCAAACTGGTGTGACGTTGTTTTGTTTTGCTTGTATCATGCTTACTCATGGGTTTCTCTCTTTGAAATTTCTTGATGCAATCCTCAGAGTCATCAACGATTCTTAAGTCTCTTATGTCCTTGCACAAGTCAGTTGTCGAAACCTCTTTGCATTTGTTGTTGAATTTCTTACCTACCAAGACCCCTTCCATGGTTTCTTCATGGAGCTCAAAGCCTGGTCCAAAGCACCCAATTCGGCATAGGAAGGTTGGACGCTGGCAAAGGTTGTGAAATTCATTTTTATGCCTACCAATTGCATTTTCTTTTAATTTTCTAAAGCCTTTTCAATAATTTATTTTCTCTTAATATAAATCCCATAATTAGAGCATTCTATGAGAACATGTTTCCTTTAGGATTTTTTCAGACAGTTCATGTGCTTTTCTTTCCTATGCGCGACTTTTCGTTGAGACCATGGCTTCTTTGGGGTACTTGATCAAATAGTTAATGGGTCTTATTCTTGCTTCCATATTGTGAAAACCCATACAACAACTAGATTTGCATTTGCAAATTAAAAATTGATCTCAATATGTATTCAAATCCTTTGGTCATGATTTACCCATATTTTCGTTAAATAAATTGATATACCCACATATTTTTTTCTACGAACAAGTCAACTTAATTGATGAGTTTTCCAAGGGACAACACATAGTTGTTATGATTTGTATGGTATTCTAAGTTAAATCCATCCTTTATTCTTAATAAATAATCCAATGAATCATACTTAGATTATCCACATAGTAAACCATTAAGATAATCATTTTTGAATATTCAATGAGTCTTACTTATGAGTAGTTGAATGTAATCTATTATAGATAGGGGTTTTTGGAGTTAAATATTGAGTTGTAATAAATAATTAGCATCCTATGGCTTGAAGTGTTGTTCAAGGTTGACACTTGCCAAATAAGTTTTTAATTGTTAGAGGGAAGATTTACCTTAAGTCTTATAATGGGAGGCGATCTCGATAAAATAAATTTCTTGGGTTTCTTTTTCTCTTATTACTCAAACTTCATAAACTAGATTGCTCATTGAAGTTTTTTTTGTTTTGCTTTTACTTGTTTTCATTAATTTTTCTCAATATAAAATGTATTAAGTGGAGATAAACCATTTAAGGTTGTCAAAACCTTGGTGACTCTCCTACCCATATACCATGGACTTTGATTATTCTAGCCTCCCCTTTTCTTTTCATACTATTATAATATTATTAATTGAGTGGATTTGTGATCAATCTAATGAGGCATGCAATAAATCATTTATAAACTCTTTGGAAATTAGCGAAAAGAAAATGTAGAACATATAAAGTGAATACCTTATGACATCAATTAAAAAAAATGAGATGATACAGTTATGAATTTATTAAATCCTTGATCTCTTTTATAATAACCTTTGTGTACTTTTATAAATACCTTTTTGAATAAATCCCGGGTCATTATTAAGGGATTGTCTTTAGATGTTATGAATGGGTTGAATCATTTTTAATATTTGATTGACAGATTCATCTACTATCATACTAAGTGTATGTTCAACCTCATTCAAGATCTTATTTGACTTATTTATGATTGAATATTTGATGCTCTTCTTAATAATTCTTAGTCTTTATTTTTATCTTATTATTGGAATGTGTGTCCTTACTAGAAACCATCTATGACTTGTATCTTTAATAATATTGTTAGAAACTACCAAAGGGAAGTAGAATCATGTGTAACTAACTTTAGAAATACTCACTTTAGTAGGTTATCTAGTAATACTTCCTACGAATGGATATTGTTGAAATTTTATTCAATAAAAAGGTTAATACAAAATGCTTATTTTACTAATAATGGTACTTAAACTATTCTTAGATTTGAAGCTAATCTTGAGCAATTCATATCTAGGTAGTTATGCTATAATGAATATTACTAATGTCATTATGTATGTAAGATTTTATGAGTTTTTCTTATAAATATTTAATTATGCTAGATATAGCTTGAAACCCTAAGAAAAGAAAGGAAAACAAAAACCAGCAGTGTTCGGTATCAACGATGCCTTTGGATCATGTTTATGGGTAATTTCATCGCGCTTGAGCTACTGCATTTGTAACCTAACACAACTACAATAACGATGTTTGTGGCATCATCCCTATAAATCATCAAGGAGGAATAAGGGACATCAGTTGATTAAATCTAAAGGGAGGGAAATCCCCTTTGGAATGATAATCTAAAAAGATGAAAATGAAATGAATCAAATCCGCTAGTGACAACCTAGAAAACCAAAGTTGGAATTTTCTATGGTACAACATAATTGAAGATATTCTTTGTTGAGGTATATTAATTATGAAATCATTTTAAACGGGTCAAGGGCGACGAATATTAATAGGGAATAAGGTAAATAAATTACATTAGGTGAACAAATGATGGTCAAGCTGACCATTTGTTACTAATGCTTCCCTTCATGGGTAGCAACCTCAGAGGAACTGTCTGGGGGAAATAAAAACCCTAGAAAGGGTTGCGTACCCGCTTTATAACAGTTCACATAAACATATTCTAGAAAACATAACTACATATTTTACACCTTGATCTCATTTGGATGCAGGGTATGTAGATAGTCTAGGAAACAAAGGATGCTCCCAGTACTCAGACGTCCGGGAATGGGGTTTAGGGTTAGAGAGATCACATAAACAGTTATAAGAGAGAACCAACTAAAATATGTGCAACTATACTCAGAAGAATATTGCATGGTTTGCTTGATTCCCCAAGGCCCTTAGGCCAAATTTTGAGGTGGGTTTCAAGCTTAGAATTACAATTTACATAACCCTAAGGATGACGACTTCAGTACACTTTTTAGTAGAAAGTGTGGTCATCAGGGAAGTGACTCAGGATTCAGATGATCTTGATGAGTCCAAGACTCTGGCCAGAGCACATACCTATCATATGATAGTTGTCTACCTTGTTTAGGTAGATGCCTATTCCTATTATATGAATAGATGTATTCCTATTCCATATGAATAGACGAAGTGAATTCCTATTCCATATGAATAGATGATGTACCTATTCCATATGGATAGAAGTTCCTGAGTATACTTGTGAATGAATACTTGAACACAAAAAAAATATAGTCGCATTTTGAGTCAAAATTAATTGGGTCTTTACATATTTGAAATATCTAAACTACATTTTAAATAAGGTTTCGTATGCCAAGTGTGAATAGGGATACTCCTATTTCATTGTCGAGTCAAATTCCATCTCACTAGGCACACCACCATCACGGTTCTTTATACCTTGATGCATCATTCCTATGTGTGTTATCAAACATAAGGTATGTAATCCCTTTTAAAATCCAAATCTTTGATAAGCAATGCATCATCATCAATCTCTCATCATTATCTCTAATAAAGTCTCGTAGATCATGGACTTGTTGGATCCTCTTTTCTTCTTTCTTCTCGTCATGCTAACATAGTATCATGACAGTCAACTAAACATTACCAATGCATCCATCTTGCATCCACAAATCGTCAACATACTACATATCACATATAATAAGAAACACCAACCATTTCACATGCATTGCATTTCCATCATTTTGCCATAATATAGATTGGTTATTCTAAGCATCTCATAAACCATCTCATTTGCGTCATGATCATAACCATCCATATGTGCATCTTGAACCTCTTTATCACGAGATCGACCCTCAAATTGAACTTTTCACGCGATCTCTCAAGGGGGAAATGTACCGGTATACTTCTTTTCGCTGGGGCATCTAGAAAAATTAGAAAATTTTTGAACTTTGATCTCAGCAAGGTTATTCTTTGATCAACATAGCAAGTACATTGCTTCAAAGAGGGGCAAAATGTAGACACGTAATTTATCTTGATTGATATCATGCACTCGACTTTGATTCACTAACTTCAATTCTTCCTTGATCACTTCTTTACTAATCATTTAATTAAATAATATTTATTTAATTAAATTCATTAAATTTCCTCCTTAATCAGATAATACACATTATCAGGTTATTTCATCAAATCCCTCCTTTAATTAAATAAATCAACTTTATTTAATTAAATTCCAATATTTCCTCTTTGATTAAAAAAATCAAATTTATTTAATTGAACTTAATGTTCTTTCATTTAATTCCTAATGTTCTTGATTTGATTTAAATAAATCAACTTTATTTATCGTTCTTCATTGAATTGGAATAAACCAAATTTATTTAATTAAACTACTAATCCTCCACATCTCTCATTTGGATTTGTAAATAAATCTAAATATCTAAATCAAATGTCAATTCATCCATTCTATCTAAGTACTAATCAGTACCATCAACTCCTAAAACTCTCCATTCCTCTAGCTTTTGCAAGTTGCACATGTAAATCAATTTATTTGATTTATTAATTCCTCTATTTTCATTCAAATGTGGCATATTCTTGGAATATTCTACTTATTTGAATTCTCCCTCCCAAGACTTTTGTCCTCCAACTTGGCATTTAAGACTCTTACATGTCCTCTCCTTGAGCCAACTTGGCATTAAAGACACTTACATCCCCTCTTGCACAAGTCACTTCTTCAAATTCAAATTCCACCTACATGCATTTAACATGCACATTGTTCAAAATGTGCTCCACTCTCCTTCATTAGCATGTTGACAAGTGGCACAATTCCATTGGTTCAAATGTTAATCCCACATTCATCCTATTCCTCATTCTTCAACTCTTCTCCACTATAAATAGAGGTCTTCTCTATTGTATTTGGCATCCATAATCCATGTACGATCATTATGCTCATTTGAATCCACAATCATTCACAAGTTTATTGCAAGGTTATTATAGTCATTTTAATTCCAAAGTATCCATTTTCATCCACATTTCATTCATATTAGCATAAGATTTCATCATTCATAGCAAGGATATTAGCATTTTGCATCAAGGATCAATCAATCATCATCAAGCTTGTCAAGGGATTGGGAAAGGGCTACTTTCCACATCAAAGTAGCACCAATTCCCCCATGGGATGATGGTTTGAGAATTTTGAATAAGATTTCATTAGCTTTCATTTGATATTTATCTTGTTTTCTTGTTCTTTTGTTTTGAATGAATTTCATGGGGATGGTTTGGTTTGAACTTGTTTGAGGACTAATGTTTGCTTTTTTGTCCATGTTGAGCAGGTTTAGGCAAACCATTCATATTTTGGTGTAACCCCATTTTCCTTGGTTTACGAATTAGAAGCCATCCTTCCCACTGAGATCGAGCTCCCATCCCTGAGAGTATCATTACAAAATCTCATTACAGATGAAGAATATCAGGTATCATGGTTGAATGAGCCGGAACTACTGGATGAGCGATGCATAGATACTCTGAATCATTTGCAAGTCTACCGAAATCGTCTGAAGTGAACCTACAACAAGAAGATCCGAAGTCGGACCTTTCAAGTCAGAGAATTCGTATTGAAGGAGAATTAGAAAAATGTACCAAATCCAAATAGCAAGGGAAAGTTTGAACCCAATTGGTTGGGACCTTTCATCGTCACGACGAGCTAAAAATTAGGAGCATATAAGCTATGAACACCTGAAGGTGAACCTCTGTAGGAGCCTATGAATAGCTCCCACCTTAAAAAAATTTATGCCTAATCTTGCAAGGTATAAATCAAAAAAAAAAAAAAAGGATTAAAAAGAGTAAAGAAAAATCATCCTTTAGTGGAAACCATTGCGGTGGTGCTTTGGGCAAGTACCTTGGTGAAAACCTGGAAAACAGGCACCTCATGTAAATAAGAAATTTCCATCCACCATGATCTTTAGCAACTTGTTCTACATCATTCATCCATCACCCATCTGTGTCTGTATCATAGCTTGATCCTATGTTTGTATCATGATCCCTCCTAGTACTACTCAGCCCATTCCTAAGGTTAGTTTGTCCTGCCTGTATTGAAGTAGTCTATCGCACCACGTTGGGGGCATGTTCTTATTTTGGATAAGATTTGTGTATATTCTTGAAGTCTTCCTTATAATCAAAAAATCCAAAAACATTCAGAAAATTAGAAAATCCAAAAACATTCATAAAATTAGAAAACCCAAAAACATTCAAAACATGTCAAAAATCCAAAAAACAGGTCAAAAATCTAGAAAAAGTAAAAAAAAAGTGTCGTCTTGTCGAACTACGGGTGTCTGAGCTCTAAACGTAGGCAAGGTTGATCTTTGATCAACCCTTGAGACACCTTAGGTCACTCTTTTAGGAGTTCGTCACAATAACTGGCAATCCATTTTTTCATATCTCATCAATAAATGAGTTTATGTCAATTGAACTACGTGGTCTCTGCATGTATAACGTAGGAAAGGATAATTTTTTATCAACCCTCGAGGCCCCTAGGATAGGTCTTTAGGTTAGGTACTTGGTCAAAATCTCAGAAAACACGAAAAACATTGGAAAATGTGAAAATCAATACATTTGTAAAGCATCTTGAAAATACCCAAAACAACCTCAAAACATTTCAAAACATCAAAAAACATTCAAAAAACCCAAAAAAATGCATCCATCCCATTTCACATTTACCTGCAATAAACATCCACTCATAATAAATCATCGTCATCCCCAACCTTTGGTACGACAATCAGAAACAAGTGTAGCAAATCAAAAGTGGAAACTCAAACACCAAGGGTCTCAAGTCTAGGTCAATAGGTAAACAAGTTGGTAAACTCTTGGTACTAATAGCCCATCATCCAGTTTGTCCCAAATCATTTGATAACATCAAGTCCTAGGATGCATCCTTCCTACAATGGAAATCAACATCAGGCATCACTGTAGTTTAGTCTTGGCTAGAGGTATGAAGAACATTGACTTGTTTTGTGTACTTGATCTTTTCTTTTGATTTATCTTATTACGCTAATTCCAATGACCTCTCAACGATGTCTAATCAAAACTATTTAGAGAGAAAGGAATGGGGCAACGATCATTATCTTTTGTTTGTTGTGCTTGCTGGATATTCTTATAATATAACTTTGGTCATGCGTGTCTTGTTTGGTTTGTAGGGAAGGTGTTTTAGGTGTCTCTTTGACCACATAGGAAGGCTTGCTTTTCTATGTTCTGGTCTGAGATATTTGAAATATCTGAACTACATTTTAAATAAGGTTTCGTATGCCAGGTGTGAACAAGGATAATCCTATCTGATTGTCGAGTGAAAGTCCATCTCACTAGGTACATTGCCATCATGGTTCTTTATACCTTGATGCATCGTGCCTATGTGTGTTATCAAACATAAGGTAAGTAAGCCCTTTTAAAATCCCAATCTCTGATAAACAATACATCATCATCAATCTCTCATCATTATCTCTAATAAAGTTTCATAGATCATGGACTTGTTGGATCCTCTTTTCTTCTTTCTTCTTGTCACACTAACATGGTACCATGACAGTCAACTAAACATCACCAATGCATCCATCTTGCATACACAAACTGTTAGCATACTGCATATCACATATAATAGGAAACACCAATCATTTCACATGCATTGAATTTCCATCATTTCACCATAATATAGATTGGTTATTCTAAGCATCTTATAAACCATATGATTTGCATCATCATCATAATTGTTAGATGGAAAAATTTGCACCCCTTTGCCAAGCTGTGAAAGCAGACAACAAATTTGGACTAACATGGGAATGCTTTCAGGTTGTGGGTGTCCTATTTTGAAAACAAACCTCCAGATTATGGGTTGGCTCCCCTTTTGATGTCACTTGAACTAATGATTTCTGAGGAAAAGGGTAAAAGATGCATGGAAATGAACATTAACTGAAAAATACTAATGGTGATACACCAAAAAACTGACTAAGACCTGTAAACAGCCTATTCACATTCAAAACAATGACATAAAACCTTGTTCACACAACTCATTTTCACATGCATTTCACATAAGTAATTTATAAGGATGTTTTTTGGCAGAACTCTTAGAAGGAAAACAAAATCTCACAACTAACAACACTTGCTTTAAGTAACACAACTTATAACCTGTAACAATGCATTTTTTGTTAAATAGGTGCTTAACCATGAGACAAGACTACAAGGAAAGGTAAATTTCACAAATAATCTGATCAATCACTAAGAACACACAATACAACATGAAATGAGAAGGTAAATGTTCAATTTCATTGATTCAAAGTACTCAGCTATATCACAAGTCCATCTAAGTTACAATACTGCTCCTGTTGAAAAAGATAACTCCAAAACTAAGCTGTCACTTTGCTGGAAAGAAATAACTAACTCCAATAACAAATATTGAAGTTACTTAAGCAAAAATCAACCAACTCCCTCACACAAGTCCATCTAGAAGGTTCTGGTTGGATGCAACAGAAAAGACCAAAAAGAACCTTCTAGAAACACTCCAAACTGCCCTCCACATGAAGCAAAGTCAAGCCAAGTCAATAGTCACACTAAAAATGTGACAAAAATGCCTCCAAACAACCCCCCTTCCTCCAAAAATAGTCAAAACAACCTCTCACACATCCCTCATGTTTGTTAGTCATCATTGGTCTCACACACGTGTTCAACACATTTGACCCACACCTTTGTTTCTTTTTGAAAACAAAATACTCAAATTTGCATTCAAAATAATAACTTGATTAAGTGATTCATAATACACCACTTAATCAAACTATTTTACATTTTAAAACATAATGGAAAAGGGCCCCACCACCTCTTCGAATTACATTTACATTTGCATTATAAATGACATAAAATAAAAGTGATTTACAAATCACTTAAATCATGCCTTACTATTGATAGAAGATGCAAAACAAAAGAAGTATTCAAATGCTTGTAAAAGCATTCAAGCCAAATTCATTCCTCCAAGGCATTCAACCAATTTTGATTCTCTTCCACTTCTGCATTTCAAGGCCAAAAAATGTCATGACCATGACTTAGTCAACAACCCTCCTTTCAAAGATAAACAAGAGGCCCATAATTCGGCCTATGTGAGCATAAAAGGATTCCAACATCCTTGGAAGGCATGTTTTAAAGTCTTCAAGGCATTTCATCTTTCAAACTTGGAGGACTTGGCATATTTTAGAAACAAGGCATATGGTGTTCAAAATGAAATATAAGGAAAACAATGCCTAAGTCATAAACCTTACCTTAAAGACCACATAACACATTAGAATGTGTTTGTATTTTTTAAAAACAAGGAAAAAATTCATCGGCCTTCAGCATAGGGTTTCCAACCCTAAACAAAGATGGGAAAAGGAAAAAATTACACATCATTTTGCATCGAGCCTTCTAGAAGTCGACATTCCTCCGCCATGGGGTTTCTTTGAGTGCACAAAAAATGGTGCATTTGGCCTGTTCTTGATGAATTTTTGATGAACTCTTGTGATTTTCTTCATTGAAATACTGAGGTAACTATTTTTTGCATCAAAATCTTTATCTTTTCCATCTTTTGAAGGCCATTTTATGTTAAATAGTTGTGGCCATAAGCAAATCTCTGATCACTTTATTGTTTCATTTCTTCTCTGTGGGTTTTCATTCTGATTTAGCCGCCATTGGTGACACTCTGAAGATTAAAAGGAAGCTCTCTGGAAAAAAAAGAAGCTTTGCATATTGCAAGAAAATGAGCAAAAAGCTCAAGTAATCCTTTTACCTGACCCAAGTCTTGATTTTTCTCCTTTATTTCAGTGAATGAAAGCTTGAAAGGAAGCTTTTCCATTGTCAAAATGAAACAAAAATTAACTTTCCTCTGTATTAGAAGTTGAAGTAAAGAAACCCCAAGTGGGTTCGTTGTTTTGTGAAGAAAATCTACTCTTTTGGCCGCAACCATGAAGAATGAAATAGGGTTTCTTCATATTGTTGCTTTGATTCACTTGAAAGTTCCATGATATCTTTTCAATATTCTTGTAATTTCACTTTTCAACTCAAACCCCAAGTGGTTTTTTGATGTGTGAATAAAAAACCAATTTTTTGGTCGCACCATGAATGTATGCACTGGTTTTGACAATGGCATTTTCTTTACTCACTTCTAAAAGACAATAACTCCATGCCATTCCTTTTTGATTATGTGTTTGCAATTTTAAAACAAAACCAGATGGGTTTTTGTTGTTTTGAGAAGAAAACATGATTTGTGGGCTGCGGCCATGAAAGAAAGTATTGGGGTTTTTACATGCTTTTCTGTAGAAAGCTCTCCATTGTTCAATATCTCTAAATCTTGTCATTTTTTACACAAACCCAAATGGGTTTTTTGATTTGAGAAGAAAACCCTCTTTGTATTATGCATTCCACATGAAACCCCAAGTGGGTTCTTTGATTTTAGAATAAAAACTAGATCTTTGGCCATGAATGTAGATAAATAGCCGTGTTTTGAGCTACATTTCAATTTGCTTATAGAGGGTTTGAGATATTTTTTTTCTCTTGAATACCTCCATCAGATTTCTCTTTCACCATCTCATAATTTGTAATTAGAATAGACCCAAATGGATTCCATTGCTTTTTTGCATTTTGTACTTTGAAATAAAACCCCAAGTGGCTTCTTTGATTTGTGAAAGAAAATGACTTCACCAGGCCACGGCTGAAAGAAGTGAAATGGTTTTAACCTCTTTAGTTCACTTTGCAAAAAAATTCCATGATGCAATCTGGGTACTTTATTTTTTTTGCATTTCATGTTTACCATTTCAAGGAAAGCACAATTCTGAAGCATATATCATTGTTGGACCTATATAAGCATTGCATTCTTATTTTGAAGGTTTATTGTGGCCATGAATAACAACCCAGATTGTTACATTTCACCGTATTTATCATTTTTCTGGACAAAAAACCCATGATGCATTTGGGGTATGTAATCTTACATTTCCCTCTTAAAAGAAAACCTTCAAACCCATTGATACTACAAGATTTTCCTTGTGAAAGAAGACTGCTCTTTCATTGGATTTAGTGCATTTAAACTTCCCTTGTAGTTGCACTGTTAAGACCTTTTCTATCACTGTCTTTGTGTATTTAAGATGCATAGCATGGCTGAAACACAGTTGGCTGCCCTAATTGCTTTTACTTTGAATTTATTTATTTTGAAAACAAAACTCTATTGTTGCACTCAAATACACTCTCCAAAATGGATTGAGGTCTTTATTGTATTATTTGGGACAGACTTGACAACATCAACACATTCGTGCTCCTTTAATTTCTGTTTCTTGTTTTCACTTTAGATGATCATCATGCCTAAGTGATATCATGACAAAGTGTTTGTATTCCCCAAATGCAACATTGGAATACTAATCCCACTTGTAATCGATAGTAGCTTCATATGTTTATGCATGTTTGCTTCACTTGTGAATAGTATCATGAAATGTCAACACAATAGATGTAGAGATGACCCCTCTTTTGCATTGAAACTCCAAGTTGGAAATAACTTGAGTAGGGATCTTACTGCCAATCATGGCAGTCCTGTAGCATTCTTTGGCATTAAACATTGAAAGAATAATGCAAAACATGATAGATTGCATTACTGTATTACACTCAATGCATCCTTTGTTGGTATCAAATGACTGAATTCTTTTGTTGATTATTTATGAATCATGCTGGCTTGGTCTTTAAATGAAACATTTAGAATTATTGATAGGCAACAACCTATTTAACCATTTGAAAAGCAACAATATTGAAAGAATGGTAATTCATTTCAGATGTAAAAACAAAATGCATGTTGTACCTTATCTCCCACTGCTTGATTCCTTTTGTGCAGTCTCCATTGAATGTGAATGGCTAATCATTTTGTTGGAATTTTTCTAGCTCCATTGGTGCACCATATTACATCACTTGATTTTTGTTGTCTCTTTCCAAATGCTTTTAAATGTTCACATGTTGGCCTCCTTTGTGAAGCACATTTTCTCTAAATAGTTGTTGTGATAATCATGCTTAGGGGATGCTCCATTGGAAAACATTGTTATTTGAAATGCATTTCATTCATTGTTCCTGATATCATCATGGTTGTAGCCAATGTAGATGGCTGCTTCACTTCATCATTGTAGTCTCAATATTGCATTGATACTGTGAGGTGATTTGCTTCCATTTTGTTCATTGTATTCTGAAATACATTGTCTTTTGGACCTTGTTGTCCTGTAGCATCAAATGGTTGTTTCATACCTCTGTTGAGTGAATGATAATTGATTTGTTCAATGTGAACAGTGTATAGTTCTTTGAGTTCATGTAGACTTCAATGTGTCTTAACACCATGTTCTTTTCCTTTACTCTGTCATTGACTCTTGTCACACAAAGAGATGCCCATTGATTCCTATTGTCCCATATGTTTCTTTGATTGTTGTTTTACTGTAGCATGAAAGGTAGCATGCATTTTTCTTTTAGGAATGCCCAAATCTTCATGGTTTCCCTAACAATTGCTTGCTGCCCCCAAAGGCTTGTTACTTGGTCTTCACAAACATCCAAGTCCTTTTGATCTTGTGCAACAAACAAACACCATCTCCTCACTTTAATCTTAGTGGGAAAACATATGTCACCTATGTTGGTGACTTGAAAGCTCACCATCCTATGTGATGTGTGGTTGTCCAATAGGATTGAGGTGAGATGAGTTGGACAGTGTCTTTCATGCAACAATGCATGATTATCTTTGTTCCTTCCTGCTGCCCCACATGCCTCATGATGGTTTCAGGCATGATTTGATTTCTCCTTCATTATTTTAAGAGATGCATAATTGAACTTGATGCATCTCTGAAATCATTTACTTCTTTTAATAAAATGGATCTCAGATCCACTTAAGAAGATTGAAAGACATATCCAGGAAAGTACGCCTTCCTTTTGACATGATGGCAACATACTGATTGATTCATTGTGAAGAGATGAAGTGTGAACTTCTTGACAACTCACATTATGTGTTGCATCTTTTGAATTTGATAATGAAAGTTGATCAATTGGTGTGATTCCATATTGATTTAATGCATCAATAGCATGTTTATCATTGATTTGATCAATTGCTCAATTTCCTATCCCTCTTAAAACATCAAAGGGTAGCATGCTAGGCTCAACCCTCGTGAGAGCCACATTTACACTGCATGCTGTAATTAGCTGAATCAAAACAGTAACAAGACTTATCCTAAATCTGCACAAGGAACAAACCAGTTAGATAAACAAAGCATATCATAGACCTATGTTTGATTACTCTGTTCTTGTTTTCTGGGACACTTATGGTATGCTACTATTTTAATGCTTGTAGACATCATATTACACGTTTATGGATGTTTTGCATATATTTTGATTAGGTACCTTTCATTTCTCTAACAACACTATTTTATCCAATGCAGGAAACCTAGGAGCAATGAGGAGGGTGTCAAACAAAAGTAGAGCAGTGGGAAGGATCGAGATGATGTGAGGCCCAGCCAATGGGATTCGTCATTCCACCAGGCAATGATGGGTCCCTTTTCATTTTATATGCAATTTATTTTCTGTTATCTATATGCGTATAATCTCTTCTTTACTAGCATTAGAATAGCTAGTCCCTTGGCTTGTGAGAGACATTATACGCTTGATGATTATCAATAAATATTACATTTGCAATACATGTTGGTTCTCTCTCTTGTTTGTATGCAATTGCAAAACTGAAATAAATGCAATTTGTTTTGACAATCTCTCTTATGCACATTAATGAACTTAGCAAAATATGATGTATCTTTTAATGTTTAAATGAAACACAAAAGAATAACACTAAGTTACTCGATTTTAGTTGAAAGCTAAAAATCAAGTAACAATAACCATCCATACATGCATCTTGAACCTCTTTGTTGTGAGATCGACCCTCAAATTGAACTTTTCGCTCGATCTCTTGAGGGGGAAATGTACTAATATACTTCTTTTCACTGGGGCATCTGAAAAAAAAATAAAAAAAATAAACTTTGATCTCAGCAAGGTTATTCTTTGAACCAACAGAACAAGCACATTGCTTCAAAGAGGGGCAAAATGTAGACATGTAATTTATCTTGATTGATATCATGCACTCGACTTTGATTCACTAACTTCAATTCTTCCTTGATCACTTATTTACTAATGACTTAATTGAATAATCTTTATTTAATTAAATTCATTAAATTTCCTCCTTAATCAGATAATACACATTATCAGGTTATTTCATCAAATCCCTCCTTTAATTAAATAAATCAACTTTATTTAATTAAATTCCAATATTACCTCTTTGATTAAATAAATCAACTTTATTTAATTAAATCCTAATGTTCTTCATTTAAATCCTAATGTTCTTCATTTGATTAAATAAATCAACTTTATTTAATGTTCTTCATTTAATTGAATAAATCAAATTTATTTAATTAAATTACTAATCCTCCAATATCCTCTCATTTGATTTAAATAAATCTAAATATCTAAATCAAATGTCAAATCAACTAATTCCATCTAAGTTAATTAATCACAAATTAATTAACTCCTAAATCCTCCACTCCTCTAGCTTTTGCAAGTTGCACATGTAAATCAATTTATTTGATTTATTAATTTCTCTATTTTTATTCAAATGTGGCATATTCTTGGAATATTCCACTTATTTGAATTATCCCTCCCAAAGGACTTTTTTCTTCCAACTTGGCATTTAAGACTTGCATGTCCTCTCCTTGAGCCAACTTGGCATTAAAGACACTTACATCCCCTCTTGCACAAGTCACTTCTTCAAATTCAAATTCCACCTACATGCATTTAACATGCACATTGTTCAAAATGTGCTCCACTCTCCTTCATTAGCATGTTGACAAGTGACACAATGCCATTGGTTCAAATGTTAATCCCACATTCATCCTATTGCTCATTCTTCAACTCTTCTCCACTATAAATAGAGGCCTTCTCTATTGTATTTGGCATCCACAATCCATGTAAGATCATTATGCTCATTTGAATCCACAATCATTCACAAGTTTATTGCAAGGTTATTATAGCCATTTTGAATCTAAAGTATCCATTTTCATCCACATTTCATCCATATTAGCATAAGATTTCATCATTCATAGCAAGGAGATTAGCATTTTGCATCAAGGATCAATCAATCATCATCAAGCTTGTCAAGGGATTGGGAAAGGGCTACTTTCCACATCAAAGTAGCACCAATTCCCCTATGGGATGCTGGTTTGAGCATTTTGAATAAGATTTCATTAGCTTTCATTTGATATTTTATCTTATTTTCTTGTTCTTGTGTTTTGAATGAATTTCATGAGGAATGTTTGGTTTGAACTTGTTTGAGGACTAATGTTTGCTTGTTTGTCCATGTTTGAGTAGGTTTAGGCAAACCATTCACACTTTGTTCTTTAATTACCATATAATCTTACATATGTATATGCATATGCATATACATATATATGTATACGTATGTACATATATATAGTTTGTTTAAGGGCAATGGACTGTTGGTGGTAGGGCGATGTTGATAGTATAACATGCATTGCTTATTTCATTGCACACATACTCTCGATCCTTTGAAATCAACTCTATTAGATGCATGGTTAGTTTGTTCTTCAATCACACTCACTCTTACATGTATTAATTTGTTGTTTTAGTTTGTATCATTCAATTATTTCTAAGAGTATGAATTGGGGATGTCATAGTATAACATGCACTTTTTATTTCATTGAAAACATACCCTTCATCACCTCAAGGATATAAAAGTTATAATTGTGGATATACGTTGAAAGAAGTCTAATCTGTTCAAGACATACTGATCTACTATTGATGATGGCATCCATGGTTACATTGTATATCTTGTACATATAAGCCTTCTTCCAATGTATATCCCTCTTCATCTTATTACAAAAGAAGGGCTCAATACTATTAACTTAAGACACCTTTCAATGTATATCAATGGTTTTCATGCAATTATGGTTTTCATATGTATATGCCTATGAATATGTATATACATATATGTATATGCATATGTCTATATGTATATACATATGTTAGTTAGGACTGTTGGGGGCCCTTTCCTTTTATTAGTGGTGACACCACCCAACTAATTTGACAATGTTGTGGTTGGAAGACCCCACTTTTTGGCTACCCCTCTACATGACATGTCATTATCTTCGACATCTACAAGGGCATGGTCCATGTCAACCATGGTCCATTCCCGCCGCAATATAACCTTTTTGGTTGTTACAACTGGGTTAACTTGGAGTACATGTTCGATTGGCTGCTCCACAACAATTTCTACCTCCTCATCACTACTTGGTTCTTCAGTTAGCTGGTGAACATGAATCACAATGTCCTCGTCATTGCTATGTGGCAGTTGCACACCTCTCTTATGTGCAAGCATAGTTGTCTACCTCCACTTTGATACAGGTCACTTTCTTAAAGGTCACTTGGTATTTGTTGTCACTTTCTTGTTCCTCTGCATTGAACCAACACATTGATTAGTAAACAACATAGAATTCTAAATGTTACAATTAAAAGAATGATACAAACTGAAACATCAAATTCATACATGTAATAGTGAGTGTAATTGTAGAACAAACTAACCATGCATCTAATTGAGTTGATTGCAAATGATCAAGGCTATGTGTGCAATGAAACAATCAATGCATGGCATACTATCATATCGCAAACTCTACCTCTTATAAACATATGTGTGATCATGTTAAACCCTTCCTCATACAACACTATGATACAAATATATATAAACTTGAAACAACAACATGATACAAATATGTATATCTTAAGAGAGCATTATAATATAGATAAATTTTAAAACAACAATATGAAATAACTTGAAAGTGCAGTAAGATATAGGAAAGGGTTTGAAATATTTATATCATACTGTTGTTTCAAGTTATGTAAATGTTTCATAATGCTATTTGAGAAATGGTTACCATACGATCACTTTAATTGAAGATCAAACAAAGCATACATCTAATTAAGTTGAATGTAAATGAAGAAGGGTATATGAAACTTATGTATCTATCTCTGCAATAATATATATATATATACTATTGTTTCAAGTTATATATGTTGTTTCATAAATGGTTATAACATAAGTAGGAGTCAACCACTATCACAGTTGGTTATAAGGGAGAGGGGCTGACATTTATAGTCAGTTAAATTGAAGAACAAACAAAGCATACACATAAGGGAGACGAGCTAATTGTGGGCATAAGACATCGTGGGTATAGTTTTCGACATATGACATATGGTGGGTATGGTATGTGACAACCTGGTATAGGAAACATGTATATGTTGTATCAAAAATGTTTATAACATAAGGAGGAGTCTGCCATTATCACAGTTGGCTATAAGGGAGAGGGACCGATATTTACAGTCATTTTAATTGAAGAACAAACAAAGCATACATCTATAAATGAAGAAGGGTATAAGAAACTTATGCATCTATCTTTTTATTATATATATGTTGTTTAATAAATGGTTATAACATAAGTAGGAGTTAGCCATTATCACATGAGTTGGCTGTAAGGGAAAGGGGCTGATATTTACAGTCACTTTAATTGAAGAACAAACAAAACATACATTTAATTAAGCTAAATGTAAATGAAGAAGGATATGAGTAACTTACGTATCCATCTATCCCTATATTGCAGAGATAGATAGATACGTAAGTTGAATATAAATGAACAAGGCTATAAGTAATTTACAGATCTATGTATCTCTCTCTCTCTCTCTATATATATGTATGTATGTATCATAATGCTGTATCAAAAAGGGTTGGAAAAATGTGTACCATATTGTTGTTGAATGTTACAGTATTATAAAAATTTCAATATGCAATATATATATTGCAGAGATAAATAAATGCGTAAGTTTAATGAAAATGAACAGGGCTATAAGAAACATACATATCTATGTATCTGTGCAATATATATATGTATGTATCATAATGTTGTATTGGAAAAGGTTGGAAATATTTGAACCGTAAGTATGAACATAGAACAGTAAGCTTTAAGGGAGAGTGGTTGATGACAACATAAACTATGGCTATGAAAATGAACACGTCTTTATTTCATTTAAATGTAAATGGAAAAGGCAATTTCATAGAGGAATTCATAGAGGAATGCATAAATGATAGCCAAGGTAGGTATTGAGGCTTATCGTAGAAGCTGAAGGAGGAGACTATATCGATTTGGAGGAGATTATTGTCGCTCAAGAGTATCCAACACAAAGTGGGAAATTCGAATTAGTTGATAGGTAACTTGCATCGCACAACTGAGCATTGCTTGCATAAATAAATAGGTTGATAGAATTTAAATTGGTAGCAAGTGGATAATTTTGAATTTTGGGAGGGAATTTGACTTGCATTCAATGAATTAATGGTAGAAGTGATAGCTTCATGGGTACGTAGGATTTCTGGTTGGTGATTTGAAATGATATTGAAATTTTTTTGAATTGTAACCAGATTTAAATTTTTGTTATGATTATTGTTTTTAATGTTGATTTGTAAATAATACTATAATAATTACGTGTTTTAATGAAGAATTGCAATGCATAGTGAGCCTGAGAGTTTGTTTTTTTCAATTTTGCAGGTAAATTAAAAAAAAAGATTGGTTAATATGGACACCCGGGAACCAGTAGTTTGTAAAAAGAAGATGAGAAATGGAACATATTTAAATGTATTTTGTTAAAATATATTTGCAACTTATTCAGTTGACAATGTCTTATGTACATGTCGACTCAGTTTGAATGCATGCCAACTGACTTTTAATGCAATAAGACATATATTTTGGATTAAAAAATATCAATTTGCTACAACCTTTTATTGGAAAGGTGGCAAAGATTATTTATATTATGAAATAAGTCTATCATGATGCATCGTAAATGCCAAGTTGCATTCACGTGATCTTGAGAAGGTGGCAATACAAAAGTCTACCTATGATAAGACATATTTTGAATTTTATATGACCCTTCCTATCATATTTAAAAGCATATTTGAAATTTTTATTAACACTTTTATTGTCCAAAAATGACCCCAAGCTGTCCAAAACTATACCCACCTATGCTACGTCCTATGCTCACAATCGACTTTCTCCCTTATCTAACACTTATATTCATATTCCAACATCTTCCTCGAAATGTCTCCGCAATTTCCTTTGTAATCTTTTAATGCTGCCAAAATCTGTACCTTATATATATATATTTTATTCTGCTCTCACTTTCGGCGTAAGAAAGTCCTTGTGCTTATCGAGGATTACAGGTTTGGAATGAATTCCTGCTGCACAGGATAATCTTCAGTCGGCTTTAAGTCTATCTTTTCAGATGTGTGGGGCTGCTCCCCAATCCCATCTTTCGCAGGAAACCGCGTAGAGAAAATTGTGGGGTTAAACCTGTGCCCACCTGCCTTCCATCCTTTCTACCCGGTGTTGAGAAATTTCTACTAATTTAATCTCTTCGACCCCTGCCCTCCCCTGTGTTTGATTGAATTCCATGGCAACGGGAAATCAGATTACCAATGCCTTTGCGGAAATTCTGGCGCCATCTGCATCTGCATCTGCATCGTCTTCAACTCCAACAAAAAGCGTGCCCTACGATGTATTCATAAACCATCGTGGCCCTGACACCAAAACAACGGTGGCCGCCTCAATCTATGGTGCCCTGAAACTCATGGGAGTTGAAGTTTTCTTAGATGAAAAAGAGCTTGATCTTGGTGATTTCATACCCTCTGAAATACAACATGCCATTTCTACTTCTTTCCTTCATATTGCTATCCTTTCACCCAGGTATGCAGAATCCACTTGGTGTTTGGAAGAGTTGTCGCTTATGCTCAAAACTCGCCAGACAATCATTCCTGTGTTCTACGATATTGATGTCAATGATATCCGTTGGATAAAAGGAAAGTATGCTCAAGAATTTTCCAAGCTTGAAGCCAAGAACAGATATCATTCAGAAAAGCTTCAGGATTGGAAGTCGGCGCTGCAAAAGGTTTCATATCTTAAAGGTCATATTGTCAACAGTAAGGAGTAAGTACCGAATCCTGTTTTCCTTCTATCACCTGTTATATAGTTGTTCTATAGATTAGATTCTCTTCTCTTTTAAGATAGGTTGGGAAGATTTATTATCATCGAAATCTGATTTGAAGTTTTCCTCTCGTTATGTTTATGATGAAATTTCATTAATTTTTTCATTGATATTAATTTTTTTTATTTTGTTAAGAAATAAATGAATAAATAGTTTCTTTTCATTATAAAATTATCTAATATATCAAATTAAATAAAAGAAAAAATAAGGTTCATGATTCAAATAATTAAGATTAAATGTTGAATTATATCAATTGAATGTAGTAATTAGTTTGATAATAAATTATAAAAACTTTATTCATCTAATCATCAATTTGTAAGACTTGATAGAACTTGATGCAGTAATTAGTTGGAACTCAGACATTGATTGCTCTAGATTGATTGGGTCAGGTCCATGACTATGGAATTGTTTTTCACGAGTATGAAATTATTCTCATACATGAATCAATTTTTAAAATATTTTTTTAAAACTATTTTTATTTTGTAAAGCCTCTCCTTTCTCTAACATATAAATTTGTTTATTTTTTTACCTTGTCTTTTTCAATTTTATTTTTAAAGGGCACAAAACATTACTTGTATGCAAAACGTGTCATTATTTTTATTTTTAACCACATTCTTTCATTTGATATGAATAATTGATATTTGTCTTTAGTTAATAAAAATATGTTGATTAAGTTATATTAATTTAAGATTTGTTTATAGAGAAAATTAATTTGAGAGTATTTTTTCAAAAATGCTTTTTTTGTGTAGTGATGAAGGAATGTTGAAGACTATTGTAGATTATGTACAAAAGCGCTCTAAAAAGACTCCATTTGTGGTTGCCAAACATCCTGTGGGTCTTGATGAAACCTTACGAGACTTTAAAAGAAGTGTATTTGAATCTTCTCAGAATGTAAAAATTGTGGAGATCACAGGGATGGGTGGGTGTGGAAAAACTACATTGGCAAAAGAGTACTACAATGAGAAAATACAGTCCTTCTATAGATGTAGTTTTGTTTGCAATGATCAAGATGTACCAACTAAAAATTTGTATGAAAAGCAGAAAAAAATGTTCCAAGATCTTGGTGGCCCGAAAGATATATCATTTGATAATGTAGAAGAAGGAAAAGCGATCCTAGCAAAGTATTTGAGATCTGTTCAGGTATTTATTATCTTAGATGATGTAGATCATCTAGATCAGTTAGAGTCTCTCTTGCCAATAAAAGATAATCTTGGACAGGGTAGTATTATTGTGATCACAAGTCGAGATTCACACATTCTCACATCATGGGGGATCCCTTCTAATTCCATTTACAAGATGAAAGAATTAAATTCTGAACACGCCAGGGAACTATTTTGCTGGCATTCTTTCCTACAACCGTCTCCAAAAGATGGATTTGAATGTCTTGTTAATAGTTTTTTAAAATTCTGCCAGGGATTGCCATTATCCCTTAAGGTATTAGGAGGACTTGTACATGGAAAGTCGAAGGATTATTGGAATTCTCAATTAGATAAGGTCTCAAGATCATTGCCCAAAGACATTAAAAGCATACTAAAAGTGAGCTTTGATGCACTAGATGAGGAAGAAGAGAAGGGTATATTTTTAGATATATCATGTTTCTTCATAGGAACAGAAAAAAATTCGGCCATCGCAGTGTGGGATGAGTCCAAATGGAGTGGGGAGTGTAGTTTGGAAACACTCGTGGATAAGTGTTTGGTTGAGGTAGATGAGAAAAACTGCCTAAGAATGCATGATCTGCTGAGAGATTTGGGAAGGGACATTTCAAAGACAAGGTCACCGTACCGCCTTTGGTCACCACAGCAAATTACCCACATTATTGAGAAACAGGGGAAGGTGAGTGTAATATCATGTTTTTTTATGGTATCCAATATTTCACTAAGTAAATGTTCATACATTAATTGCTTTATAAGCTCGCTCCTGATCTTTTAATTTTTCTCATTTAGGGAAGCGTGTTGATTCGGGGAATTAAAGCCCAAACAGATGAGTTTTATGAAGAATTTGTGGAACTTGTCAGAGGATCAGGTAGAAGGTTTAAGCGGAAACGTGGTTTAAAAATCCTGGATGTTGAAAACAATTATTTTACAGAAGAATTAGCAACACTATCAGAAGGCCTTGTCTCGCTGCGATGGGGCAACTTTCCGCATACA
>VDFB02049217.1:143052903-143089037 GCA_007258455.2 Sequoia sempervirens
ATGCAACATATCATTAAAGAAATTTATATCTATGTATATAAATGTGTATTTCTAAATGCAAGTGTAATGCAAATAGCATATGGTTTTGTAGTGTTATAGATAAGAATGCATATGTATGTGTATTTGTAAACTATTAAACTACATGAGAAATAAATGAAAATAGTAAATGCATATGTATGTGTATTTGTAAATGTAAGTGTAAAATAAATAAGAATAATGAAAATTATAAAAGAATACAAGGAAAGGTCTCTTGCCTTCTTGGTAGTGATAAACTCCTCCACACACAACCCTTTAAAATTATGAATAGAGGAATATAATCTTTGAAGAACTCAAAGTTGATTCTCTCCTACCTGATGCAATTAGTCATTTTACCCTTACAAACATTTATAGTGATTACTAGGGGCACATAGACCAATTCTTCATAATAGAAGATTTTGATCATACTTTTCCAATGATGGAATTATGAGAAAACCTTAGGTTAAATGAATAATTCCTAGCTAAGTTTTTTAAATCATGTCCAACCATATAAGAGAAGACCACTGCTATGTGTACCTGGATACCATGGAGAAAGGCTCTTTGGGCTTTCATCAATCATCCTACCTTAAAACAAGTACCAAAATTTCTCCTAGTAATTAGACATAGGAAGATTTAAGACGACTTAAAAAAATTCTAATATTGCCAAAGCATGTCTCTATGATGACTTAACCAAGCCTAGTACACACTCCCTCCCCGCTAACCACTTAGACATATGGAAATTAAATGTTAATTTGCTTCTATTTTTAGTCATGTAGGTATCCAATAAACCACTTGGTGGTGTTTCCCTTCAAGTTTATTTACTTGAATGAAGAGAAAAAGTCCTTTGATTACAATTAGAGAATATATTTGAGGCCTTGGTTGTGTAACTGGTGGACCATAGTCACATTTAACACTTGTTACAAAATTTGGGAGTTAAAACGTTAAGTAGAATTGATTTGTGATGGACACATTTGGACGGTAATAACAATAACTTGCAATCTATCAAGACTTGATTACTCATAACTGTGGAAATTTGTGCCGATGAAATTATAGATTAACTTAATGTCACCTTTAGGATCACATCACCAAGGAAAGAATCATATCCAACATCCTTATGAGTGAAAGTACCACCAAATAGGTATTTTTCAAATCTCTCTTCCTCGAGCAAGGGAAATTCAGGAAGAGAAGAGGAAAGTGAGACATGTAGTAGGTCTAAAAGAGGGAGATCAACTAGAGGTAAAAAGATTAGAAGAAAATTTTGTAAACGTATGGAATTTTTTCTTGTTGAAGTGGGGTCATGTTCTTATGATGATGAGAGCATAGGTAACATCGAGGTGCCCTTGAGGTAAAAACATCCATGAAAACAATGGTACCCAAGGAACTTCCTCCACAAACATTACCGTACATCAAAAGCATCGTGTGAAATAGGTTTATAAACAATACACGCATTTGGGTCACAAATAAGCAACCCAATCTGTAATATTCGAGGTAACGTGAGGGAAACCATGTATTCAGACAAAGGAGAAAACTGGTCAATTGGTAAGGAAGAGTTGCTAATCGATTACAATTTGAATCACTTAGTTACAAACATAGTTACTATGGGGTGGTACCGCATTTCATGTACCATTTTGCCCAACCTCCACCATGACCTAATAGCCATTTTTATTCTTATGTTTTTTCAGACCATTGGTTTCATTTCGCAATATTTTTATATTTAATTTTTACTGCTAAATGTGACATTGATCATAATGGGAGAAGTTTCCACCCAGAGAATGATCGCACTTATCTTCAAAGCCATCTCGGCTGTGTTTCATCTCATTGTAATTGTAATAAATTGAATACTTGAGCAAATATTTTATTATTATTTTGTTTTCATAAGTTTTGTCATTAATTTTCACAATGTTTTTAATATTCTTGTTATAATCGACTAACTTAGGAAAGGCACGGCTAACAGACGCGAGCATCCATAGGGAGGTGCAATTAATATTATGTGGACGATGACATCACTTATTCAACAAACCTCTCGATATGATATGAAGACCCAAAAAAATGCAATGAAGAAACTTTTAGTTGTTATTCATAGTGCCCAAACGTATGAGATAAGAGAGGGTTAAAATATTGACTGAGAGATCACAAAACTTGCAAGTAAGTTGTCATGAGGTCTTTAATTATAACATAAGTTCATTCATGGTTTTATATTTTGTACTCTTTTATGTCATGAACTAAAATATGTGTTGTTCTTACAGGATTTTTTGCGTCTTCGTGATACTCCTGGCCATGATCAGGGTACTGCAAGTGCTGCCCAAGGAGTAGGGGTTTGTACAAGTGTCCATCCTGATCTTCCTGCGCATACATCACATCATCTAACCCCATCATTCGTGCCTATATTATCGTCTGAAATGTCGGCAACACATACCATGCAGGCATCCGTTAGTGCACCCTCTGGCAGCGGACACATGCCAGAACATGCGTCAGGACATGTACCTAAGGATGCAGAGGCCACTAGTACTGTTGATATTTCAGCAGAATTTCCTGGATCTTCTTGTATTAATAGTACAAGAACATTTTTGGTCACATTTGTGGTGACCGAGAATTTCATTCCCATAAAGATAGAGAAGGTCCCAGGTACTTTAAAATGTTTTAATTATTATTATATATAATCCAATTGAAATTTACTTATTGATTGCTCTTTTTAGACTATTGATCCCATGATCATTTTGCAGAAAATGATGTTTTTTATAAACATCTAAGTAATATTACATTGGAGCTCTTCGAGCCCACCATAAAAACACGGTGGAATGCCCAAAATCAAGATTTAAAAGATGAGCTCATTAACCGTTTAGTTGTGCTCTTCAATGATAAAACATTCAACTCAACCAAGGTCCTTAAGAAAGATGATACCTATCTAAAGTATGTGAGGGACCAATATAGGTCACATTTAGAGAAGAACAAAAAGTATGAGTGTCCCCCCATGATTCCAGAGAGGGAGTGGAAGGACCTGGTGTCAGATGGAAAGGAGAAGGCTGAAAAGAAAAAAGGAAAGACACCACCGGGCCAAGGAAGGTATGTGATACTATCAAAAATGTAATTATATATTGATTACTCTTTATTTTTACATAATCTAATGTATTTCAAACTTTTCATAGGCTGCCCGACACATCGAAGGCAACAAAGGCAAGACTAGAAAAACATGGGCAGCACAAACTTGGCTCTGGTGGTTATATGAAATTAGCCACACGAATTGTAAGTATCAATAAATGAAATATTGTATCCAAATAATAAATTGAAAACAATTTTGGTTTTATCACACCATAGAAGCAAAATTCATGATCTTATGCAAAAATGTAGCGCTCTAAATTCAACAGAGTTCCCACATAAGATGACCTGAAGATTTCCTTCCAGCAAGGCTATGGAGCCGTGGTTGAACGCCTAAGAGTCTTGACTGGGAAAACACAATATTCCACTACATCCGACACGTAGGTAAATAAACTCAATAAAGTTTATTTAAAATTGAATACTTGTGCAATCTATTCAATATTAATTTCCACCATAAAGTAATTGCATGCCTATTTGTTTTAAACATTCAAGCAATGATAATACTGCACATGATATTGAACAAAATCAGTGAGGGGTGGAGAGCACAACTCGCAGATGAAGTGCATCCCAGTACTTTAGAGCATGTAGAACGTGATCAACATCTTGAGCATGATCAGGCTAGAGAAGATCAGGAACATGATGTGGCCCCATCAGATAAAGAGGACCACTCTAAAGTTCTTTTAAACATATGTAATTGCAATTGGTGTATTAATTAATGTAACCTTTCATGTTTCAACTTTAGAGCATGTAGAGCATGATCAACGTGTTGAGCATGATCAGGCTAGAGAAGATCAGGAACATGATGTGGCCCCATCAGGTAAAGAGGACCACTCTCATGTTATCTTAAACATATTTAATTTCAATTAGTGTATTAATTAATGTAACCTTTCGTGTTTCAACTGCAGATCAGGATTTAGAGGGTGTTCAACATGTTGAGCATGAGTCTATAACAAAAGTTGAGGGAACATGATGTGGACCCATCCAATTAAAGACACTCTAATGTTCTTTTAATTAATGAAATACTTGTAACAATAATAATAAAATATATCAGTTTAACATTTCTTTATTATTGCAGCAGACCCCCCCTTGCAGTAGCGTCCACGTCATGAGTAGACAACTAGGTGTACATTAAGATCACAAGCAGAGGGAAGAACAACTAAAGAGGGGACAAATGATTTAGAAAACGATACTCCACTTCAGATTTTTTTAGCTTTAAAAAAGAAACAAAAAAAAAAGTGATTGTAATCATCTCATAACCATATTTTTGATAATATGTGAAAAATGAAAATGAATATTATATGTTAATGAATGAATGTGAATATGTTAATTAATGAATGTTATATGTTAATGAATGAATGTTACATGTTATTAATGGATGAATGAATGTTATATGTTATTAATGGATGAATGAATGAATGTTATATGTTATTAATGGATGAACCAATGATTAATGGTATATGATTGGGTATGGGGAATTGAGAGTGATGTGAAGGAGGAATGAGCTTCAAAAGATCCTTGGTTGGCCTGTTAAGTAGAGAATAAACTATTCTTGGAAACAAAGAAGCTCAATAGGTAATGCACTTTTCAATATAATAAATGCATCATTTGAAGCATCAAACCAATATGAAAAAATGAAAGAAAGTGCTAACTTTTCACTATGGTGGCAGAAAAAATGATTCTTTATACCCTGAATCCATGCTCTACATCATAATTTGAAGTTGTTTCCATTCCAATTTTCTAAGTTTAGTTTGTTTGTATGGCTTTGTATGAATGCCACATTGTGTTGTGTGTGGATTTGGTTTCAAATCTCTATTTCTTCTGTTTTTAGTGGTGACATAACTCTAAAATTTGACTTTTGTGCATAACAGGTTAGTGGAAAAATTCACAGCTCTAAAGGGTTTAGAGGCTCGATTGAGATAGATACACAGATATTTGGCTCTTGTTGTTGATAGGAGGGGCTTCCACTTAACCATGAAATTTTGTACCATCTGCAGGTATGCAAAAATTTCGCTACTTACATTCATTCTTGATCATAAATGTTGTAAATGATATTAATGCTTCAAACTTAAAATTCATTTCATTGTTATAATGATCAAAATGTTATTTTTTGCTATACATTCAAGCATTCTCTTGCCCCCTACCCTTTGCTCTCTCCCCCCTCCTTTTAAAAATTTTCTTTGTCATAAAAGATTCACATTTTTGTCTCATTTACACAAATTTATCTGAAGCGCTAGGAGTAAATAAAGATATGTAAAAGATGATGGATTATTTCTAAACAACAACTTTCCATCTTATAGCTAATTAAATCCTTAATATTTGAATAGTTTAGAGCTCGAATAATGCTTGTATATACATGTGTAGCAATAAGGGAGCCTATGTGAAGATTGAAATTTAAAACATCACTTTGATATTTTTCCTTAGGTAGTGAAATGATATTTTGAGTAATACAAACCTACACACACATTGATATTTTTTGGCATTGCATTGAGAATTTGTTTTTTCTCTTATACCTACCCTCGGCTAGACATGGAGGTATATAATATTGGTTTCTGGGTTTATTCTGTAAGTAGTTAATTTCATAGAGGAAGACTAAAATCTTTTTAATGTCCTGTGTTAGGTGTGAAAGCATATGAATCACTTGCTAAAGGCACCATTTTGTATTCATCCAAAAAATGGTTTGTTCTTATTTTTATGTTTCTTGCATGTGTTTTTTTTTAGGCTCTAGAGATATAACTCTTTCCTTTGCACTTTTCATCTATTTTGATGATTACAGTAGATTGTCCTCATAATTTTTCATGTAGATCTGTTTGTAACCTTATTTTCTACCAATCAATTTGCAAACCAGTCACATATTAAGGACCATTTCACTAACTTGTAGTCATCCATTACTTCATATGTTGCAGGTTGTGTCTGAGTGGTAATAAATCCTGATGATTGTGAGAACTTTAATCCTACAAGTGTACCCAATCTTTCTCAATTAAAAGTCTTACCTTATTTTATAGTACTTTAAATGGTTAATTGAAGGTGCTTCTTTAGATTTGAGATAGTTGAACCCTGGATTAAAATATGGTATTAGATGGGCAGTATAATGATAAAACTGAGGTCCATTGAACACAAATTATGAACATAATTTACTGGACTATGAATAGTGTTACAATTATAATTATTTCTCCTTTACCTACCTCTGCATTAATGAAAAAGATAGCAGATATTGGAAGTTCATTACATGTCTCATGTATGTGTTAGTATTTTAATTTTGTTTAAGTTGTTCAAGAGCTTGATTAGGTCAAGAATATTTCTACAAGCTCTGTTCTCTTGACACTGCTCAACATTTTCCCTACACATTTTCTCTTCAATCTAGACGTTTCTTAACTCCTTCCCTTGTTAGCCCTTGGTTGTTCTCAAGTGTAATACTTTTTCTATGCATCTTGCAGTCTGTATGTATGATCAGTCATCTCTTCTGAAGCATGGATAACCTTTCATGGAATTGTTGTTGTAATTAGACAATTTCCATTGTGAGAATAATCATTTAATTTGTATGGAAGTAAGCCTTTTTCATATTATTTGACTTGGTATTGTAAACTTGTCTTTGCATGATTCTCTCAAGGGGAATAGTAGAACTATGATGATAGGTAGATTTGTACAACACCATAAATCATTTGGCATTATCAATATATTGCTTATAGAATACTATGTGCAAGTAAAATGCAATGTGCAATGACAATTGGTCTCAAATTCAAATATGAATATAAGTACATTATACACAAGAAGATGGTATCTATTCTATGATTTAAAGAACCCCAAAATACGAAAATTAATAGGTTCCATTTGTTTACTTGCTCTTAGACACTTGTTTAATCGGCGAGACCCTCATAATGTCTTGTTGATAACCAGCAGTGTTCAAAAATCCTGAAGAGGTCAGATCGGTGTGACATTGGATTTGTCTTGCCGACAGAAGTCATCGGCAAGACATGGACTATTAGAGTCAGTTTTCAATCTTGTGCCGATGATTGATCTCTCACTGATGGGTTGGTTTCGGTGGTCATCGCCAAGAGTCTCTGCGATGGTACATTTTAATGAATATTTTTAAAAAAAAAATTGCATTGTTTCATCACAATTTCGACGAAACCCACCGAAAAATCACCGAAAAGGTCCGACGAAGTTGCTATAGCTATGACGAAGGCTTCGTCATAACTCCTTTCCCATTTCGTCGCAATTTCGACGAAGGCCACCGACGAATCATAGAAAAGGTCCGACAAAGTTGCTTAGCTGTGACGAAGGCTTCGTCGTAACTCCTTGCCCATTTCGTCGCAATTTCGATGAAGGCCACCAACGAAACACATAAAAGGTCCGACGAAGTTGCTTAGCTACAACGAAGGCTTCATCGTAACTCCTTTCCCATTTCATCACAATTTCGAATAAGGCCATCGACGAATCACAAAAAAGGTCCGATGAAGTTGCTTAGCTGCAGCGAAGACTCTGTCGTAACTCCTTTCCCATTTCGTCGAAATGGCGACGAACTTCTGGTGTTGTTTCGATGCTTCAGAAGAGCCATTGCAATTGCATTTTGGTTGTAATTCGTCGATGGATACACGAAGTTTTTGTCGATATTCCGACAAACATCCAAGTCATTTTATGATGCTAACAACTGACGAATCTGCGATGTTATTTCAACGTTTAATTCATCATCTAAATTTCAATGAAAAAATAGCGACAATTTTTTTTTTGTCAATTCATCGATTTTCTGACAAATGTTTGTCGAACGACCAACAAATGTTCATTGAAAAATGGAGTCAAATTTAGTAGTGTAAGATATCATCTAAGAAGACCAAGACAAATTTATCCAAGTAATCATGGAACACATTGTTCATCAAATTCATAAAGGCAGCTAGGGAATTAGTCACACCAAAAGGTACAACTGTAAACTCATAATGCCCATACCTTGTTCTAAAGGTTGTTTTTGGGATATCTTCCTCCTTTATCCTGAGTTGGCGATACCCTGATCGAAGATCTATCTTAGAAAACACAGTTGCTCCTTTCATTTGTTCAAAGAGGTCCTCAATGTGTGGCAAAGGGTACTTATTCTTTATGGTGGCTTTGTTAAGCATTCTATAATCAATGCATAGTAGTAAGGTTCCATCTTTCTTTTTAACAAACAAAACTGGCACTCCCCAAGGGGATACACTTGGTCTTATGAGACCTTTCCCAAGCAATTCTTCTAATTGCATCTTGAGTTCTACCAACTCTATTGTGTTCATTCGATAGGGTTCCTTAGACACAGGTTCAACTCCTAGAACTATATCAATGGAGAAGTCAAATTTTCCTCTTGGGGGTAGCCCTACTAGTTCTTTTGGAAACACATCACTAAAATCTTGAAGGTAAGGAGAATTTTGGAGGGTCGGAATATCCCCTTCTTCCTTTTCATCCATGGTAACCATGTATACTAGAGCTCCCTTTCTCTTCTCTCTTTTCATTTGCATAGATGATATGATTTCCATACTTATAGGTCTATGTTTCCCTTGAATCACAACCCTCTTTCCTACATCATCTAAACATTCTACCCATTTGTTGTAACAGTATACATTTGCTTGATGGTTTTTCAACTAGCTCATTCCAATGATCACATCATATGCTCCTAAAGGTGCCACATAAAGATCTACCTTTGTATTGAAGTTAGGAAATTGTATTTCTGCATCAGATAGACATTGGGTCACCTCTTTAACTGCTTTATCCCCATACTGGACTATCCATGATGATTCCATACGATTAACTTTAAATAAATTTTGCCTTACTAATTTTGGAGAAATAAAACATTTAGATGATCCAGTATCTATTAGAATTGAAACTATTTTTCCAAAAAGTGTACCTGTAGTCTTTATGGGCACATTTTGGGAATGAGTGCGTCAATTTCTTACTGCTACATGAATCCTTTGTGAAGAACCCCTCTGAGGTTGATTTTCTCTCATTTTTCCTTACATTCTTGGACATTCTCTAGCAAAATGATTCCCTGCACACATGAAACATCATCCTGGCGGTCCTCATTGCATTGGATTTTTAGGTTGATTGAGACTTGGTTGATTTGTTGGCCCATTATAATTCCTTTGTTCATTTTTGTTGAAGTTGTTTTTGTTAGTATTATTTCCATTGTACCTTTGATTTTGATTTAGAGGTGGTTTTCTTTCTGATGAATTGTTCCTTAGGTTCTTGTTGAAGTTTTGGTTCCTTCTGAATTCTTGTTTCCTCTTGAAGTTATTACTCCTAAAATATTGTCTTGTTGAAATTAAAGCTTGTAACTTCCTTTCTTGCTTCAAGGATTTCTCTAGCACTTCATTCATACCTTCTGGTCCATGCATGTCAACCTCTACCCCTATGTTAGTATTTAATCCCAAAATGAATTTCCTAGTTTGGCTCTTTTCTTCTTGTTGATATATTGGCACATATTTTAGTAGTTTGGAAAACCTATCCCAGTATTGTTGAACTGTCAGAGATCCTTGTCGAAGGTTGTGAAACTCAATCATCTTTTCATCAAAAAAATAATTGTGGAAGCCACCTTTTACGAAAGTGTTCGACAAATTGTTCCCATGTTATATTTTCCTTGGCGTATTTATTTTGTTCCTTCACATTAGTCCACCAACTAGCTACTTCACCAATAAGTTGGTAGGACCCCTATAAGGCCTTAGTAGTTTCACTAAAGTCCCTTAATTCAAAATACTTTTCCATTTCATTAAGCTAGTTTTCTGCCCCTTCTCCTAGCTGTTTCGCATCAAATTTTGGAGGGGTGATTTTCTTCGAGTCCTTAGTCAGTTCCAGAATAGGATTTTCCCTCCTAGGTGCAATAAAATTCATTATGTTCTTCTCTAGATTATCTCCTTCAGGAGGGTTTTCAATTCCAGGTTCAACTTTGTTTTCGATATTATCTTGTCTTGTTTGAAGTTCTTGTACCGTTTGCTCCAAAGAGTTGATTTTATCTCTCTATTCAGTTAAAAGTTCTATTATTACTTCAATCCCATCCTTATTCCTTCCTTGAGCCTATGGTTCATCATCATTGTTCCCCTTTGGCCTTCGGATGACACTAGCTCAAGTTGCTCTTCCCCTTGGCATTTACAATTCCTATAAAATTATTCTCATGTTAGTATTATTCTAAGTTTTGAGAAAGGGTGTTTCTAACTTTTAAAATATATGTTTCAATTGTGCAAGTTGTAGTAAGATCAAGGCCTAGTTTTTGAATCTCTCTCTGACACCACATGTAAAGACACAATTAATTCTAACCCAAAACACCACTGTATTTTTTTGAGTTCAAGTATTCATTCACAAGTATACTCAGGAACTTCTATCCATATGGAATAGGTACATCACCTGTTCATACAGAACAAGAATTCACTTTGTCTATTCATATGGAATAGGAATACATCTATTCATATAATCGGAATAGGAATCTACCTAAACAAGGCAGGCATCTATCATATGATAGGTATGTGCTCTGGCCAGAGTCTTAGACTCATCGAGATCATCTGAATCCTAAGTCACTTCCCTAATGACCACACTTTCTACTGAAAAGTGTACCGAGGTCATCGTCCTCAGGGGTATGTAAATTGTAATTCTAAGCTTGAAACTTGCCTCAGAATTTGGCCTAAGGGCCTCGGGGAATCAAGCAATCCATGCGAGATTCTTTCGAGTATATTTGTATATATTTTAATTGGTTATCTCTTATAACTGTTTATGTGATCTCTCCAACCCTAACCCCATTCCCGAATGCCTGAGTACTGGGAGCATCCTTTGTTTCCCAGACTGCCTGCATACCTTGCTTCCAAATGGGATCAAGGCATAAAATATGTAGTTCTATTTTCTAGACTATGTTTATGTGAACTATTATAAAGCGGGTATGCAACCCTTTCTAGGGTTTTTATTTCCCCCAGACAATTCCTCTGAGGTTTCTACCCATGAAGGGAAGCATTAATAACAAATGGTCAGGTTGACCATCGTTTATTCACCCAATGACATTCATCTACCTTATTCCCTATTAATAGTTGTCGCCCTTGACCCATTTAAAACGATTTCATAATTAATATACCGCAACAAAGAATATCTTCAATTACGTTGTACCATAGAAAATTCCTACTTTGGTTTTCTAGCTTGTCACTAGTTGATTTGATTCATTTCCTTTTCATCTTTTTAGATTATCGTTCCAAAGGGGATTTCCCTCCCTTTAGATTTAATCAACCGATGTACCTTATTCCTCCCCGGGGATTTATAGGGATAATGCCACAAACATCGTTATTGCAGTTGTGTTAGGCTACAGATGCAATAGCTCAAGTGCGACGACATTACCCATAAACATGAGCCATAGGCATCGTTGATACCGAATGTTGTTGGTTTTTGTTTTCCTTTCTTTTCTTAGGGTTTCAAGCTATATCCAGCATAATTAAATATTTATAGGAAAAGCTCATAAAATCTAACATACATAATGACATTAGTAATATTCATTATAGCATAACTATCCAGATATGAATTGTTCAAGAATAGCTTCAAATCTAAGAATAGTTTAAGTACCATTGTTAGTAAAATAAACATTGTATATTAACTTTTTTATTGAATAAAATTACAACAATATCTATTTATAGGAAGTATTACTAAATAACCTACTAAAGTGAGTATTTCTAAAGTTAGTTACACATGATTATATACTTCCCTTTGGTAGTTTCTAACAATATTATTAAATATATAAGTCATATCTATGGTTTCTAGTAAGGACAAATTCCAATAATAAGATAAAAATAAAGACTAAGCATTATTGAGAAGAGCATCAAATATTCAATCATAATTAAGTCAAATAAGATCTTGAATGAGGTTGAACATACACTTAAGTATGATAGTACATGAATCTATCAATCAAATATTAAAAATGATTCAACCCATTCATAACATCTAAAGAAAATCCCTTAATAATGACCCAAGATTTATTCAAAAAGTTATTTATAAAAGTACACAAAGGTTATTATAAAAGAGATCAAGGGTTTAATAAATTCATAATTGTATCATCTCATTTTTTTTATCGATGTCATAAGGTATTCACTTTATATGTTCCACATTTTCTTTTCGCTAATTTCCAAAGAGTTTATAAATGATTTATTGCATGCCTCATTAGATTGATCACAAATCCACTCAATTAATAATATTATAATAGTATGAAAAGAAAAGGGGAGGTTAGAATAATCAAAGTCCATGGTATATGGGTAGGAGAGTCACCAAGGTTTTGACAACCTTAAATGGTTTATCTCCACTTAATACATTTTATATTGAGAAAATTTAATGAAAACAAATGAAAGGAAAACAAAAAAAAACTTCAATGAGCAATCTAGTTTATGAAGTTTGAGTAATAAGAGAAAAAGAAACCCAAGAAATTTATTTTATCGAGATTGCCTCCCATTATAAGATTTAAGGTAAATCTTCCCTCTAACACTTAAAAACTTATTTGACAAGTGTCAACCTTGAACAACACTTCAAGCCACAAAATGCTAATTATTTATTACAACTCAATATTTAACTCCAAAAACCCTATCTATAATAGATTACATTCAACAACCTGTAAGTAAGACTCATTGAATATTCAAAAATGATTATCTTAATGGTTTACTATGTGGATAATCTAAGTATGATTCATTGGATTATTTATTAAGAATAAAGGATGGATTTAACTTAGAATCCCATACAAATCATAACAACTATGTGTTATCCCTTGGAAAACTCATCAATTAAGTTGACTTGTTCGTAGAAAAAAAATATGTGGGTATATCAATTTATTTAAAGAAAATTTGGGTAAATCATGACCAAAGGATTTGAATACATATTGAGATCAATTTTTAATTTGCAAATGCAAATCTAGTTGTTGTATGGGTGTTCACAATGTGGAAGCAAGAATAAGACCCATGAACTATTTGATCAAGTGCCCCAAAGAAGCCATGGTCTCAACAAAAAGTCATGCATAGGAAAGAAAAGCACATGAATTGTCTAACAAAAGCCTAAAGGAAACATGTTCTCATAGAATGCTCTAATTATGGGATTTATATTAAGAGAAATGAATTTGTTGAAAAGGCTTTAGAAAAATTCAAGCAAATGCAATTGGCAGGCGTAAAAATGAACTTCACAACCTTTGCTAGCGTCCAACCTTCCTATGTTGAATTGGGTGCTTTGGACCAAGCTTTGAGCTCCATGAAGAAACCATGGAAGGGGTCTTGGCAGGTAATAAATTAAACAACAAATGCAAAGAGGTTTCGACGGCTAACTTGTGTAAGGACATAAGAGACTCAAGAACAGTTGATGACTCTGAGGATTGCATCAAGAAATTTCAAAGAGAGAAAACCACGAGTAAGCATTCAATACAAGAAAAACAAAACAATGTCACACCAGTTTGACAAGCATTTAAACTCTATTTCTATGATTATTCATTTCCCTTATATAAAAATGGCGATTAGGGATAAGCACTTACTTGGTTGTGTTGAATCTTGATCTAAATTTACTCAGTCTGCAATGTACACTCTGGAACCCCTCAACGTTGAATTCTTGCTTGTGTTGAATCTTGATTGAAATCAGCTCAGTCTGCAACGTACACTCCTCTGGAACCTCTCATTGTTGAATGCTTGAGCATCGATCCATTAAAGATAGAGCACACTACAAACAAAACCAGAAGACACATATTCCAGGAGCGATGATGAACATAGGCATGTCTACTAGATTTATAGATAAGTTGAAATAAATTTGTTCCCAACTATAGTGGTGTGTTAGCTCTAATATTTATTATAGGAAGTTGAAATAAAATACAATGTGAGGAATATGGATGGCGTGAGGTGATCAAAAGTCGATATTGGGTGGCTGTAGATGGCACGATATGCCCTTTCCCTTGGGTCTGTGCTAACAGAAATTTAATTCACATTTCTACGCCTTTAATCCCATAGTTGGTGAATACAATTTCTTTCCATTCAAAGATCTTTATTCAATTTTTTTCTCGTCAATAGTTAATGACTAGATCCAACTTGCAGAGATTTTAGGAATCGTGGAGGTAATATCATTTCATGAATATCAAAACGTGATCATGCATTTACCTTTAGCATTAAATTCTATCAAAATATGAAGTTGGGAGGAGGAGTCATGACAAAATATCTTAGTCCAAAACATAGAAAATCAAGCCTTCCTATGTGGTCAACAAGACACCTAAAACACCTTCCCTACAAACCAAACAAGTCACACATGACCAAAGTTATATTACAAGAATATCCAGCAAGCACAACAAATAAAAGATAATGATCATTGCCCCATTCCTTTCACTCTAAATCATTTTGATTAGACATCATCGAGAGGTCATTGGAATGAGTGCAATAAGATAAATCAAAAGAAAATATCAAGTACACAAAACAAGTCAATGTTCTTCATACCTCTAGCCAAGACTAAACTACGATGATGCCTAATGTTGATGTCCATTGTAGGAAGGATGCATCCTAGGACATGATGTTATCAGATGATTTGGGACAAACTGGATGATGGGCTATTAGTACCAAGAGTTTACCAACTTGTTTACCTACTAACCTAGACTTGAGACCCTTGACGTTTGAGTTTCCACTTTTGATTTGCTATACTTGTTTCTGATTGTCGTACCAAAGGTTGGGGGTGACGATGATTTATTATGCGTGGATGTTTATTACGGATAAATGCGAAATGGGATGGATGGGTTTTTTTGGGTTTTTTGAAAGTTTTTTGATGTTTTGAGGTTGTTTTTGGTATTTTCAAGATGCTTTACAAATGTTAATATTTTCAAATTTTCAATTTTTTTTGTGTTTTATGAGATTTTGACCAAGGAACTAACCTAAAGACCTATCCTAGGGGCCTCGAGGGCTGATCACAGATTAGCCTTACCTACGTTATACACATAGAGACCACGTAGTTCGACTGACACGACTAGTTTATTGATGAGATATGAACAAATGGATTGCCAATTATTGTGACGGACTCCTAGAGTGACCTAAGGTGTCTTCGGGATGATCAAAGATCAACCTTGCCTACGTTCAGAGCTCAGAGAATCGTAGTTCGATAAGATGACACTGTTTTTTGAATTTTTCTAGATTTTTGACATGTTTTGAATGTTTTTGGGTTTTCTGATTTTATGAATGTTTTTGGATTTTCTGAATGTTTTTGAATTTTTTGATTTTCTGAAAGTTTTTGGATTTTCTAATTTTTTGAATGTTTTTGGATTTTCTGATTTTAAGGAAGACTTCAAGAATATACACGAATCTAATCCAAACTAAGAACATGCCCCCAGTGTGGTGTGATAGACTACTCTAATACATGCAGGACAAACTGACCTTGGGAATGGGTTGAGTAGTACTAGGAGGGATCATGATACAAACACAGGATCAAGCTATGATATGAACATAGATGGATGATGGATGGAGATATGGGAGTGTGATAGATGAATGATGCAGAACAAGCCGGTAGAGATCATGGTGGATGGAAAGTTCTTATTTACACGAAGCTCCTGTTTGACAGGTTTTCACCAAGGTACTTTCCCAAAGCGCCACCGAAGTGGTTTTCACTAGAGGATGATTTTTTCTTTACTGTTTTCAATCCCTTTTTTTTTGGGGGAATTTTGGATTTATACCTTTCAAGATTAGGCATAAAAAATTTTGAGGTTGGAGCTATTGATAGGCTCCTGTAGAGGTTCACCGTCGGGTGTTGATAGCTGATATGGTTCTAATTTGTAGCTCATCGTGAGGATGAAAGGTCCCAACCAATTGGGTTCAAACTTTCCCTTGCTATCTGGATTTGGTACATTTTTCTAATTCTTCTTCAATACGAGTTCTCCGACTTGAAAGGTCTGACTCCTGATTTTTTTGTTGTAGCTTCACTTCAGACAGTTTTGGTAGACTTGCAAATAATTCAGAGTATCTATGCACCGCTCATCCAGTAGTTCCAACTCATTCAACCGTGATACCCGATATTCTTCATCTGTAATGAGATTGTGCATTGATACTCTCAGGGATGGGAGCTCGATCTTAATGGGAAGGGTGGCTTCTAATCCGTAGACTAGGGGAAATGGGGTTGCACCAAAATCTGAATGGTTTGCCTAAACCTACTCAAACATGGACAAACAAGCAAACATTAGTCCTCAAACAAGTTCAAACCAAACATTCCCCATGAAATTCATTAAAAACACAAGAACAAGAAAACAAGATAAAATATCAAATGAAAGCCAATGAAATCTTATTCAAAATGCTCAAACCAGCATCCCATGGGGCAATTGGTGCTACTTTGATGTGGAAAGTAGCCCTTTCCCAATCCCTTGACAAGCTTGATGATGATTGATTGATCCTTGATGCAAAATGCTAATATCCTTGCTATGAATGATGAAATCTTATGCTAATATGGATGAAATGTGTATGAAAATGGATACTTTGGATTTAAAATGACTATAATAACCTTGCAATAAACTTGTGAATGATTGTGGATTCAAATGAGCATAATGATCGTACATGGATTGTGGATGCCAAATACAATAGAGAATGCCTCTATTTATAGTGGAGAAGAGTTGAAGAATGAGGAATAGGATGAATGTGGGATTAACATTTGAACCAATGGAATTGTGCCACTTGTCAACATGCTAATGAAGGAGAGTGGAGCACATTTTGAACAATGTGCATGTTAAATACATGTAGGTGGAATTTGAATTTGAAGAAGTGACTTGTGCAAGAGGGGATGTAAGTGCCTTTAATGCCAAGTTGGCTCAAGGAGAGGACATGTAAGAGTCTTAAATGCCAAGTTGGAGGATAAAAGTCCTTTGGGAGGGAGAATTCAAATAAGTGGAATATTCCAAGAATATGCCACATTTGAATGAAAATAGAGGAATTAATAAATCAAATAAATTGATTTACATGTGCAACTTGCAAAAGCTAGAGGAATGGAGGATTTAGGAGTTAATTAATTTGTGATTAATTAACTTAGATGGAATTAGTTGATTTGGCATTTGATTTAGATATTTATATTTATTTAAATCAAATGAGAGGATATTGGAGGATTAGTAATTTAATTAAATAAATTTGATTTATTCAATTAAATGAAGAACATTAAATAAAGTTAATTTATTTAATCAAATCAAGAACATTAGGATTTAATTAAATAAAGTTGATTTATTTAATAAAAGAGGAAATATTGAAATTTAATTAAATAAAGTTGATTTATTTAATTAAAGGAGGGATTTGATGAAATAACCTGATAATGTGTATTATCTAATTAAGGAGGAAATTTAATGAATTTAATTAAATAAAGATTATTGAATTAAATGATTAGTAAAGAAGTGATCAAGGAAGAATTGAAGTTAGTGAATCAGAGTCGAGTGCATGATATCAATCAAGATAAATTACGTGTCTACACAAACTAACCATGCATCTAATAGAGTTGAAGAACAAACAAACCATACATATGAATATTGTTAATTGTATCTCTATGCAGTAATTATTTAGGGAGAATTGAGTGTAATAGATGAACAAACTAACCATGCATCTAATTGAGTTGATTGCAAATAAACACGAGTATTTGTGTAATGAAACAAAAAATGCATGTTATACTATCACATCCCTAATTCTAACTCTTACAAATCAAACAATGAAACAAACTGTAACAACAAGTTCATACATGTAAGATTGAGTGTAATAGATGAACAAACTAACCATGCATCTAATTGAGTTGATTGCAAATGAACAAGGGTATTTGTGCAATGAAACAAAAAATGCATGTTATACTATCACATCCCTAATTCTAACTCTTTCAAATCAAACAATGAAACAAATTGTAACAAGTTCATACATGTAAGATTGAGTGTAATAGATGAACAAACTAACCATGCATCTAATTGAGTTGATTGCAAATGAACAAGGGTATTTGGGAAATGAAATAAAAAATGCATGTTATACTATCACATCCCTAATTCTAACTCTTACAAATCAAACAATGAAACAAACTGTAACAAGTTCATACATGTAAGATTGAGTGTAATAGATGAACAAACTAACCATGCATCTAATTGAGTTGATTGCAAATGAACAAGGGTATTTGTGCAATGAAACAAAAAATGCATGTTATACTATCATATCCCTAATTCTAACTCTTACAAATCAAAGAATGAAACAAATTGTAATAGCAAGTTCATACATGTAAGATTGAGTGTAATAGATGAACAAACTAATCATGCATCTAATTGAGTTGATTGCAAATTAACAAGGGTATTTGTGCAATGAAACAAAAAATTCATGTTATACTATCACATCCCTAATTCTAACTCTTACAAATCAAACAATGATACAACCTCAAACAACAAATTCATACATGTAAGATTAAGAATAATTGGATAGTAATAATTGGGGCAATTTTCTGATACAGCATCATGATTTTTAAGAATAGCTCGAAACAACCAACTCATACAACATTAAGATGTATTATATATAGCTTCAACCAGCACCTTGATATGAATTCATTAAATTTGTCACACTAGTGAAAGTAATTGAATGTAAATTAAATTATACATTGAATTCATATAAATGTAAATGAACAAGGCTATATGAAACATCAATTTCTATATATCTACCATATGTAATTGTAAATCAGCAACTTGCATATATATAATGACAGTATTGGAACATTATGATACACTCCATAGTTGAGGATGCCATGCAGCTATCTTTTGGCCAAAGTATGTATGTATGTATGTATGATTGGTTTCCAAAAATACATACATTCATCATACTAAAGTAATGTATGTATGTTACATATAAATGCCTTAAGTATGGCTACCTGCATGACCTTCATACATACATAGATATGAACTGCCATATGTATTATTGTGTGTATGTATAGTATACACACATAAATATGTATGTAAGAACTGCCATATGTATGTATGTATGTATAGTATACACACATACATACATACATGTATGTACATATAGTATACACACATACATACATGTATGTGTGTATACTACAGTATACATACATACATACATATGGTTGTTCATATCTATGTATGTATGTGTATATTAACTGACATATGTATGCATGTATGTATGTATAGTATGCAAACATACATATTGTGGTACTATGTATGCATGTGTATCTACTATACATACATGCATACATACATATGACATATAATATGTAAGTATGTATGTGTATGTATCCTATACACACATACACATAATAAATTATGTATGTATGTGTGTAGGATACATAAATAATTTAATATTATAATGTTTACTATATTATTAAGTTGTTAAATATTATATTAATATATGTTATTAATAATATTAAGATGTTATGTCAATTAAAAAACTAAAATGATTACTAAATTGACTACAGAAATCCTATAAATGGATATGAAATATTCATAAAAACTCGACCATTCAGGAAGAGACAATGGACATGGATGAGTGGATGATGGGGGTCATGAATTCTTAAGTGAGGGGTTCATGGCAACGGTGGAAACAGTCGGTAAAAACATAGGTGCATGAAACCCTTAACAGTCGAGCTGTAGAAAACCCATGAATGGTATGTATATATGTATACACACAATCGGCCAAAAATATAGGTGCATGAAACCCTTAACATAAATTATGCATATGTATACACACATTATGTATATCTATATGTAAATGATCGACTGTGTGTATACACACACACACATATAATATAATAGTGTGTGTATGTGTAGTATTTTGAATATATACATAGTCGGCCATATTTTACCTGCAAGAAACTCTTAATAGTGAAGAGTATATTAACTTTGAATACTGCCACTATACATATACAAATTATAGAGGTATAAAACAAAAAGAAAGTTCTATATTATAGCGGATTGTGTGTATATGTGTGTATACACAAATATATATGCATATATATACATATTCATATATATCTGTGTATACACATATACACACAGTCAGCCATATATATGCATATATATATTTGTAGACTCACATATACACACCGTCGGCCATAATATAGGTGCATTATTGCTGCAAAATTACATTTGCTCATTGTTCCTGTGTGTATATATATGTATATAGATATGTATATGTATATATACATATATATATATGTTTGTATAGATATATATATACACATAAGCAGCCATGATAAAGCTGCAACAAAACTTCATTAGATGAGGAAATCATTACTTGTGCACATAATCTATTTAAACAAAAAATTATTGCAAGAAAAAACTAGAAAAATCTTGTAATGCATAGTTACTTCCTGTGTGAAGTTGGAACACAACCTCACCTGCGTAGCAAGAAGTTAAATGGTTTCCTTATACTGAATGTGGTGTTGATAAACACAAAAAGCTCAAGACATGCATCACCACTATTGGCCCATGGCCTCACCACTATCGACATCCATCCTAACCAAAGTTGGTTATCAATGCAACCGCTCAAAGTGAATGATGTTTTCATGAATGGATGTTTCGTGAACCTAAAGCAAGGCCAAGCAAATTGTGTGCATGTCAAGGTGGTAGGCATTAAGACCGATGGCACAGGAATGCCTGGTAGTTAATGTGCATTTAATAGGAGTGTAATGAGCAGTACTGGCGTGGCGCCAACCCACCATCAGTCATACAGATGTCCATTATCGGTCGATGACAAAATTTAACACATTTTTGGCAATTTTTGAAAAACACCCCGAAAACATAAAAAATGTGTTTGAATTTCCCCCCAAAAAAATGGGGGGTGCCAGCTCGATGGTCAAGGGACGTGGAAAAAAATTTTGTCTGACTCGGACGTTGATGACATGGACCCCTTCGTCAAGCTTACCCTACCCGCCATCAGCTCCTCTCCCTTAGTGGTTAAGTTTTATTAATGTGAATAAATATAAATATAAGTTTTGTTAGGGGAGAGGTCACTAGTGCATTCAATAGTGTGCAGTCAATTGTTATTATGTTAATTAGTCTTACCATATATTTATACTATATATTGTAAACTAGCAATCATACATTGGTGTGCAATGGATACGTCGAAGAGGTTTGGAAGGTCAATTAGGAAAAAAATTGGTCTATTTTTTTCATTAGGCCATTTAACAAATGATGTTTGTACCACAAAGGTCTCAATAAAGATGTGATAACTCCAAATCAACTATGCACCCTCTTATAGGGATCCAAACATGACTATAAAACCCTTTGAATGAGGAAGATAATCATGCTCCATTTCTGATAGGCTCATGTTATGTTTGCAATAGAGAGAGGTAGAGGTAGGGATATAAAGAGGGAGAGATAAGAGGGGGAAGAGCAAGAAAAAAATAGAGTGAGACATAAAGAACAAAGATAGAGGACTTGAGAAAGAGAGTGATATACAAAGAGGGAAGAGTGAGATAGACACACACACACATAGAGAGAGAGAGAGAGATACAGAGAGATGTAGAGAGGTGGGGAGAACAAAAGGTAGAGGGAGAGAGATAAGAGAGATAAAAGGGAAATAGATATTGTGAGAAGAGAGATTAATAGTTAAATTGCATCTATAATATCTAAAAAATCTCAAGAGAGAAATAGAGAGATAAAGATAAAGATCATGAGAGATGTAGTGAATAAGAGAGAGAGATAGGTAGTGAAAAACAGGTAGAGTTTGGAAGAAAAACAAATGGAGAAAACAACAAACAAAAAATGAATGGATATGAAATGTCTTATTCATCTCTCTCCTAACCATCTTTGAACTTGGGTCTATCAATATCAATTTATAAGTACCATCATACACAATTTTGTAATACCATGAATATGCAACTATAATGTAATAAAAATTGTGATTTTATTTGTAAATATACAAATGTTATTCTTTTCTCTCAAACAACAATCAATAAACCTCATTATACGAGTTTCTAAAATGGTATGTGTATGTGTCATTTAAAACACAAACATTATTGTAATTTGTTTTACTTCTTCATATAAAATTATAATAGTTTATTTCTAATTAAAACCAAATAGATTGAAATCAAATTAGATTAAAAATATATATGTGAATTCACAAATCTATTAACTATCTTACCAAACAAAGGGATGTGAAGCAACATTAGAAATATCTAATTACAAATGAGACAAAATCTACATGCACTTCTATAAAATTATATACCTTGATTTTTTAATGTATTATTTGGAATATGTTAACATTGGCAAGAGATAATACAACTAGTCTAAATAAAAATACTTTATGTAAAATGAAAAGAATAATTCTAAGTCCCCTCTCTCACTTCTTGCTAGTCAAGTATTTTTCAATTTACTTTAAGTGTTCCTCACCTTTTGTCTTTTTCCCATCATCCTTCACCTCCTCCGCCTTTTCATTTCATACATATGCATTTTTGGTGAAAACAATTTAATGAAACATGCATATTATCATAAAATAGATTTGTATATAAGCAGTGATCTGCATTGCAATTTATGGGAAGAAAACCATCTCAATAGGGAAATTTAATGATGGGTCCTCCACAAGATTGGTAGCCATTTTGAATGGTTATTGGACATTAGCGGGAGGCCATGGAAGGATTGTGGAAGAAGAAATCATCTCTGCCATGGAGGCCTATTCATCTGGAGACCTCACTACATTTGACATTATTGATATATGGTCTAAACCAAGAAATCCTAGGCAGGTTGAGGGGTCAATGGGAGATAAAAGAAAAGAAAAACCCACAAATCCCACTTCCTCAAGTACAAATATTCACAAAATATGCATAAATATATTCCAAGGTACCCTCTCCTCTTCCTCGGTAGAAAGAAGGATTAGACAGTCCATGGAGGCTCTGCAAGTGGAAAAGCTAGACCTTGTGCAGTTATATTGGAAAAATTATTATATCTAAGGAATGCTAGATATTGCTCTTTCTCTAGCAGAGCTCAAGGAGAGAGGCTTGATTACAAGCATATACACAACCAACATGAATAGAAAGGCCCTCTCTAAGGTTGTGGATGGTGGTGTTCATGTTCTCTACAACCAAGTACATTTTTTTGTACTTGACCCCAGACCTTTGACTACTTTTTGATAAGCAGTGGGGTAGAGGGAAGAAGGGTATGCTTGCAAAGCTGAATCTTTCCAAGAAAGTTGTTTTCAACACCTCCAGCTTGAAGATGTATTAGAACATTGTTAAGGTGGCAGGGGGTGAGTTTTATTGGAGGAAGTTGCTTGATGTGTTGCTATAATATGGAGAGATCTAATTGAATGGACGAGGTTAAGACTTGGCAGCATTTGTGTGCAAAGACTTTCTTCACTTATTGGACAGTGATGGAAGAAAATATGCCACAACATTTTTAGGATCTAAATCAAAAAACATTATTGTTGTAAATACTCCTAAACCTAGATTAATATGTGTTGTATTGGAACCCAGAAAACACGTCAACATAACCACCACATGTTTCACTAGCATCTTAATGATAAAGTGTAGTGTCTTCAAGATAGTCAACCTGGGCAAGAAGTTCAACCATGCAAACATAATGATCAATTGTAGGTGTAATGCAATAAGTGTTACTCATATAATTGAAGTATGTACAAGCCTCATCCACTAAACCTGCATGGCTGCATGCATATAGAATACAAGCAAAGCTTACAATGTCAGGATATGTTCCAAAGCGCTTCATTAATTCAAAGATTTTGAGGGCATCCTTGCAAAATCCATGTTGTGTGTATCCTGCAATTATTACATTCAATGAGATGGCATCTCTTTGGGGTATTTTGTCAAACACTTCATGTTCCTTTTCTATGCTTTCACATTTTGCATACATGTCCACCAAGGCAATTGTAGTTGCAATGTTTGATAAAATTCCTCTATTCTTTATGCTTTGATGGATGTCCATACCCCATTCCAATTCTTCTATTTTGGCACATGCAGAGAGAATGCTAGAAAAAGTTGTCTTGTTTGGCTTTACACATGCATTACATTTTCTTGAAAGTTTCTAAAGCTTTAAGAAAAAATCATTTTTGTGCATATCCTGCAATCATTGCATTCCATGACATAACCTCTCTTTGAGGCATTATGTCAAACAGTTCACGTGCCTTTTTTATGCTTCCATATTTTGCATACATGTCTACCATAATATCTAAAAAATCCTCCTTCCATGGTACTTTGATGGATGTCCATACCTTGTTCCAAAGCTCCCATTTTGGCACAAGCAGGGAGGATACTGGTGAAGGTTGTGGAATTTAGCTTTACACCTACCAATTGCATTTTCTTGAAAGTTTCTAAAGCCTTTTCAACAAATCCATTTTGTACATATCTTACAATTATTGCAATCCATGAAATGATATCTTTTTCAGTTATTATGACAAATAGTTCACGTGCCTCAAGTTAATGCTTCCACTTTTTGCATGCATGTCCACTAGGGCAGTTCTGACTATAATGTCTAACAAAGTTCCTCTATCCTTTATGCTTTGATAAGATGTCCATACTGTTCCAAAGCTCCCATTTTGGCATAGGCGGGGATGATACTATCAAAAGTTGCAAATCTAGCTTTAAACCTAACAATTGATTTACTTGGAAATTTCTAAAGCCTTTTCAACAAATCCATTATGTGCATATACTACAATCATTGCAATCCACAAGACCACATCTCTTTGAGGTATCCTGTCAAAACACTTCACGTGCCTTATCTATGCTTTCGCATTTTGCATACATGTCTACTATGGCAGTTGCAGCTAGAACATCTGAAAAAAAATCCTCTATCCTTTATGCTTTGATGGATGTCCATACCTTGTTCCGAAGCCCCCATTTTTGCAGAGGTAGGGAGAATGGTAGCAATCTATTGTAGAAAGATATTTGTAGAGGCAGGGAGAATGGTAAAAATTTGTTGCAGAAAGATATATATCGAGTAGTGGGATGGTTGAAAGAGTCGGACAGAAAGTTACAGTCAATAGATATGGATAAGAATGACATAATTTCCCTCACCAACATGTGTTTCCAACAATTGACATGACCTTTGCGAATGAAATCAAAGAAAATCTAATGGTGGGGATGTCTTTCATCATCTTACATCCCATTTCCTATAGTTTCCAATGTAGCACCCCTCCACTTTTCGGCTCCTTTGATCGGACAGTGTTTTTCTTTGTTATGCTTTGTTTCTGTTAATACTTTGACTATGGTACTTGGTTACTATTTGATCACAAACTGTAAAGCGATGTGAATGTTATATTTTGATGTGATGGTATTTTATTCTGATGTTATCATTATGGCATGCTTTAGATTAGCTTAGCAGATATTTGAATTAATGATGCTTTATGCTTTTGATTATATTATTGATGTTAGATTCGTTAGTTAGTAATACTATATTGGTGAAGGGGACGGGATTGCACCACTCGCTTGTGAGCACCCTGCGATTCTGAGATTTCCTCTTCACGGTGTGTTTTATTATGTTATATATATGCATGTTCGATATACTCTTTGGTTGCAGGTTGACAGGTATAGGGCATCGATTCCACCTGGTTTCATAGGTTTGAGCATGTCCATTGGCCAATGGTATTCGATTGGGAGATAGTAGCTAGGTTTTACGTGCCAAGTCATCACCCTAGTCATAGTGTGTCGTCGGGTTGTAGACGGGTTTAATTGTTATAATGTTGTTCATTTCACCTTGGTTATTATTTAATTTCAAGTTATAAAGGTAAATAAATGGTTTACGTAGTTAAGTTGTTGATTAAATAAATCTGGTTATAATGTTAGAAATGTTATTTAATTTATTAATTAATTTAATTAATAAAATAATCTAATCTTGGATTAGATTTATTTTATTGATTAATTAAATTAATTGTGTTGAATTGATTAATTAAACATAATTGTGGATTAAATAAATTAAATGATTAATGTTGTTTTGAAAAGTGCATGAAATTAAAAGTGTTAAATTCTTTTTAAAAAGAAAATTTTAAAAGTTGTAAATTCTTTTGAAAAAAAATTATTAAAATTTTTAAATTCTTGTTGAAAAGAAGTTTTAGTTTTAAATTTATTTTTAAAAAAAAACAAAATATCCAAAAATGCATAGAGGGAAATAACTATGGTGGGTGAGAGATATTTTTAGAGGATATTGACTAAATTTGGGGAAGAATTGAGGGGAGATATTCATTCTTGGAGAAAATTTGCTAAAGGAAGGAAGGTTTTCTCTTGTTTTGGATACATTTTGGAATTGGAGTGAAGATTTGGAAAGATTCTGGAAGAATTGGAATTTGTAGCTCAACACCAGATCTCTTCTTCTTCAAGCTTCAGATCACAGGTTCTTTCTTGTTTTATTGTTTTGAAATTTTGGCTTTTCAATTTTTAAAACTTGTTTGTAAAGAAATTTGAAAACCCTGTTGAAATCATGGAAAATTTTGGATTCTTGTGGAAAAACAAGCTCATACAACAGAAGAATTAGAATAGGAACAAAAATAAATTTGAAAACCTCTATTTTGGGAGTTGAAATTTTTCATTTCAAATTTAGAAATTGAAATTTAAAAGAAAAATTGTGCTTGAAAATGAATTGCTATGGTTTTTTTGTTATAAGAATTTGTCCAATTTGACTATGTAGATTTTTGTGTTTACATACATATATATATATGTATTTTATTCATACAATTTTATATGTTTTAATTGGGAAGTTTTTTTTTCCTGTTAAAAAAATATTTTTTGTTAAAAAAAAAAATCTCTCTGTTTGGAAATTACCAAAAACAGAGGATTTCTTACAATGTTTCTTTTTTTTTAAATAGAGTATTGTGGGCCAGAATTATGTTCTTGGGGGTGGAGACTAGGCGTAATGCAGTAGCACTGATGGAGGCGTTGTTGTGGGGCGCTCCCCACACCGCGATTATATATATATATATATATTATATATATATATTATGTTTTATTAATATTTATTTAATATATATATAATGTGTATTTTATATATAATATTTGTATATTATGTATATATATTATATATTTTAAATAATTGGTTTTAATTAAATAATAGAATTTTAAATAGTTTATTTTATTTTATTATTTTAAATAATATATATTTAAATATAATTATATATAATTGTATATATATTAAATATATAATTATATATGTTTAATTTATATTTAAATATAGTTTTCTAAGATTATTTTATTATTGATGCAAATATTAATTTTAGAAGAGAACGAGGTTATTAGAAAATTAATTTTTAACTTTAATGGTAATCGAAGAAGTTAAAATAAAACAGTTAATTTAAGCTCCATATTTCAAATAATGTTAATTATTTTAATTGATTTCATGCACTATGCCATTTCTTTGCTTGGATTTAGGAAATCCTAAAGTGGGTTATTAAATTGTCAAATTGCTCATTTAATTGTGTTTTCTTTTGTTATCGTTTTGGGGGAAATTGATTAGAAGGGTTGTTAAGTCTTCCTGTTGGGGTTTTAATTTAATCGTGTGGGTTGTCATAATATGTTAGTCAACCTTTGGATTGCCTTGGGTAGTGCATCTTAATGTATCCAGTTAGATACCTGGTTATCACGAACGGGATGTGTTGACTTTATGTTGTTGATAGGGATTTAATATCCTTAGGTCGCACTTGTGTACCCTTGGGTTGTGGAGTTATTCCACATGTTGTTTTAGAGGAGTGGCTTGCAATGAGGGCCGACACACAAAGTGGTGTCAGGGTAACTCATTGTAAGTTAGTTAATCCAGTGATAACGTAAATAAATTGATTAGAGGAATAGGTAGTATCAAACACTTAATAAGATTATTTTTGCCTTGCTCATGGACGCAAGGGCTTGTATAGACTTGGGATGGGACGAGAAGGCTTGGAATGGAAAGATCGTTATCTTGTCTTCATGAGAGATAACCGATTCCGCATTGGTTTGCATGAGGGGTCGGGAGTCGTTAGAGGTTTCCAAGATATCCTGAGATGGGGGTCGGGACCTAGGAAGACTTACCAGGATATCCCATGTAACATTGTGATGACACTTCTCCTAAGTCAGCAATATGTTTGTATCAGTGATGTAATTGATTATTTAACTCTGGAAGCATTGTAACCATTGTGTTAAGTGATGTTGTATTCGTATTTGATTCAGCTCAGTTATGTATTAGCCTGTGTCTAGAGGTAGATGGTCTTGTCTAGGAATCCATGTTACTATCTCCTAGCATGGGGGGTGAGCCTTCAAGTATCACTTGGTTGGGTGGAACGTGCACCTTACTCCGTTGGGTTTTCTTCGTGTTCGTGTGGATGAGATTTCTAGTTGGAGAGCTTGTAGGATCCAGTTTCATTTCATGCTTTATTCATTTTAGTTGAATCTTGTAATTTATTACCCCTCATTTGTTATCGAGGTGGAAGATGTATTATGTAACCTTGCTGATTGGATTTACCTCATTCGAGGAATGAGAGTTGTAATCTTATCGTTAAATGATTGTTATTTGAAATCATGTGGTATCTCTTATTCTTCAAGATGTAATTTATCATGTATGGAATGTATGTGTTCTTAAATATTTAAGTAATTAAATGTTATGGTTTCAATTCATGTTTCTTGTTTGAGTTTTAAAGTTATCTCAGTCTCGTAACCTTAGAGGTTGTTGGCAATAGGTAGTGAACTTACATGTTAATTGTACTTAAACAAACAAACAAAATCGTGCGCTTGAGTAGTTAATTGCAACTTCCTCTAGGGTTACATGGCGGGGCGTTACATCTAGCATTAGATGTTCAAAGTGAACTGATTCACTTCAAAGAGGATACGCCTTCAGCGTAAATAAATAGTCCACATGTAAATAAAAAATAATCAAATGTTGATCAAAATGGACTCATTCTTGAACACATGAGAACCTCTCAATGCTATATTAAAAACATACATACAAGTGAAATAAGTATTTTTTTGTCTCAAATAAAAAATAGTCCACATGTAAATAAAAAATAATCAAATGTTGATCAAAATGGACTCATTCTTGAACACATGAGAACCTCTCAATGTTATATAAAAAAACATACATACAAGTGAAATACATTTTTTTTGTCTCAAATAAAATATCATAACTATCCACTATAAGTGTGTCATTTATAAAATAAAATACTCATTTTATAAAATAAGACATTCATTTAAACAAGTATTATTATCATAGTGAACAAATATTGTTCTTATGTGTATGGCTATTGGGGTAGCAATGTACAAGCATTGGAGTATTTTTTATTAATAGTTTGTCCTATCACAAATATAAAAGGTGAGCATAATAAATACCATGTATTTTTCCATTAAATGTGAAGGATTTTCAAAAAGTTTTAGTGTTCAACTATTGGTCCATTTTGTTTGATGTAAATTGTATTTTAAATAATTATGTGTTGTTTTAATAACAACAAATAGTTTTTGTGTTCAACTATTGGTCCATATGTGTTGAATATAAAAGCTAGAGATATCAAAGATTTATGGTTACTAATAGGTATTTGGTCCATTTAGGTTGCATATTAGTTTTATTTTATATAAAAGTATGATATTTTACAAGCAATAAATGATATTTTTTGAACTATTGGGGGTCCCATGGTTAAGTTTTGGTTGAATCTTTAAAAAGTCAAATTTTAGACACTTCTCAATAGATGTGCATATGTGGCAAGTTGCATGATGAGTCACACCTCCAAGTTACCTTAGTAATAGATAGATAAGAGGCTAGTCCACATTTAAAAAAAAAATGAAGGTTGTATGATATTCCATCAATCGGTACATGCTCACAAAGGTAGCTTGCATAACTACTGGCCCCTCTCCCCTAATTATAGTATTTTAGTTTTGTTAATTAGTTATTTGCATGACCTAATCCAAACCCTAATTCACATCTTAACCCTAATCTTATTCCTATCCCTTATCCTAACCCTAATACTAACCATAACAATAAATCCTAAACCATTATCATAATCCTAAACCTATCTCTAACCCTAACTATAGTCGTAACACTAACCATAACTATACACCTAATTTCAAACCCTAAATTTTTAACCATAATCATAACCTTAACCTTTCCCTAACCTTAAATATAAACTATAATCCTAACCCTAACCCTAACCACATATCTAATTGTAATTGGAAACTGTAACCCTAATCTCATCTCTAATTTGAACCATAATTGTAATCCTAACCCTAATCTAACCCTAATCCTAACCATATTTCTCATAACCCTAACCCTAGCTCTAAACCTAACCCTAACCCTAACACAAACAATAAACTCTAAACCATAATCTTAACCCTAACTCAAACCGTAATATAAAATAAAAACATTTAAATATCTAATCTAGAAATATTAAAATAAATTAATATTGAAATGTTCATATCTAATACATTATGCATTTTGATTAAAAAAAAAAATAGTTTCTAAATTTACAATTTGAATAATAACAAATAAAAAAAATTGATGACAAAAATATAATAATATAGTATATTATTATAATTAATATAACCAATTAAAATATATATAAAGTCTAATATATTAAAACTTGTCTCATGTTATACATATTATTATTAATATGTATTATTTTATATATGAAAAAATCTTAATATATTTTAATTAATATGTTTATATTATTAATATTAAAAATATTATATTATTATTATATCATTTTTTATTATTTTTATATTCACAAGAATATTTTTATATTAAATTATTATATTATTTTTATTATGAATATTAATATTATAACATTATAATTACTAAAATATTATTATTCTTTTATTATTAGAATTAATTTGATGTTATGTTTCATATTAAAATATCAATTTAATCACTAACTTTTAAATAAATTTTATATTTACTAAATGTTATATTACTAACTTTTATATATTAAATAAATTTTATTAATAAAATATATATATTAAAAAGAAATAAAATTTAAATCTATTAAATGTTGGTAGTCTGTTTTTTTAGATATTTTTGGTGATTATAATTAAGTTTAATTTATAATATCATATTATTATATTTGTAATGTTCTTATTATTAGATTATAATATTTATAAGATTATTATTGTGTTATGTTTTATAGTATTATATTACAATATTATGTTTCTAAAATATTATTATTTGTATAATTTTAATATTATAATTAAGGTTAATTTATAATATCATATTATTATATATTTTCAATTATATATTTATAATCTTCTTATTATTATATTATAATATTTATAAGTTTATTATTATGTTATATGTTAAGTTTATTATTATGTTATATGTTTTATATTTTAGAATGAACATTTTATTGTACTTTTTTAGTATTTCTTTATTAGTATAATATTGTTATATATTAAAATGAATATTTATTACAAATTATTTATTTTTAATTATATAATAAAAGATATTATGTATATCCTATTAAATTATCATAACATTGTATTAATAAAGATATCATTTATTTTATGAAGATTTAATGAGATGATTTTATAAACCTAAAAGTGAAGTAAAATCAATTCCTTAAAAAATACCATAATAATAATTTACCTTCATTTTTCCCATAACGCTCCAAACTTTTAAGCCAATCATGTTGAAAAATAATTTTAAAAATTTCTAAAGTTAAATATTTTACATGTTCACTTTAGACAAAATAAATTTTACTTGAGAAAGATAAAAATATTAGTTTTTAAATTTTTTTATAAATAATATGTATTATTTATTTATTATTATAAAAAAATTAAAAAATATTATTTTGACAATATAAACATTAATAATTAGTTAAAAATATTTTGTATTTTTTTATTGTAATGATACTTTTATTGACAAAGCTAAATTATTTCGATACTATTTTTATATATACTAGATTAAGCAAGGTCAATAGTTGCAAGAGCAACAATAGTATGTCTAATATGTGATAGTTACAAATCAATCTAACAACCAATATCATTTTTTTAGTACAAAATTCTTATTTTTATACTTTTTACAAGGATTTGTGCATGATCTACAAACATAGAGCAATCATAATAGTAGAATAATCAACAATAGCAAAAAAGAACATAATACTACATAAAACAACCAATAGTCACCAATCAACTACATATTCTAAGCCATCAATTTTGAAACAACAAAGGATGAATGTAAAACTCTATTAATAGTAGGGCCAAATAAGGTCAAAAACAACAATGTGACAATGTAATCAATAGTAGCTAATCTTCAAAACCCCTACCACATCTTGTGTCCCATATTAAGTATCAATTGGAAATTTGGAGAGAATATAATCAAATTATTGAAATAATAATAAAACCTCATGAGGTGTTGCAATTTGGAAGACATCTCTAGAGAGTCTTGGAATTGATTTGAAGGACCCCACTACTAAAAATTGTTCATTGATATCAAAAGATTATTTGATTTTGTAGTTCACAAATGAAGATGTTGTGTTTAGATAAATTTGTTGTAGATAATAAAAATCCCAAACAAACCCACATATGTCACATGAAATATTCAAAAAATAAAAAGAAGAAAAATGGTGATGAAATCTTATCTTTGATCTTTGATCCATCCCATATGTTAGAGTTTAGTTAATTTTCCTAATTTCTTGGAATTTGTGCTAAGATCTTCTATAATACAAGTAGTATGTAATGCTAGTCCTATTTTAGACAACAAATGTCACAACCCCCTTTTTAAAAAACCTAATTTATTTTGGGTTACTTGATATTTATCAAGTAAATATTACTATTTAAAATGATCTTTTCGATAATGAAAACAATTAAAAATTCTTTAGAAAATAATTATTATTCAATTACTTATATTATTTAAGAAATTGCAAATACAAAAGAATATATATATAAATAAATAATAATGTTTCTCTTTGATTAATATGAAGGAATCACCGTTGCAAAACGTGATCGCAACTCCCTCTTGGAGGTAATCACAAACAAAGGGTTTGTGATTTTATAAAACAAGTATTTCCTTTCAAAAACTGATTTTAATTGAGAAGAATGGAGGAAAAATAAAAATAAAATTAAAATTAAAATCAACAATCTATTCTTGATAATATCCGTAAGCAAAATGGAAAACGGTTGTTCACGAAGTTTCTCCTATGATTGGAAGAATGTGATGTTTTTATGCATGTGCTTTCAACCGTATTCCTCTGTTTCAAAATGCTTTTTCCTAATTTATTTGTTGTTGAAAATGTGTTAGATTCTCTCTTGCGGGCTTGGTATAAATCATTCTCATTCAGTTGAACAGCTTCAAGAAGAGAAATTTCTTTGATGCATTTAGATCTTAATAGTTTATGTTCTCAAATTTTCTCCTACACCAGCAATGCATACCGTATTTTTAAAGTATCTTTTTTTTTTTTCCAAAACATTTCTTGTGGGGTCTTGCTCAGAATTGTCATTTTCATATTAAGCATGTTGCATTGACCCTATTAGAGTTTTATCTATTTCAATAGCTAAAGTTATCATCAAAGTAGAAATATAATCATTTCCAGAATCAAAGTAGAAGCTTGCTTATACACAGATAATGTTATTCTTGAATCTTTGATCTTGTATGCGAACCGTTGAATTTTCGTCTGCCATAGCATAGCCATTATAAAATTAAATCGTTTTAGTTAGACTTATTCACTTTCATGCAAATTTAAACCATGCATTTAAAGTTATTTTCTTTAGTCTTATTCAAATTACTTTTCTCTAGTCTTTTTTTTAAAGAAAGTAGATAAGTTAAAGATATTTAGTTTTTTTAAAGATAGAAAGATGGATAAGTAAATATGCTTTATGTTTTTTTTTTAAAGATTCCATAGTTTTTTAGAATAAAATAAAATCTAGTTGATCTTTCTTTTTAGAATATTTTAGGTATGTTAAATATTTAGAAAGAAATAAAATCTAAATTACATGCAACCAGTTTCAGTTATTTTATTTTATTCTTTAAAAAAAAAAAATAGTTATTACTGAAAAATAAATAAAATAGTTTTCAAACTAGTTCAAAATAAAGGAAAAATATATAAATAAATAAAAGTGGAGGTTAGGTGAATATACATATAATATTTGGATTAATTCTTATGATAATAAAATATTAATTTTTTAATAATTATATTCATCAAGTTTAATTGTGAGTGGGAACGTAATTCGATTTGTCTAATATAATTATTTTCAAGGAATTATGATGTAAAAGATCATATTAACATTAATACTAAAGTAAGTCAAAATGTAAAACATGATGTTCTCGGCTTGGGCGCTGGCTTTTTTGTGGCTGCAGGCTGTCCTTTTTTTGCAGTCTGGCTTTTCTGGTTGTAAAGGGTTGCGGATCCCTTCAAAATCTGTTTTATCCCTAATATCAAAAACATTAATACTAATATTATCAATTGCTAATTTAATATTACTAAATATAGATAATTTTAATATTATATAGTATTTTGGAAGGATAATAATAAGGAGATTCACATTGAGTTAAACCTTAAAATGTTATGATTGAAGCATTAAAACTTTGTTATCATAAGAAGGTTTCTTAGTTTAGAAGTTTTACCTTGGGTACGTATATCAACTAGTATTTAATTGACATTTAGTAGAATTGGCTCATCTTCTACTTGTATTTAATAAATTTTACAAGAGACTAAGAAGTAAGCAAGTAAAATGAAACTCCATTAATTCATGGTTATATCAAAAATAGATTAGATTTATAATATAAGGTTACTTTTGAAGTAATCATGATGCACGTTCACAATCTTATAGTTCGATTATCTTGGATAGGAATTGCGATAAATTACTTCAAAAATATTGTATGATCATTATTATATACAAAATAGGTATTAAAGATTGAACAAGATAATAAATGCTTTAAATTCCACAGTGTTGTATTCCATCATCTACAGTTATGTTCTACATACATTATGACTATAATTTTCTATAAATTTATGTCATGGTAATTCGATAGAGAAGTCATTATGACTCGATTAACTTGCAAAAAGGGTAATTAGAGATTCACTATTCAATTCACATGGTAATCTTGAGTTGCTTAAGGATCATGAAATATTAATGGTGACTCGAGGAATTTCAAGGAGTTCAAATGACAGGGCATGGAATATCTTCTAGAGAATTGGCATCCAACTAGGACATATTGGAAGGAAGGAAAATATGTAACATTATATTATGACAATCAATTATCTTAGGAGAAGGAAAATATAATATGATTAATTAATATCGCAATTGTAAACTTTCCAAGTCGTTATTTCTATGCTTATCAAGTTAACATGTACAACTAGTAAAGTATAGTCATGGATATTGAATATCACACATTATCTATTGTTATGATCAAATAGCTTAAAAGGAGGTTACAAACTAGTGCAGGAGCACCCATAGGTTACCTTAGATTGTCTAGAAGGTTATATTTTGGCAATTTGTTTAGGCCAACTTATCATCTATTCATGTTCATTTTTGGTTGTGCCTTAGTGGCATTTTTGATTGGGTGTTGATCTCTAATGAAGGTCATGTTGACCATAGAATAGGCATCATTAGGATCTAGCCCAAAATAAGGTTTTGGATTTTTAGGAATTCTTGAAAATATTTGCAAATGTTGCTCAATTGGAGCTACAAGCAGCCAAGAAGAGCCCAAGGAAGGGGTTAACTATTTTAGAGACCCTATTTATGGAATGCCTCGGCATTGGAGTGGGGTTGGAAGCATTTGTTATATTTTGAAGTTTTGTGAATTCAAGGAAAGCAATTGTGTTTGAGAGTGCATTTTCTGATTTTTGCATAGAAGTGAGGTTTTAATGGATTAATGATGGCACTGTAGTTTGTGTAGGTTGTAGTGTAGTAGTTCTTCAAGCATTGTGTGACATTAGTTAGTTTCTTTATTCAATTTCAAGCATTGTTTGTAAATAGTTTTGTTTTCACACTGTTGGTGGTATGAACCAGGCAGTTTTAATAAAATGGAGTGTTAGTTCACTTTCCCACCGTACAAATTGTACGGCCCTTTGGGAACAGTGACTAGACTCCATGTATGTGCATATGGTAGAGTTTAGGGCCTTTGAAAACACAGGAGCTACTGTGGAAGTCTTGCCCTAGGCGAGCCAGGAAGAGTCCGGCTAGGGAAGACCTTAGTGCAAAGCACTTGATTTGTA
>VDFB02049217.1:143089137-143104398 GCA_007258455.2 Sequoia sempervirens
GCATTTCAGAAAGCATTGATTGTTGACAACATAAAAGCAAGCTTCAAAAGAACAAGTATTTGGTCTCTAAATCCATATGCATTAATGAAATACATGCGGCCAAGTGAGACATTCCAGTTTGTTGCCCCCGAGGGAGCATCTACTGCGGAAAACATTTTAAGTCTATTTGTTGATGGTGTACCACCAACTGAGGTTGAAAGTACAATTGGAACAATTGATTTTGCAAAACACCATAGTCCACTAGAAACAGCTAATTTGTCTGACCAACAATCTCCAATTGGAACACCTGGTTTGGGTGACCAACATAGTCCATAAAGAATGCATGTTTTGGGCGATGAAAATGCATATGCAAACATCTCTCTTTTTCTACCCAGAGCACCAAAAGAGCAATCATGGTTGTTAGAGGGGGCTACAAATCTTGGAATTGATTTGTATGTGAATTTAGAACGAAGTCGGTCAATGCCATCTCCACCACACAGCATGGGCCCATCTATCTTAGTGCATTTTTAGGTTGATTAGGGAGAATGTGAACCTAATCAATTAGGAGGAGGTGAGGACGTGGATGAAATAGCTAGTGAGGTACAATTTACAAATGAAGAAGATTTCATGGAGCCATTGGGAGGCCAAAAAAATTCAAACATCTGCCAATTTTTGAAGTTACTTGTTCATATAGTGAAGGATAAGTCCAAATAGCTAGTTGGCCATGGGATTCGGCTTAGTAGGCAATCCTAGGTCCTCGTGATAGACAACTACATGAAGTTGCAATGGAGCAAGAGGAGAGGAAGAAGGAAACTCAACAACTAAAAGATAGGAAGAGAGAACGGATTAAATAACGGAAGATTGAAAGAATTGCAACAAGGGAGCTCACGGAACAATTGAGAATTGAAAGAGAACAACAACAACAACAAGCAGCTGAGGTTCAAAGAGAACAACAAAAGAAGGAGAAGGAACAGAAAAAGGAGCAGCAAAGGATTGAGTTTGGGAAGCTACAAAAAAAGAAAAAGAAATGGAGAAGGCTAGAAAAGAGGCAGCAAGGGAAAGGCTTCTCAACAATCTTTTAAATCCCTTGTCTGACCATCATGCAATATTCAGTGACTTTGTGTCTATTCATTGCCCTAAATATTGTCCACCCTCACCTACCCCAAGTATTAGTCAACTAGTTTCAAGTTGTAGTCCTACTCATTCGAAGGCCACAAACATCGGTGAGCAGTTGGCTATGCAAGATGCAGATACCAACACATTAGCAGGTAGCTTCCCATCATCAAATTTCTCTTTTCCAATTTTCTTGACTTAATTGGAATGTTAGAGTGTGAACAGTTTTGTTGTGATTATTTTGAAGGTTTTTAACTGATGTTTCTAACTATTGTTAGATTGCAAACTGTTTTGTTGTGATCGTTTTGAAGTTTTCTAACTTATGTAATTTTGTAACTGATGTTTCTAATTGATTGTTAGATTGTGAATAGTTTTGTTGTGATTGTTTTGAAGGTTTACAACTTCAAACAACAATATGATATAAATTGAAACAACATATCCATACATGTAAGTCACTGTAATTGAAGAACAAACAAACCATACATCTAATTAAGTTGAATGTAAATGAAGGATATAGGAAACATATATATCTATCTATCTCTACAATATATATATAGATGTATCAGATAGGGTTAAAAATATTTGTATCATACTGTTGTTTCAAGTTATATATGTCTTGAAACAATAGTATGATACAAATATTTAGAAACCTTTTTTCTGAAACAACATTATGATAAAAAATGGAAAAACATTATCATATATATGTACATACATACATATGCACACACATACACATATATAATCAGTTAAGGTGTTATATGTAACTTGAAGCAACATTATGATATTTCTATATAACTTCAAACAACAATATGATATAAATTAAAACAACATATTCATACAAGAGTCACTATAATTGAAGAACAAACAAAAATACATCAAATTTAGTTGAATGCAAACGAGCAAGGCTATGTGTGTAATGAAACAAGCAATGCATGTTATACTATCAAATCCCCAATCCTAACTCTTACAACTCTTAGGTGATCATGTTAATTGATTATATATATGTATGTATGTACATACAAATATATATGTATACATACATATATGTATATGTACATACATATATGTGCATACATACACATATATACTCAGTTAAGGTGTTATATGTAACTTGAAGCAGTATTATGATATTTTTATATAACTTCAAACAATAGTATGAAATAAATTGAAACAACATATTCATACATGCAAGTCAATGTAATTGAAGAACAAACAAACCATACATCTAATTCAGTTGAATGTAAACGAACAAGGCTATGTGTGTAATGAAACAAGCAATGCATGTTATACTATCATATCCCCAATTCTAACTCTTACAACCCTTAGGTGATCATGTTAACTGATTATATATATGTGTGCATATACATACAAATATATACATACTATATGTGCATACATATGTACATATATACACATATATAATCAGTTAAGGTGTTATATGTAACTTGAAGCGACATTATGTACCTGTCATGTCATACTAATATAACTATTTGCAAAAAAAATTGGGTCTTATATTGTTATTAAGTGAGGGGTGATCCCACAATAGTGGTTTACAATTTTTGGCCAAACTTGACATTTAACTAAAAATTTTTAACTAAATCTTCACTTTCAGGCACCCATAGCTACTAAACCATGAAGAATTAGAAGATGGTGCAAACTAGTGATTTGTGACATTTTTCTGTAGATTCTAAATATTTTTTTTTTTTAATTTTGGAATCAGATTGCATTTCTTTTTCTATCTCATTCGAAAACTAGTTTTTAATAGTAAACACCATTTTTCAAGAGTGATGTTCACCGTAAACAACATAACTTTTATTTTATGAAGGATTAAATTCTATTTTTTTCAAATTTAGATTTGTAACTACGATATCTAGCATGTTCATTTGGTTTCATAGTGTTTTATTGAATACTTTTTTTCTTAATTAAGTTTTGAAGTCAAACCAATTATAATTTAGACATAGGTGGACCGTATACAATATATAATTATTTGTATGTATCGAAATTCCTTTTTTTTGCTTGATCAAGAACATCAATACCTAGTACAAACATATTTTTTAGATTTCTTTTTTATAATCTACTATTTTTCCACATGCGCAAAACTGAGAGCTTGATTTTTGATGAAAAACCTACCTTCACAAGAAATAAAAAATAAATATAATAATCAAGTTAAATATATTTAAAATTATACTTTTTGGGAAGCTTATAATAAGGACTAAATACTTACAAAAAATAAATTTTAAATAAATTTATTTGATCCCCCAAAAGGTAAATCAAAAATGGGTTTTTATCAGCATTTTGATAGGTGTAAAGGAGACTCCCTTATAGGTATGGTTTAAAACTAGCGGGGTTTTATCTAAGGGGGTCTGATCTAAGGTGGTTTCAAGGCTTAAATCATTATATTTTATAAAAAGATGTGATTTCAGCAAAAATCAGGATGTCCCAAAAAGTAAACCACTATTGTGAGATCACCCTGGGGCCTCAACTATCTACTCCTATCCCCAGTTATACATAATGAGCAATGCATGTTATACTATCATATCCTTGATTCTAACTCTTACAACCCTTAGGTGATCATGTTAACTAATTACTAAATATATAATTAGTTTTGGGGTTATATGTAACTTGAAACAACAAAATGATACAAATATTTATAACCCTTTTTGATACATCATTATAATATAAATTGAAACAACATTATCATACCTGTAAAAGTAATAGTAATTGAAGAACAACTAAAGCATACATCTGGTTCATTTGTATGGAAATGAGCAAGGCTATATGAAACATATTTATATTGATAGTATTGGAGGTTATCATATACTCGTCTGTTGAGGGTTTCGTGAACCTATCTTTTGGCCGATTGTGTGTGTGTGCATGCAAATGGAATAGCTATTTACACATTCTTAAAGTGGTTGTAAACTAAGGATGATAGGTAGAATGATATGTATGTATGCAAATGTTACTGAAGAAAATCAAGATATGTATGAATAATAAGCATACATTGAACAATGTATACAATTGGAATGTTACAACACCTTTGAGATATACATACTTTGGAAGATGCAACATATGCATACAGACATATCCATGTATGTATGCATACATATGCATATACATACATACATACATATGTATGCATGCATACGTATGCACATATGCATCTATCATGCATAGCTTACATACATACATACATACATACATACATACATATGTATGTATGTCATTCAGGTATGTTTGTATGTATATGTATGTATGTCATGCATACATACACACCTATACATATTTAATATTAATATATATAAATTTTGAAGCACTCAAACTATTACCAATTTAGGATTAAAATCCTATAAATGCATCTAAATTGATAACAAAATTTTGTACATACCAACAAAGGTGAATGTAGTATCGGAAGGGCAGAGAGGACAATGGGGGAGCAGGTAATGTTGTGCGAGGGGTTCACAGGAGTGGAGGATACAGTTGGCCAAACCATAGGTGCATGAAACCCTTAAGAGTCCACCATATGAAACCCATAAATGGTATGTATATATACACATAGTCGGGAAAATGATAGGTGCATGATACCCTTAACAAGGTGAGTTGCATACATTGTTTATAGATATTGTAATAGCAATTATATATTATTTGATCGACTGTGTACACACACACACATATATAATATGTATATATGTGTGTAAGTATATATGTATATATGTGTGTATGTATATATGTATATATGTGTGTGTGTGTGTATATATATATGCATATGTATATATGTATAAATATCTATATACATAGTCGGACATAATATAGTTGCAAGAAACCCTTAATAGTCGAGTTTATCATAACCTCAAATACTATCAATATATTTATCAAAAGTGTAGAGGTAGACAAACAAAATGTTAAATATGTATCGATTGTTTAATGATATTGCAATAGCAAACCTATATTACTTGACCGACTGTGTGAATACACACACACACACACATATACGTGTGTGTGTGTGTACAGAATCAACCATAATATAGTTGTAAGAAACCCTTATGAGTCGAGCATATAATAACCTCAAATACTGTCAATATATCTATTAAAATTGCAGAGGTAAACAAACAAAATGTCACAAATGTGTACCATATTTCAAGTGATATTGCAGTTATATGAACCATTTCTTTTGGTCGACTATGTGTGTATATATATGTATATACACACAATCGATCACAAGATAGTTGTAGAAAAAACATGCAACAAAATTCAAAAAAACACATGTAATGGATAGATATCGCCCTTGTGAGGTTGGAAGACAACCTCACCTATGATGGCAGAAGTTTACTATTTTCCTTTTGGCAATGGAAGTGTTGATAAACACAGTAACAATGAAAAATGCATCACCATGAGTTCCCTCTACATCACCACCGTCAATCGTGAAGTGCACCACCACTGGTCCTTCAATGGACGATGTTATGTGTAGACGCCAAGCATGAATGGCGTTGCAGAGAAGCGAAAACAAAGCCTAGCAAATGAAAAGCATGCCGAAGTGATTGCCAAAAGGCTGACGACATAGGGGAGAGAGGTAGTTTGTGCAATTAATGCAAATTAAGTTCGAAGGGACTGGTGTGGCAGGAAACAGGAAAATAGGTACCACGTTTCCACCGTCAGTTCATGCCACTTTTCATGTCAAAAAATGTGTTTTTTGGAAACCAATCAAAAAATATTGAAAAACGTGCAAATTTTTTGCTCGGAATAATTTTTTTGGGTTGCCAAGTGGGTGTGGAAAAAAAATTGTCGACATGGAATCTACATGGACCCCTCGCACAACATAGCCCTCACCACCATCGAGCCCTCTCCCTTAGCCTTATCATTATTGACAAGTCATTATGAATGAATGAAATAGCAAAGATTTTTACATTTTTTATAACTTTTGGGGGATTTACTAGAATTTGGTTTTTCTTAATTCCTAGAGTGTGTTAAGTACAAAATATTAAATGACGTAAAACAATAAAAAAATTGTTGTAGCAATAAGCAATTATATTTTGGCTTATTTTGTCTATTATAAACCATCATTATGTTTACAAGTGACCACATTGTACCATCAATTTAAGTCAATCTCTCTCTCTCTCTCTACATATATTCATTAGAAAGAGAACAGTTTGAGAAAATATCTTCTCTCTCTCTCTATGTATATTCATTAGAAAGAGAACAATTTGAGAACACAATATCTTCTTGAAAATATAAATTTAAAATAATATCTTTTGAAACTGAGCTTTGAATTCAACTTAAATTTTTCTTTATGTTTTCTCTCTCCCATCTAAGGTAGTACCTATCATAGTCATTTCATAGATTGAATCATCTCTCCCCTTCCATCCTTTATTCCCATCAATAATTAGTAAGATAATTAATGTCTTCCCTTTTAGTATTGTCTCATTCCCATCAATACAATTAATATTTTCCCTTCTAGTATTGTCTCAAAACTCTTCTTTAGAACTTCTATATAATGCTCACCATCCTAGCAACGCAAAATTCTATTACTACAATAGCAACAATTAGGTTGTATCATAACAAGATTCATTTTTAAATTTTGTAGCAAGATACATTAAAAAAAAATGAAAAAAGAGACCATGGAAAAATGTGTGTGAAAAGAATTTGCTCAAACATATTGTCTTCCACATGCCTTGCTCCTTTAGTAAGCACAACAATAGCAATCTAAACTAAACAAGTTGATTATTACATAAAAAGACTTCTAAATAAATTATTAAAAGGGGATTAAAGCGTGATATTTTAAATAAGACTTTATATATCATCATAAGATGAAATGGAAGAAGTTATTATTTACTCACCATGTTTAAAAAAATACAACTCTTATGTGATTAGACAAGTTCAAATTAATTGCATGAATGTATAGTTATTATACAAGTATTATTGATAACAAAGAATTCAATCTTCTCACAACTAACACAAGTAATCATACTTTTATTAAAAAATACATTTATATTCCCACATATTCATACCATCGATTTAATTAAATACATAACATAAATATTTTTCAATAAAAAACAATTTAATTTCATATATTATACACAACAAATAAATTTAATATCTGATTTTCAATAATTTATTTTTAAATTTAAAATTACTCAATTTACAAATTTATTATTGAGCCTCACAAGCATCACCTGGTTTTCCCATATGTTGCACTAATTCATGAAAAGCAGCCACAACTCTATTTTCCTCACCCATCGCTAATATTCCCATCTCTGCCAAATCTTGTAACGGATCGCCTCTGGATATCCTCGTAAGAGAGAACGGAACTTCCCTTACCATGAGGGAAGATGGAGTGAAAACACCTATGTATACCCATTTTCCTTGTTTCAAATACGTATGAGCATTCATTGGCCTAACACAAGTCACCTGTAGACTGATATCATCTAAAGGGGAATTTATAACAAGGCATATCATCGCTGCTGCGTCGGCAGAACGCTCTTCCGAAAAGACGTACTGCCAAGAATAGCTATCCATATAGTGCCAAGAGTACCTATCGAACGAGTCAACCAAAGTGAGACCAGGAAAGGTAAAAGACTTCACAATCGCCTCCACGCCAGGGGCTGTCCTCCAACATATTATACATTCGGATGGCAATTTCTGCCACAAAGTATACGAAGTAATCAACCATTAAACACTTATATTACATAATAATAAGTTCAATTATGTAAAAACTATTATTACCTCTCTATTTAATGTTTGAAGGCAAGCTTCAAATTCTGATATGTGACATGCTGCTGTGAGGCTTACCCTCCTCAAACTGTCCATATCCTTCAGACTTTGTATGACTGGCAGCTCCCCACAAGTATGTACCATCAACATCTCTAACGAACTGCAATTTTCTAATCCTTCTATTTTCCTAAGCCCCTCGCACTCCCACATATGCAGATACTGTAACTTCACCAGACCACAATTAAGGTTTATGCTTTGCAGATTTGAACATCTGGACACATCAACGTTCGTGACTGATGTCGGCAACCTATCGATCTCTACTAAGTCGTGATTGCCGGAAAGAACTAGCATTACCAGACTGGGGCAACAGTGTGGAGAGATTGATATCCTGGACACATCACAGTGACTTAAAATTAAAATTTCGAGGCTGCACAATGAAGAAGAAAGGCACCCCGGCTGGATGACTAATTCTGTGAGCCCGGGGCATCTTTCAATATTCAGAACTTGAAGGCTAGTAAGCTGCACAAGTGCTTCCGACGGGATCATCAACCCACTGCATCCACTCAACTGTAGATTCTGCAAATTTTTCAAATCGCCGAACTTGCTAGGCAGCGATTTGAGCTTATGACATCCACGTAACTCGAGGCATTCCAATGATCGGAGGCGGCCAAACTCTTCGGGTAGACCTTCGATAGGAGCTCCATTGGAATCAAAGGATATCTTTTTCAAATCCTTTAGAAATCCTATTGACCTTGGAAATCTCAGGAAACTTCCAGCATGAATGATTTTTAGCTCTCTCAACTGCACAGGAGGCTGCAGCGACGCTCCCTTTTGGTTAGGCAAGACCGTTCAACAACCATAAGAGATTTTAAGGTATGGTTGCATAAATAACAGTAAAGGGAATGAAGATACTTACATCGGCAGTCTCGCTCCACGGTTCTTCTAATTTAGAAGCCTCGCGAAGCTCTAAAACTCTCAACTTCTTCAATGAAATCCACGACGGAAGAGCTGTATGCGGAAAGTTGGCCCATCGCAGCGAGACAAGGCCTTCTGATAGTGTTGCTAATTCTTCTGTAAAATATTCGTTTTCAACATCCAGGATTTTAAAACCCCGCTTCCGCTTAAACCTTGTACCTGATCCTCTCACAAGTTCTACAAAGTCTTCATAAAACTCTTCAGTTTGGGCTTTCATTCCACGAATCAGCACGCTTCCCTATTTGGAAAAATTAAATAATCAGTGAGCTTATAAAACAATGAATGTACGAACATTTACTTATTGAAATATTGGATACAATTAAAAACATGATATTAAAATCACCTTCCCCTGTTTCTCAATGTGGGTAATTTGCTCTGGTGACCAAATGCGGTACGGTGACCATGTCTTTGAAATGTCCCTTCCCAAATCTCTCAGCAGATCATGCATTCTTAAGCAGTTTCTCTCATCTACCTCAACCAAACACTTATCCACAAGTGTCTGCAAACTACACTCCCCACTCCATTTGGACTCATCCCACACTGTGATGGCCGAATGTTTTTCTGTTCCTACGAAAAAACAAGATATATCTAAACAAATCTCCTTCTCTTCTTCCTCATCTAGTGCATCAAAGCTCACTTTTAGTATGCTTTTAATGCCTTTGGGCAATGATCTGGAGACCTTATCTAATTGAGAAGCCCAATAATCCTTCGACTTTCCATGCACAAGTCCTCCTAATACCTTAAGGGATAATGGCAATCCCTGGCAGAATTTTAAAAAACTAATAACAAGACGTTCAAATCCATCTTTTGGAGATGGTTGTAGGAAAGCATGCCAGCAAAATAGTTCCATGGCATGTTTGGAATTCAATTCTTTCATCTTGTAAATGGAATTAGAAGGGATTCCCCATGATGTAAGAAGGTGTGAATCTCGACTTGTAACCACAATCACACTACCCTGTCCAAGACTATCTTTTATTGGCAAGAGAGCCTCCAATTGATCTAGATGATCTACATCATCCAAGATAATAAATACCTGAACAAATCTCAAATGCTCTGCTAGGATTGCTTTTCCTTCTTCTACATTATCAAACAATATATCTTTCAGGCCACCAAGGTCTTGGAACATTTTTTTCTGCTTTTCATACAAATTTTTGGTTGGTACATCTCGATCATTGCAAACAAAACTACATCTATAGAAGGACTGTATTTTCTCGTTGTAGTATTCTTTTGCCAATGTGGTTTTCCCACACCCACCCATCCCTGTGATCCCCACAATTTTTACATTTTTAGAAGATTCCAATACACTTCTTTTAAAGTCTTGTAAGGTTTCATCAAGGCCCACAGAATGTTTGGCCACCACAAATGGAGTATTTTTAGAGCACTTTTGTACATAATTTACAATAGTCTTCAACATTCCTTCATCCCTATACAAAAAAAGCATTTTTGAAAAACTCACCCAAATTAATTTTCTCTAAAAATAAATCTTAAACCAATATAACGTATTTAACATATTTTTAAGTTATAGAGAAATATCAATTATCCATATAAGGTGAAAGAATGTGGTTAAAAATATAAATAATGACATGTTCTCCATACAAGCAATGTTTTACACCCTTTAAAATAAAATTGAAAATAGACAAAGTGAAGAAATAAAAACTTTTATATCTTAAAGAAAGGAGAGGCTTTACAAAATCAAAATAGTTATAAAAAATATTTTAAAAGTTGATTATAAGGATAAAATTATTTCACGAGTTATAGAAGAAAATAAGGATTTAAATATTAATTTTGAAAAAAAAAAGTATTCATAATGGTGAAATTAGCATACTCATGCTATTTTGTAGTTAGTTTTGTGCCCATCTTGACAAGAAAGATCTAATGTAATGACATAACAAGTGGCACACTCTTGTGTTTTTTTGCTCATGTTATACATTTTTACGACTGCATGTTCCTGTTGTCATGTTGGAATGCACCATTTGGAGGGTTGGTGTGCAAACTCTCCTTCCAACTGCAATGGAAACACTCCTAAGCTGTGGGTGACCTAAACCATGGAGTGAATCTCCAGGGAGGGCTGGTTCACCTAATGTAACACCTAAAACTAACCTATTCTACTGTTGTTGCAAGGAAAAGGGATAGAAACTAAGCCTGAAAGGCTGAAACTGAACCTAAAACATAAAAATAAGGTGATACACCAAAATGTTTGATAATTTGTACTAGTTTATGCATACACAAGGTGATTAAAGAGACCGACACGACATACACAGCTCAAGCTTTGACATGTTTTGCATAAGTGTTTCATAGAAAGGTTTTGAAGTTTATATCAGCATTCAAAAATAAATATCATTCACAACTAAAATTGGAATAAACTTGACAAAAACAGAAATTATGACCTGCAAATGAATGTATTTTTGAATACAGGTAAAGAAATGAGACAGAAAATCAAGGATAAACAACTTTATCACAAGAAAAGATCAATCATTCCATGAAATTACACCGTGCACAACTTATGAGTAGGCAAAAAATGGCTTCTTTTATTGATCACAAAGGCATATACAGCTGAGTACAAGTCCGTTTTACAATATGTTCTTACTCAGAAAACTAAGTTACAATAATTCTTTTTCATAAAAACTCTCTTACAATGCATTCAGAATCAGAATATATATTATTACATCAAAACTCCTAATGAATGATAAATGTGATATTCCTTTACATGGCGTCTCTTTTGCATATCTAACAATATGAGAGAATATAAAGAATGCTTTCCTAAGAAATAAATGAAAACTTCTGCCTTTTCAACACAATCAAACCTCAACTTGAGCGCTAGGAACATAGGCCTGACTTTTTCCTTCAAAGACTCCATTGTGGCATACAAATAGGAAGTGGTTGAGTTGTGCATCCTAAATACCTGGAACTACTCCAAAGAAAGCTCCAACAGCTGTTTTGTTCTCCTAGATTCTTGCAAGGTGAGAAGATGTTGTCATAACCCTCTTAGTGGCTAGCCTATTACAACTCCCAAACTGCTTCATAAATGAATGGCACTGTGGTACTTCCTCATCTCAACTACAATTTGCACAATTGCAGAACTTGTCTTTGATGAATTTGAAAAAAATTAGGTCTCTTTGAAGGCATAGGATGAGGTTCTTCTTTCAATGCATCTTCAAAACTCTTTACGAATCTTGATTCTTAACCAATGCATGAGTAGGATTTAATATTGCATAGTATTGCCTGGTATCTTCACGGAACCTTTAAGATGAACTACACTCCTCAAACCTTTGTCTCAGACTTGTATAAGGTCTGCTCCTTCTAAAGGACTTATCCATGTTCTCCAATCTTTAACATGCTGCTCACTCTCATATTTTTACAAGACATTCATGATGGCTGTTTCTTGTCACTTGACAAAGATTCACTTGTTATGACAGTCATTTAAGGGACTGTCATTTGTCTACCCTTGCTGGATACTGCACTTTCATACTTTTCATTCATAAGCCACCCCTTAACACTGTCATAGGCACTGGCATCCATGCACTGTCTAATAACAGCTCACTGCCCTCTTCAACAGTGAATAGAGAGTTATTCATGAACCTTTTCACTGGTTGTTATGAACTGCCCTTATCACTGCCATACTGTCCTTTATTGCTTGACTTCCCTTGCTGTTCCTTGAAACTTTCAACAGTGCATTGTTAGTGTGGTTTGGTCATGCATTCAACAGGTCATTCATAGACTGTCATCAATATTGTGTTTCATGGAGCCTTTAAGCATGCCTCGGCAACAGTGGTATCTTGCAAATTCTTCTTATGCTCATTTGCAGCTTCTGGTTGTAATGATGAAACTAAAAAGATGGTCCAGCTCCCTGGTAATTTTTGAATTCCAAAGCTAGGAACAATAAGTACAGGTCTGTGGGATGTTCATTCACCCTGAAATCCTTAATTTTTTGCACATCATGCCATTGTCCACACTGGCTCATTACTACCAACATATGCAGGTTGAAGGCGCTGTCAATAGACAATAGACTACGGATTGCTCCATTTGATGTCTCTATTTGACGTGGAACACTACTCACTAGCCCTGTACTGTCATTTATGCCTTAGTCACCTATGGTTGTCTAGCATCCTCCATGCGCTTTCACTTTTATCGGCTTGATGAGCCTCAAACTTCACTGTCATGTCATTGACATTTAATAACTGTTATGACTGATATCTTTCAACATTAACCTTGAAGACTCCTTCCATAGATTGCCATTGTAACTGTTCTTCCATGATCTGACACTAGGTCTTCATACATGTTAACACTTATCATCTCTGGATACACAGGGTTTTGAGGTGTCTCAAGATTTAGAATAGAGTATGAGGTTTCCTTGTAGTGATGCACAGACCCTAAGGGTTTTAACATGTATTTTGACCTTTCCTCACTGTTATTTACAGATCACTTCCCTTTTCAACAGTTTACAGATTGTTTTCAAAAATTTGGACAGTACTAAGATCACCATGCATGTGTTTGGCACTTGAAGGAGTCAATGCAATCTTGACAGGATTTATAATGGCTTTGATAGCCCTCTTCACTGTCAACTGCACTGTGAGGATTGTCACTTGTGATTTGACAAGGATTCACTGTTATGACTGTTATCTTTCTGTTGGCGTAACAACTAGCACCTCTGGAGTAAGAGTTTGTACGGACAGCTATGCACACTACGCAATGAGTGCTCTTCAAATTAGGAGGGGAAGCTCCCTCGTTGTGCTTTACAAAAGTACTTGCAAATGGAAATAAACTAAACTAAATCCTGTCTTTTTGTTTCAGCTGTAGAGGTACAAGGCTTTCTCGAAAACTAATACGTTGCAGCTGAGTTTTTCTGGTTTTGCAGATCTACTAACTACAACTAAACTTAATAACTTAAATTCTATCCAGTTTCCTCAAAAAAACAGAGCATGAGGAAACGGAGCAAGGTTTTGACTATCAGACGATAAACGGATTCAGATTCTCTACTTGAAGGCAAGGTGGCGCAACTATTATCTCAATCTGAATAAGTTTATTAGGCACAAAACAGATTTAAGAATTTACCATGACAATCTTATGAAACCCAATGTGGCATAACACTTGATTATAATAGTAAAGACTTCACAAAACAGATTTATCATCACAATCTTATGAAACCCTATGTGGCATAACACTTGATCATAATGGTAAAAGTTCACGAAACAGATTTATCATCACAATTGCATGAAACCCTATGTGGCATAGCAATTGATCGTAATGATAAAGATGCACAAAACAGATTTATCTAAACTATGGAAAGAATTCACTATCACAATCGCATGAAACCCTATGTGGCATAACAATTAATCGTAATAGCGAAGACACATGAACAAATACCAAAAGAGCAATATTGAGGGCAAGGTAGTACGCGATATATTTCTCTCTCAAGCAAAAGTTATTTACAAAATGAGCAAAAGTTTTATTTATATACACTGCTGCGTAGGGAACCCTAAAATCACCTTGAGTCATCTTACGCCTTGCAATGCATGCAAGATTTATTGCTAAGCCCTAATAAAGCAAACTATATAGTTAACTGGAAAACTACCATCAGTTAACCGAAACATCTAATCTAAAAATGGACAATGTGCAAGCATGCACGCCCTTATTGAAAGCATTTGAACTGGAACACTACCATCAGTTAACGGAAAACCCTAAAAGAAACTCCAAGTGTGTAAAGCTAATCTCAGAATAGATATGCATGAGATGAGACAGCGAGTTAACTTGAGAAGGTAATGCCAAGTTTAACTCCTGTGTGTAATGTCTATCCCGAGAGGTGGGAACTGAAGTTTATTGTCCGTGATCTCGAAAGCAACCAACTCCTCAAATGAGATTGTTAACTCAGATCACTATCCGGAGCTATGAGACTCACGAAGAATGCTATGTCGATGCAGCATATCCCTCAACCAACCGTGATCCGACCGAAGTTCACCGCCTCCCTGCCCCATCAACAATGCCGACATGATCCGCAAGAGTAACCTTACAGCCAACAGTCTCCCCATTGAAAATGGTATGAATGAGTGCCTGGAGCTCTGATTGAACATTGGTAAGCTCAACATAGGCACCACCCTCGATCTGATAACGGCACGGCAAGCGAGAAACTAAGGTTCTCACAGACCGGAGTGCACTAGTGACCTGCTCTCTACTCTCAGCCAACTCTGATGCCAAAGTGTCTTCTATCTTTACCTTGAAAACCAACTGTGTTTTCCAAGAGTAGATAGCCTCTCTATCCTCTGCATCTGTAATTGCATCATATGCCACACTCAGGTGAGCAATCATAATCTCATCCCTGGGTTTATTAATTGCCATATCTCGCTCCTCATCCTGGAGACGAATACGGAGCTCTCGTGCATTGTACCGCAACTGATATAACTTTGTGAGCATAGTGCAGCCTCTAGCAACGAACTCCTCCTCCCACTCATCCAAACGCTTGCCATATGCAACTAAATGATTAAGTTGACTTTG
>VDFB02049217.1:143104498-143219065 GCA_007258455.2 Sequoia sempervirens
TTTTAGGAACATGCAAATTTTATTCTGTGAGAAATCTAAGATTGAAGGATGAAAAAGACGTTTTTATATGTTCTTCTGTGAAAATCGCCTTAGATTTCTTCAAATTGCTGACAATTGTGAACTTTATCCTTCAAAAAGATATGTTAGGTAAAATCGCCTCTAAAAATTGATGAAGATTTTGCCTTTGATCTGGAAGAATTCGCCTTTGTTTGAAAACCACGAATTTATCCTCTTGAAATTTGCGCCTTTGTGAAGAAATTTGAATTTCCTTTGAAGAAATACAAATTTATCTTGAATTTGAGAATTCGCCTTTAACCTTTGAAGGAATTTGCGAATTGATATTGAAAAGGCCTTTGAAAATTGAGGAATTTGCGAATTGATTTGAAGTTATGAATTGCGAATTCCTTTGAAGTTATGAATTGCTTTGAAGATGCGCGCCCCTATCTCTTCTTGAAGAAATACGAATTGCTCTTGAAATTTGCTTTGAAAATTAACAAAATTCGATTTCCCTTTGAAGATATGAATTTGCTTTTGAAAAACATGAATTTCTCTTAAGATTGAATTTGCTCTTAATGAAATCGAATTTCCTTTGAAAGCTCTGTGAATAATAATGAAGGTGCCATACTTTAAATAAGAAGAAATTCGCACCAATTGGTAACTGCAAGAATTCAAAACCCTGACAAGAATAGAAGACTTCCGATTGGTTGCCTTTCAGTTGAACTGCCACTGACTGGAAGTTCGAATTTAAATAAATAATAAAATATTTATCATCATGCAATTAGCAAAGGCGCCAAAAATAGAAAATCGCCATTTTTAATGCTAAAATTGCAAACTAAATATTTAATATTTTGAACTTCAGTTGACAATTCGGAATGAAGCTTCAGGATTCACCGTCAGACTTCACCGATTCCGAAAAGTCATCTCTTGAGCTCATAGGCGTCCATTTGCTCAAGTTACTGCACTTTTTACTACCTATTTTTTAGGTGACAAAACGTCACGACTGGCCAACTTTACCACTGATTTCTAAATGACTGGGAGATGCTGAGACTGAACTGAGATATTCATCGGAAAGCCTGCTGAACAAGGAAGAAATGTCTGCTAGGAGACACTACTGCAAAATCCATCATTTAACCCCCTGAAAAATTAGGCGCCTCTGATTAAATTGCTTTTACAGGTTCCCGACTTGGCCATTTTCCTAAACTGCCATCTGACACTTCAAACGGCTGCTAACGGTGAACGGCGAACCCTGTTGACAAGAAACGAAGCTCACTGCGTGCCTGGAGACATTCTGCATCCAACGGATATACATACGACATCTGGAAACTGTGTTAAGGGCCTCAAAAGTAAAAGCGCCCCTGGCTCTTAGTTGCACTGGTGTCATTTTGACGAAAATTGAACTTTCACCCAAGTACCCTACTTTGTCCTCTGATATCTGGAGCTGGGATGACCCGATTCAGGCACTATCTGTTTTAACGGACAGCCAGAAGAGCCCACAAGAGAAGTCTCTGGAGGTGACGAAGCAAGAAAACTGCTTCTAAGACCTCAAAAACTCCAGTGCGTATTTTATTTAAAATTACCGCTCCATACTTAGCTATTTTCCATATGTCCTCACTCTTCAGCATCCCGCCAAAGACCTCGCACGTACGAGCGTTTGCCAAATCCCGAAGGTTAACAGCTAGGCTCGTTGAATAGATAAAATGATTACGCTTAAAAGCCGTGAAGACTTCGAACGCGAACGACCTCATCTGACAGGCCCAAAAGCTAAGCGCCTCTGGACTGTAGAAATACACTGCAAATCTGTATGTTGGTCCGCCCGTGAAATTACGTGCTTGGTAGAATCTCTGCCACGATCACCTGAAACGTTGGATCGACAAGCTAGATGATGCATCGCGGAGCTGGGCTAGATTAGAACTGATGTTAGGAAGATCTCATCTGCAAATTTTGACACCTTAAGGGTCCTTTAAACCAGCACCCCTGAGCTGTACTTGCACTGGGAACAAATGGAGAAGCTCAGAAACGTGAAAACTCTATTATAAGCTGATCTTCGAACGATTGCTGTCGGAATTATGAGACTTGGATGACTGCGTCTGATATCTCGCCGGATAAGCAGACTAGTCGTGAACAGATTGACTGCATGAGCCCTCGAAAATGCCAAGATTTGCCCCCTCTTTAAGATGGGCGCCCTCAGGCTAGAGTTGCACTTTTGCCTGAAAAAGACAAAATTCTCATATCTGGAACTTTGGGGATTTCAACTTCTGTTGCTGTTTGCCGGAGCTGCAGGTCTCGAAAAACTTCGCTGGATAGCTCATCGGATAACCAGACTGATTCTGAAGAGATTGATTGGATTCTTGAACACTTTCAACAAGATCTTGACCTTCAAAAAGTTGGGCGCCCCTGGGCTATAGTTGCGCTTTTTTGCTTTTCTCTGAGAAATCTTCATAATTTAACCACTGAAAACTCCGTTTCGATCAATAAAATGACCGTGTGCAACGTGAAATGTTGTCGTGAAATGCTCCTCCATCATGAAAAGCTCCATTCTGAGTCTCTGCTTCAGGTTCTGTTCAATAAAACTAACTTTGACTGAAAAAATATTGACAAAAACTCCATGCTTGATATTGCCCAAAAACTGTATTTTACATCATTTTAGCAAGGTTAAGACTAATTTATGCAAAATGCCTTGATGAAGCAAAAAATTTGGTTTGGGTACAACACTTTCCTATATCATTCAACTCCTTGAAGAATACTGTCACCATGCTTTCGATACTTTGAAGACCACTGTGACATAGACATAACCTTTTGAAAGACAGTCAAATATGGTGATAACGGTCATATATGTCTATTAATTGTTGTCATAAAGTCGAATTAGGCTCTAGGGTTTGGTTGATCCTTTCATTATATGGATAATCCGGTTGGTTGATAATCTTTAAAACCCTATGAGTTGGAAATTTTTCATACTCTACCCTGAAAATTGTAATGTCCCCTTTTGGGATAACCCTAATTCTTGCCCTAGAAACACAAGTTAATGCAGTTAGGGTTACAACTTACCAATTAAATGCTTTAAGCCGGATAAATCTTGGTTTAGGTCTTGGAATCATGTTAGATAATATTGGAATATAATTCATATAATCAAACATATATAATAAATGTTTTATCTATTTAAATATGTAAATATCTAACTATTTCAAATAATATAAGTCACACAATATCGTAATGCATATTGGAAGTTGGATCATAATGGGACTAGGATGAGGAGCACGATAGGTCCGCCAGAAGCTATCCACACCAAGCCCAAGAGCGGATATACCATCCCTCTTGGCCCTCAAGTGGCACACACAGTCATCCAACATGGAGTGGCATACTTGGCAGACAACTTGTATCTGCATTCCCTACCCTTGCTTCCTTATCCATCCCTCTTATGATTGAAACCCCTCAAATTCATCTCGACAACCAATCCATGTAGAGGTTTGGGAAAAAGGCTACCATAGGAGGCCTGTAGACATCCTCTCCCTAACCCTAAGGGCGGATATCACCCCTTGGCTCAAAGTGGCACACACAATCATCCATCATGGAGTGGCGTACCTAGGAAGAAGTATAGTATCTGCTCAACCTACTGGTATCTCCCCCGCTCCTCCCCATGGTTATTTGATGAGTAAAATAAATACAAATTATGATAATAACAAAATATATAATTACATACAATAATCATGATAAAGCATGCCACAATAGTTATTAACACATGAGATGGCTAGATACACAGCAGCAGTTGTAATAGATATTGATTCTGTCCTTGAGTGGCAGATAGCTCACTCAGATCTGCCTACTTGCCTTCTAATATTCTGTGATATCCGATGCCTGAATTATCAGTGTATTCTAAAGATATTCGCTGATCTAATATTCAGAAGATATTCTTCTTTTTGCTGATTCAATTCTCTGTCAAATAATCTATATATTAAATGCATATATATTTAAGGGCATATCAATTACTGATTATATCTGTAGTTGCTCCCCTTCTGTATGTAGATTTATTTCTGAATAATTCCCTTCATGATTCGATGCCTCCTCTTGGCATATGTTCTCCCTTTATATCCTCGTATGTACAAAGAGATGTATCTCTTTGAAAGGAGGTAATGTTTTGAATGGGCATGACTTTTTGTTTGACCGCTTCTTTTAAACTAATCACACCATATCCGTAATCGCACCTTCCATGAGCATGTAGATAAGACAAACTTGTCCTATATGAAGTGCCGATTTACTCTAGGGAGGAGTCGGCCAAAACAATTTTATTTTAACTTGTCTGTATCTTAGACTTTGTCTTTAGTCATCAATGCCCTCCTTTTTGTCCTTTTCTAGTTTTGTCTTTATTTACTTTTATCTTTTTTTGCTTGTCTTTTGTTTTCATTAATTAACCTTATATCATATGGATATTAATCACTGCTGCTGCTTATATCAATATTTTATATGTTTTATTATATATATATAACAATTATAATATTAAATTGTTAATATTTATTATTTTATATTTTTTTTATTTATTTTTATTTATTTATTTTATTTATTTCAAATTTTCAAGGGCATGACAGTCCACCTCGCCCAAGATTGCTTGTCCTCAAGCAATCACAATCTAGGATGCTCCTGAAGTTACCAAGATCCCTAATCAACCTTGTAGATTTGTACCACTCCTTGTGATGCAATTAGCTTTTGTTGTGATACATTGATGTATTTAGGAGCTGAAGACTCTATAGCTAGTCATGATTGTCTTGGTTATGTTCAACTTAATATTGTAATGATATCCTTGGGGAGTGATTGTTAGTATACTGCTAATAAGGTTAATACCATCTTTTAAAGTATGGGAACAATTTATTGTCTTATGTACTGCTATTTCCCAGTATCTCTCAACAACAAAACCAAGAGTTTGGAAATTGGCAAGATTTGTTACTTAAGACAAGTTTTCTCTCATTTCATCACCGCAAGGGTCCTAGGCCATGATACAAACTCTTCATTACCCCTTGTTGAAATCTAAATCATGATGGATTGCGAGAATGTTGTGAATATCAAGATCCCCTCCTTTGGGCAAAATCACTTTTGCATTTGTGTAAAGGACCTAGACGTTTGAATGATAGTTTCCCTTCGATAAAGTATGTTTCATTTTATGTAAACAAGTTTGAGGCAAGTTTGTTTCTAATGAGGAGCTTATAGTGTTTTAGTCAAACATCTATCATTCCCATAAGTAATTAATGCTTAAGTTCAAATTTATGGGATTGATCAAGTCAATCAAAAGGATGTACAATAGTTTAGCATTCCTAGCAAGCAATAGGACTTAAATTTATAGGTTTACCCTATTATCCAATTCGTGTTCCATCTTCTAATTCAATTGGAGGTTATTGCACTTCTTTGTCATATCTCCAAATTTATTTTCATATCTTGGGAAAGTACCTGATTTGTTAAATCATATCAATTTATCCCAAGGTTGAACGGTGAGAATGATCCTGGGATTTGTGGGTTATGGGCCTATAATGTAACTTAGCACATAGATGGCAGACTCGCCAAGTTTTTGGCGAGTCTGCAAAAACTCACGAGTTTTTTGTCCCCCCGAGTCTTTTTGACTTTTACTCGCTGAGTCTTCTTGCCGAGTCTTTGTGAAAAACTCGACGAGTCAATACAAAAGACTCGCCAGATACATAAAAAATGCAAAACACAAAAACGCAAAAAAGAAGTCAAAAAACTCATGATTTTGCCCTATAAATGCATGAATGCACCTCACACTTTGTCACATAGCACTTGGAGAGCAAATATAAAAGTGCCAAATACCTAATTTCTCCCTTAAGTGAGAAAATTGTGAAATGGTGTGCAACAAGAAGTTTTATGTGGTTTCAAAGGACCCCACGAGGGGCACTGCCCCTCAACCTCGCTGGGGGCATTGCCCCAAAACCCCCATGTGGGGCGCTGCCCCTCGACCTTGCTAGGGGTGTTGCCCCCAAACCCCCACGAGCGGTGCTGCCCCTCAACCCCATTGGGGGCGTTGCCCCCAAACACAAACCCCTACAAGGTCATTGATATCTCCACTCCTAGACCCCCACTAGTTATTGGGATCTCTTCTCATATAAGAAAATTGATTACAATGAGGGGATTTGGGAGTGAAGATTGGAATCAACAACATAGACTATCAGGCTTTTAGCCATCAGAATTACACATGAGTGCGATTTTGTACTCAATTTGCACTAAAATCAATAAAATTTAATAGAAAACACTTTTGTACTCATTTATGGACTCATTGGATTCACTTTGTCATTGAATTTTGCAAAAAAAATGTGTTTCTAATGAAATTTAAACAATTTTTAAGTTGCCAAGTTTTTTGCCGAGTTTTTGCCAAATTTCCTCCGAGTTTTTGTTGACTCATCAATTTTGGGCTTGGCGAGTTTTTTCCCAAGTCGAGTTTTCCAACTATGACTTAGCATAAGCTTATGTAACAATTTTGTTGTAACTCGAATTGTATCAAATTTATCCAAGCTGCCTAATATTGAAGTCCTTTTAATCCTGAATGTGGAGTTACTTTGTTCAAGGATAGGATTTGGGAGAAGAAGACCCTTGGATAGATTTATTCCTTTATATCCATTTCTTGTAGGAGTCACCCCCTTCACAAATGAGTCACCACCCTTCGTTATAAAAGAGTCATAGTCTTTCCTATTCGAAGGGTCACAACTGTTCGCCTTTGAAGAGTCACAACCTTTCATACTAGGAGTCACAACCTTCCTCATATCATCACTATTCGTGAGAACCTAAATTAATTTATTTGCAACATTGCTTAAGGTTCTATTCTTAATTGAATTCTTCAATGATGTTATGGATGTCTTTCTTAAGTGAAATGCTCTCCCTTTTATATCACAAGTTTGAGGGAATCACACCTTTTCAATAGTTACAACTCTTCACTATTGCATTTGGATACTAATACTAATTCAATTTTGGATAAGTTAATTTGTTAGTGCTTCTCAACCTAGAATGTATTTTGATCGACAACATTTTTAATACACATGGAATAATCTTGTTGAAGACACATTCGGCACGAAGCAAACGTATAGATATACGCAATACACAAAGTATGAAGCATACATGTGAATACACGTAATACGTGAAGTATACACAAGAAGCACGAAGCATGTAAGCATACAAGTGAACACATGAAGTATACACAGGAAGCATGAAGCATACACGTGAACAAATGAAGTATACACAGGAAGCATGAAGCATACACGTGAACAAATGAAGCATACACAGGAAGCATGAAGCACACGTGAACAAATGAAGTATACACAGGAAGCATGAAGCATACACATGAACAAATGAAGTATACACAGGAAGCATGAAGCATACACGTGAACACATGAAGTATACACTGGAAGCATGAAGAATACATGTGAACACATTAAGTATACACAGGAAGCATGAAGCATACACGTGAACACATGAAGTATACACAAGAAGCATGAAGCATACACGTGAATACACATAATACATGAAATATACACAGGAAACATGAAGCATACACGTGGATTCACATAATACATGAAGTATACACATAAATACACATGAGACATGAAGCAGAAAGCATACACTCAAATACATGTAAGTCATGAAGTATATGCATGAATACACATAAGTCACAAGGTATACGTTGGAATACACGTAAGTCACAAAGTATACTCATGGATACACGTAAGTTGTAAAATATACACTTGAATACACGTAAGTCATAAGTCGCAAGGTATACACATGAATACACATAAGTCATGAAGTATACATACAAATACACGTAAGTCACCAATATACACATGAAAGGCACACGCATATAGGAATGCATTATTGGCCTATTTAAGAAGGCTAAATAGTTAATTCTAATTGAATGGCAGTTAAAGTAGGTATGTCCTGCAGGCTGGCAGGAACATGCTTTGATACCAATTGTAATGTCCCCTTTTGGGATAACCCTAATTCTTGCCCTAGAAACACAAGTTAATGCAATTAGGGTTACAACTTGCCAAATAAATGCTTAAGCCGGATAAATCTTGGTTTAGGTCCTGCAATCATGTTAGATAATATTGGAATATAATTCATATAATTGAACATATATAATAAATGTTTTATCTATTTAAATCATGTAAATATCTAACTACTTCAAATAATAAAAGTCACACAATATCGTAATGCACATTGGAAGTTGGATCATAATGGGACTAGGATGAGGAGCAGGATAGGTCCTCCTGAATCTATCCACACCAAGCCCAAGAACGGATATACCATCCCTCTTAGCCCTCGAGTGGCACACACAGTCATCCAACATGGGGTGGCATACTTGGCAGACAACTTGTATCTGTATTCCCTACGCTTGCTGCCTTATCCATCCCTCTTATGATTGAAACCCCTCCAATTCATCTTGACAACCAATTCATGTAGAGGTTTGGGAAAAAGGCTACCATAGGAGGCCCGTAGACATCCTCTCCCTAAGCCCGAGGGCAGATATTGTTAACCATATCAAACATCCGTTCTGTTGGCAAAATGGTATATATGCACACGTGGCAATTGGTAAGAAAAGTCTATTTTGGCGTGGCACTTTTTGTGAAATATATGATGGCAATCGGTAAAAGCAGGAAAATTAAAATGGCACATCATAATGTTGTCTAACATGATTTCGGCAGCAGTGATTGTGACCGTAATCTGACAGTCTGAACATATTATTTATTATTCCCTATTTTTTCTCGCCAAGTGTTGACTTTGCATGGCGGACTCCAAATTGTGATTAAAAGAAGTTATGTTTGTGGGTATTGTTTTAGACCTTGCAAACGGATTTTTGGTTCATTTCTTCTCTGCGAATAACAAGATAATTTCGTTCTGCAAAACAGAAAAGTCATTTGATGGGTCAAGATAATTTCGTTCTGCAAAACAGAAAGGTCATTTGATGGGTATGGTTACATTAACAGGCAGGCTCATTGTTTGTATTTTGAAATGAAGTTACAGGTCTATATGAATTTAATTTTCACAGAAAGAGTAAAAGATTTTCTTACATATTTGATCTTTGCTCACATGTATGAGGATCTGGGGCAAATTAAAAAGGAGAAACTTCTCAGGATCGGGCAGAGTCTTGGGCATCACAGGTATGAGGTTTTGCATCTTTGATATCTTCTAAAGAGGGTTTCAAACCCGGAATATTTCTACACAGTTTTAGAAGATTGAATAAATTTTGGGTGTTGAACCCAGGATATTATATACAGTTTTTTGTTTGTTCAAAACAAAAGGAAATGTTCAAGCATTTCCAGTCAGTTGCAATGCAAAATGACGTTATGGAAACTATTTTCGAGTATCTCAAAAATGAAATAATTTGGAAGCTTATAATGATTACCAGTTTTTGACAGAAACAAATTCGTAAACTAAAACTGTTTTGTTAGTTTCTCAAAAAGCATTTTTAAAAGGAAGTTTGTGTAACAAACTCTAACTGGTTCAGTTAGATACATGTAACTGATCTGATTCGAAGTTCATTTCTATAAATATAGCACTTGTAATCTTTAGATATATATGAGTGTGTGTGAAAACATATTTATATGTATCTGAGGATAAGAGGCTTGAAAGTTTTTATCATAAACTTGTGTACATATATGAGTGACATATACACATTTGTATATGTATATGAGATGTATTAAAATCTCTGAGCAGTAGTTGCTGCCAATTGTAAAGGATTGGAAATCAATAAAGGATACAGGTTCATGGAGTGGTTTTTCTCCCTATGACAAAATCGTGAGGTTTTGGAGGGTTTTCCACTCAGCACAAATTGGGTGTCTCTTCATTTTGTGAGTTACCATTACTTTATGTTTATGGTGAATGTTTACATTTCTCCTGCATAGATTGAATATATTCAGTTATGAGTTGTTTATTGCAAGAATTGAAGAATTGTAATGAATTTTGAAATAAGGTAATAAGGTTCTGATTCACCCCCCCCTCTCAGAACCTTGGCACTTCCAACAGATATCACCCCCTAGCTCCAAGTGGCACACACAATCATTCATCATGGAGTGGCATACCAAGGAAGAAGTCTAGTAGCTGCTCAACCTACCGGTATCTCCCCCACTCCTCCCCGTGGTTGTTTGATGAGTAAAATAAATACAAATTATGATAATAACAAAATATATAATTACATACAATAATCATGATAAAGCATACCATAATAGTTATTAACCAGGGGTACACGGGGACACATCCCCTGCTCTTTTCCCCACCATACCGGTACCAGGGACGTCTCAGGGACGAGTGACGCCTGGGGGACGTTTTTCAGGCGTCCCAAAAAAATTTCCTTTTTTTGGGGACGTTCCCGAATTGGGGAAACGTTTCAAAAACGGCTGGGGGACGGTCAGCCATCCAAGGGGCGGTCAAGGGATGCCCAACCATCCCTCGACCATCCTGGGGACGGTCGGTCGTCCCCTATTTCCCAGCAGCATTTTAACATTAAAAAAAAAGTCAAATTTAAAAAAAAAAATTATAATGCCTTTGTTTGTGGGCCCCACACCCTCCCAACCTTAATATGGCAACTTAAAACTTCATTTTAACTTCATTTGACCTCATTTTAACTTGCCAAAAAAAATTGCAGCCAAGAGCAAAGTGAGAAGAGAAAGAGGAGGGTTTGAAGGAGCTGTTGGAGAAGAAAAATCAGCATTTAGAAGGCAAAAAAGAGAGCATTAAGGCAGCAACCAGCAAGAGAAGTGAAAGAGGTAAGTTATTCTTCCATTATTTTTCTTTTTTTTCCATTTTTTCTAAAGTTTAAATGATGAAATGTATGATTTTTTGTATTTTTTTTTAATTTTCAGTTTGCAAAAACTAAAACAAAACAAAATGAGCAGCAGTAGTGAAGGTAGTGGCCATGTTGAGAGGGGAGAAGAAACCCAATCGGTTGAAAGGGGGTAGCCTCAAACAAACCCATATGAAATCCCTTCTGAAGATTTGAAAAAATATGCAAAAGGCCCTTTTAATCCTAAAAAACCTCTTCTTCAATTAGCATCACGTATAGACCAAGGCAAAGGGAAAAACACGAGGGGTAGTAGATTGTGGCAATGTCACATTTGCAAAGATAAATTTTATGGGAGCTACACAAGAGTCTATTCTCATCTATTGAGTTTTGTAGGCCATGGGGTCAAGGGTTGTGTAGATATAAAAGATTTTGAGAGGGTAGAGTGTTATAGATTGCACATGGAGGCCAAAGGAAATTCTATGGGGCAATGAGAAAAACATTTTTGGCTGAGGTTGAAGAATAAACTCAACCTAATTGATCCCATCGAAGGGTTGAAAAAGGAAAACAAGTCCGTCTGGTACACGTGGTGTAATGCCCAAAAAGGAGGCAAGAGAATCTACTGTAGGCTTTACAGGTTCTATGTAAACAGAGACTACTTTACCTTTGAGCCCCTCCAAGATGGTAACAAAGTTATGGTCTACCCCTATACACTGTCAGATCATCACCCCATCAAAGCTCACATTGTTCTAAATAATTATGGAAGGAAAGTGTAGAAAGGAAAAAGTGGTTTCATCCTCAACACCAAGTTGTTGAAGGATGAGGAATGTAGAGCTGCCATTACCACCTTAAGAGAAATTAACAAGCAGATGCTTAAAGCACTCAATCCTATTGAAAGATGCAATCAAAATGTGGAGGGTTGGAAGCTCTTGTTTCAGATCATTGGTAAAAAAAGGGCTTTGGACTCTAGAAAGCAAGAAAACCGGCTCCAAGAAGAGTTACTTGAGGTTGAATAAAAAATCCAAGAGGATCCTCACAATGACTCCTTGTATGAGAGAATCAATGGGGTCAAAATCTCCTTGAGAAGCCTTCAAACTAACAAAATCCAAGGCCTTAAGGTCAGAGCCAAACTGAATTGGCTTAGCTGTGGTGATAAGGGTTCAAGGTTTTTCTTCAGGTACATTAGAGAAAAAGGAAAAAAGGAGCAAATTGATCAAATTTGCCACAATGGAACTGTTGTATCCAACCAAGAGGAAATCATGGAACAGTTCTTCCTCTTCTACAAAGAAATTTTCCAATCAGAAGGCAATAGGGGAGAATGCATTTCTGCGAGGGAGACAATCAAAAAGATAATTCCTACTAAGATTTCAGAAGAAGATGCTTTTGACCTTTCAAAACCTATTTCCAAGGAGGAAATCAAGAAGGCTATTAGTGACATGAGCAATGACAAATCTCCTGGACCAGATGGTCTCTCTGTAGAATTCTACAAGGAGTTTATTGACTGGACTAGTGATGATCTGCATCAAGTTTACATGGAAGCCATAAAGAGGGGCTCACTTGGTAAGAACATAAATAAGGGGCTTATCAAACTCCTCCCTAAAGAAGGTGACAAAACAATGATAAAGAACTGGAGACCAATCACTCTCTTGAATGTCTCCTATAAGATCTTGGCCAAAGTAATGGCCAACAGGATTGCTAGCATTCTTCCCAAGTTCATAAACAACACGCAAACGGGTTTCATCAAAGGCAGATACATCTTGGAGAACTTGATAACCAGTTGGGAGGCAATGGAATGGGCTAGACATAGCAACCAGAACCCGGCCATGTTGTTGCTTGACTTTGAAAAAGCCTACGATAGAGTGGAATGGTCCTTCCTCAAAATGACCCTAGAGGCCTTCGGTTTTCCTCAGACTTTCTGCAGTTGGTTGATACACTTTTAAAGGATGCTACTACCCAAATTGATATTAATGGCTCAAGGACTAAAACACTCTCCTTTGAAAGATCCATCACGCAGGGATGCCCCCTGGCCCCTGCCCTATTTTGTCATTGCCTCGGATGCTTTGCACTACCTCCTTAGAGACTTCTCATACTCACCCAAGGTCAAGGGCCTAACCTTACCTGATCAAAATGAACTCCTCAATATCCAATTTGCAAATGACACTGACCTCTTTGTTGATTTGGAGGAAGTGAACCTGGACAACCTAATGAGCAAGCTCAACTTATTATGTTTGGCTTTAGATGCAAAAATTTCAAAAATGAAATCTACTATGCTTGGCTGGTCTAAGGCCCCTCCTAATTGGTTAAAGAAGCTTGACTTTCAATGGGGTGGACCCCATAAACAAGTAAGATACTTGGGTATTCCATTCTCAGTCTGCCCCAACCTCAAAGAAATGTGGCTCTGGATCAAAGGCAAAATAGTTAAGAAACTTGACAGTTGGAATAGACAATACCTTTCCCTTGCGGGAAGGCTCCAAGTGTGCCAAAAAATCATGTCCTCTTACACTGTCTACTTTGCTTCTATCTGGTTCTTTAGTAGTTATCAGGTGATGGAGGTTCAGAAAAAAATCAGTCATTTCCTTTGGTCCAATGGGAAAGGGAAACGGAAACTACACGTTGTTAAGTGGGATTGGTGTTGTTTGGATAAGGCACATGGAGGTCTAGGACTTAAAGACCTAAGGAATCAGGGTGCAGCTCTTGCCGCAAAATGGATTCTAAATGCTCTGAGTGGCAATGAACCTTGGAAAATACTGATAAGAAATAACATTGAGCAAGCTGTGCCCAAATTGGCAAAATCCTGGAAAGCTCTACCCTTCAGTGATCTCCTTATTACCAAGCACCAAATTGTACCTGCAGAGTCAGTTGTCTTCAAAAGCATTTGGAAAGCTTGGGAACTCATTAGATCTAATGTTCAGTGCCCTCTCTTCGTTGAGCACAATTCCAACTTCTTCCACCCCAGCAGGTCCATCTGGTGGAACCTTGAGCATAATGGGAAACCACTAGCACTCCTTCAGGGTTGCTCAGCCAAAAAATGGGCCTATGTTGGCATTAAGACTTTCAAAAACATCCTGAGGGATGGAAAGTTGGTGGATTGGACTCAACTCAAAGAGGACTTTAACCTGCCTCAATCCAACTTCAGAACCTACTCAGTGCTCAAAGAGGCCTGTAAAGACCTTCCCCTTAATCTGAAGAGCAAAGGTAATGACTATACTCCAATTGAGTTTAATTGGATGGGCAGTACCCCTTGTTGTGACCTTTTCACACATCGCCCCATTGCAAATGGGGACCCCCTAATTTTTGCTTCATTTGGGTCTTTTGGCTTGATTTTGGTTGGTTTTCCTGTTGTCTCTCTATTGTTCTATCTATCTTTTCGGGGATGTGCCCGTCTGAATTGAAATTTTGGCTAAGTCTGAGAAATTAGGGTTTGCTTTCTTCATGCCAAGTTGAGGTTGATTCGAGTAAGCAAATTGAGATCTGAGCTTGACACTGCGTCCAAACCACTTCAAGCAATCTGCCTGCGAATTTTGAGTGGAACTGACCACTTGCTATTTTTAGCAGTCTGGGCTTCGGAAGCCAATTTTTAGGGTTTGCATGTATGGTTTTTCAATGCATGTATGGAGATCCTTTCTGGGGTTTTCAAAACCTTCGCGATGGTATAACATGCAAACCGAGATGTTGACTTTCAACGATTCAGGGTTCAAAGGCTATTTCAAGGGTTTGCATGCGAAGTTTTTCGGTGCATGTCTGGAGAATATTTTTGGGTTTTCCGAGACCTACGCAATGATATAACATGCAAGATGAGATGATAACTTTCAGCAGTCTTGACTTCGGAAGCTATTTTTAGGGTTTGCATGTTGGAGTCTTCAACGCATGTCTGGATATTCTTTGTGGGTTTTTCAGGAGCTTCGCAGTGATGTACCATGCAAACCAAGATTAGGAACTTTTTGCAAAGTTGTCTTCGAGACCAAATTTTAGGGTTTGCATGCAAGATTTCTCAGTGCATGCCAGCATATTCTTTATGGGTTTTTCGAGAGCTATGCAACAAGGTAACATGCAAGCAAAGTTGATCACTTTTCAAGGACTTGCTATTTTTAGCCAGTACTCGCATGTTGATCATTTTTTTGGGTTTTTCTGGGTTTTTTGAAATCTCTCGGGCAATGTGACATGGAAACTCATCCGGCAGCTAATTGGCCACTTTTCCAAGCACTTACTATTTTTAGTAGGTTCACTCCGGCAGCTGCCCAGCACTTCAAAATCACGAACAGAGCGACATGCAACAGAAACGGGGTCAAACGGAGATCTTTTGAGCAACATGCAAGTCAGATTAGGGTTTCCAACTTCGGGACCCAAAATGAAGGGTCAAACGCCAGAATCCCTGAAAACTGATGTATCCCACTGTGATCAGTATCTTTCAAGGAATCCACTGGTAAAATTTGAAGCAGTGTTCCACAGGGACGCGTCCCCCCAAAAAAACCTGGGTTTCCTAGAGGGGGATGTCTCGGAGACTTGGGGACTTGGGGGGGACGTCCCCCTACCAACCCACCACTAGTGCCACCATCCCACCACCAGTGTCGCTGTCTCCAAGACGCCACTAGGACTTCGAAGATGCTGGGGTGTCCTCAAGACGTTTAGGGGACTCCTAGTTGTCTCCAAGATCTATAATTCTTATACTTATACATCTTTTTATAACTATTTTTTCAAGTACTATATGTATTTCAGCTGCCTCCCGCCGCGTCCTGCCCCCCAAACTTAGACCCCTTGTCCCCACGTCCCCGAAACACATCACCCCCGTCCCCCCGTCCCCGTCCCCGTCCCCGAAACGCATCACCCCCGTCCCCCCGTCCCCGTCCCCGTCCCCAAAACCCTGTGGAACACTGATTTGAAGGCAATCTGAGCACTTACTATTTATGGTAAGTCACTTCTGAAATAGGCTATAAATAGCAAGTCAGTGCAAGGCGCCAGTGTGAACAGGTCAATCAGGTAACAAGGATCCATGGCACAGATTTGAAGTCAATCCAAGTTGCAGAAGTACAAAATCAGGGGATTTACTAAAAATAGTAAACCAGAGAGGGCAAGGCAGGTGAGGAAGCATGAAAATTTCTAAGTTTGAAGAAATTCCTCCTCCCCCTCTCAAATGCGCCCATGTTAGAGGCTGGCTTGGCAAAATATTTCTAAGTTATAAAAAATTCCTGCAGACCCCTAAAAATGCGCCCAAGCTTGTGAAGGGGCATGGAAATTTTTCTAAGGCATCAAAATTAGAAGTAGCCCATCTCATAAGCGCCCTAGCAACTTGAGGTTGATGGAAAAATTTCTAAGTATGAGGAATTGAAACCTCAAGGGTAGAAATGCGCCCAGGGTAAACAAAGGCCTTGAAATATAGCTAAGGCAATAAATTGGAAGTAACACCTCTTGAATGCGCCCTTGCAAGTTGAAGAGGCTAGAAATTTTTCTAAGGAATTGAAAGTGGAAGTAGCCCTTGCCAAATGCGCCCAAGTTGAGAAGAAGAGCTTAAAAATTTTCTAAGTCTTGAAAATTGAAAGTAGAGATCCCTGAATGCACCCTGACTTGGAGAAGAGGTTGAAATTTTTCTAAGTGATGAGAATTGAAAGCTCAAGGTGCTAAATGCGCCTTAGTCTGGAGAGATACCTTAAAATTTGTCTAAGGCATTGAAACTGAAAGCACAACACCTCAAATGCGCCTAGCTTGAAGGGGGAGATAGAGAAATTTTCTAAGTGTTTGAAGTTGGAAGCTCCCACCCCCAAATGCGCCCTTGAGAGAGAATGAAAGATGAGTTGATGGAGATTTGGCTAAGTCATAGAAAATGAAACTAGAAGGGGTGAAATGCGCCCAAGTGCCAAGAGGTTGGTTTAAAAAAAAATTCTAAGGCAATGAAATTGGAAGTGCAGGGGGCTAAATGCGCCCAACTTGAGCAAGTGATTGAAAAAATTTCTAAGGCAAGCAAAATGGAGGTAGAGGTCCTTAAATGTGCCTTAGCAACCTAAAGCAGTGGAAACTTTTCTAAGTGTTGAAAATTGAAAGTGTAAGGGTGGAAATGCGCCTAAGTCAAGAGGTGAAATTGAAAAGTTTCTAGGGCGTAGCAAAATGAAAGTTAGACCCCTCAAATGCGCCCTCAAGCAAGGAGGAAGCCAGAAAAGTTTCTAAGTGGTAAAAATCAAACCTTAGAGGTCCAAATGCACCCATCATGAAGAGAGGGAATATAAAGAAATTTTCTAAGTTAGAAAACAAAAGCTTGACACCTTGGATGCGCCCAAGCCTGGGAGAGGTTGATTCGCAAATTTTCTAAGGCATGGTAAATTGAAAGTATGAGGTGCTAAATGCGCCTTAGCTTGGAGGTGGTTAGGAAGTTTGCTAAGTATTCAAAATTGGAAGTATCATATGTTAAGTGCGCCCTAGAAGTGATTGGGGCAAGTTAGAAAAAACCTTCTAAGTGTCTAAATTGAAAGCTCGCCTATGGAATTGTGCCTAGCTTGAAGATAAAGGCTTCAAAAAATTTCTAAGTCATAAATTGGGAGGACCTATAGAATATGCCCTAGGAAGATTGGAAGCCTCAAGAATTTCTAAGTCTTGGAAAATGGAACCAAGACCCCCCCAAATGCGCCCTTGAGAGGGATGGAGGCATCAAAATTTGCTAAGTATTCAGAACTTGAGGCTTAGGGGCTCAAATGCGCCCTTGAAGGGAAGAGGAGATGAAAATAATCTAAGTGTGGAAAACTGAAAATCCAATACCCTAAATGCGCCCCAGCCTAGAGGAGAGGATAGAGAATAATCTAAGTGTTGGGAATTGAAAGTGTGACCTCTTAAATGCGCCTTAGCTTGGATGAGTTGGTAGAAACTTCCTAAGTATCACAAAATGGATGTAGAGGGGGTTAAATGCGCCCAAGTGCCAAGAGGTTAATTTAAAAAAATTCTAAGGCATGGTGAATGAAAGTTCATGGGTCTAGATGCGCCCACCTAGTAGAGGAAGCTCAAGAACTTTCTAAGTCATTAAAATCAAAGCACAAGGGTCCAAATGCGCCTAGTTTGAGGAGGACGAATGGAAAATTTGTCTAAGTCATGAAAATGATAGTAGCCCTCCCTAAATGCGCTCCTCAAGGACACAACTTGAAAAAATTTCTAAGTATGCAAAAATGAAAGATGACCCCCCAAAGTGCACCCAAACCAGTTTGGGATGAAGAGAATTGTCTAAGGCATGAAGATGTAACAACATGGGTCAAGATACGCCCAACTTAGGAGGTAATGAGATAATTTCCTAAGGGAATGAAATGTGACTAGGACTACTGAAATGCGCCCTGAGAAGAGGAGATATAAGAATTGTCCAAGGCAAAGAAGATGAGGTGGAGACAAGGCAATATTTGCCCTCAAGATGACTGGAGATGCACTGAAACATGAAGCACAGATGTCAAATGCGCCCACAATGAAAAATTATGGAGGCAAAAGTTGTGCTAGAGAAAAATGATGAATTTTATCAGAGATCACTCGGACCTTGGAGATCAGGTAAGTAAAGTGAATTTATACTATAAGTGTTATGATGCTCTTCTCTTTATCTGTTTTGCAGGATGAACGCCGGGGCCAGAGCACGATGACTTGAAGCAATGAAGCAAGTAATCCAAGATGATATTACAACCTTGAAAGGAGATAAAGTTATGTGTTTCGAGCTCCTCCATGAGATCTCAGTTGCACCCAAATCATGAAGGAAGATGTTGGAAGAAATGGCTAAGTGTTGAAACTCCTCCTCATGGATCTGAATGCGCCCAACTCAGGTGAAGAAATGCTCGAGTCCAAGACCGGAAAATCCTTCAAGATCGAGATGAAAGAAAAGATGAAGTACCAAGCATTAAAGATCATCCTCAAGCACTGAAATGCCCTCAAGACTAAGGAAGAAGTTGAAGCCATGATGATCAGACTCATCCAGTTTGCAGTCAAGAAGAAGAACAAGAACAATGCGAACGCATTTCCAGACAAGAATCTTCTAGAAGGGTGGTGGACATTAAGTGCTCATTTATTACCCCACTCTTCTTGGTGGCGGTTTTTAGGGTTAGGGCTTATATGGCTCAATCTGAGCCCTTCATTGTAATTGAATCTAAGCCATCCATTGGACTTGGCCAACTATAAAAGGGGGATCCCCCCTCATTTGTACCTCATTAGATTAGATTAGACATAGAGAGCCTTAGAGAGGCAACTTAGCTTAGCGTAGTTTGATAGCATAGCATAGATTGAAGAGGAAGGAAAGCTTTCTCATTGAATGCTTTGTAAAAGGTTGTTGTGAACAGTCTCATAATAAAAAGAGTTTTCATTGATAATGATTGCATCTTTTGTTGTGAGTAGCTAGCAAGGCTTTTTCGTCCTTCCGAATCACTTAGCATTTTTTTTAAAGTAGCTTAAAGTAGAATAAATTTCATTTCATGCAAGTAGATGCTAGTTGTGGAATGTGGTGTTTGATTCGAGCAAGCTTCGTCTATCCATACCACTAATGTGTTCGTTGATGGTGAATTCGCCTTGTGTGGTCAACTGGAACATTGCAGACTTAACTTCGTTTGTGATTCACATGTTGGTATGTGTCGTTGTGATGGTGTCTTCGTGTTGAATTATGATCTGAATACTTTTGGTTACTCCTCTGAAGATTGCACCGGTTTTGTGGAAGTTGTCTGAAGCGAGGCAAAGCAAAGCTCGGTTGAAGTCTGCGAAAATTGATCACCATGTCCCACGCCTTAGAGTAGATTAGAGCCTTCTTATCCCTGCAACCATTTCAATTCTGTACTTTCTGGTTAGTTTAGGAAACAAGAGCTTTATAGACAAACCTTTCAAGCATTCAAATTCCTTTCTCCGTTGTTGAACAATTTTGTAAGTCCCCTTGAAATACTAGCAAGATCACAACGAACCAACTGAGGATATCCATTGCATAAAAAGGAACCTTGGAGTTGAAAGCATGAACTCTCTCGCAATCTTAGCATGCTAAATACTTTGATCAAGAGAGAATAGAGTAGCCGTTGGTAACTTTATTCTGCTATTTGGTGCGGTCACAAAAAACACATCAACACCCCTCTGTATGATGTCAAAACCAGATTTATTTATAATGAGCTAATTAAGTCTAAGCCCCCCACGGATTACTTGAATCATATCTGGCATGTTAATAAAGAAGATAAGTTTTGGCTTAAGATTTTTACTTCTCTCTGGCATGATAATGTGGATGCAAAGAAATCGTGTTTTAGATGGTTACTGTTGTTACAAAAACTCCCATTTAAATTGAATCATACTGATATTGACATCTGTTCTATCTGCAGAGTGCCTGAAACTGTTTTTCACATCTTTTTTGACTGTCTATTTGCAAATGAAGTTTGGAATATGTTTTGTAACAGTCAGCTCTTCTTTGAAATGAATGGAAAAGTAAACTGGATGCTAATTTTATTTGGGCATGAGCTAAATCTTAACAAAGAGTTGCATTTATTCTAGTATATCTTATCTACTGAAATCCTGTGGTTCATTTGGAGGGCAAGAAACGAAGACAAGTTTAATGGAAGCCGGAGAACACTCACTGAGTCTTCCAAAAGACTCACACTCTTTAACATTGTGTTTCAAGTTACAGCTACAATGGTGATCTCGGAGAAGAAGTTCCTGAATCTCCTCAAGGATGGTGTTGTGCTACCAAGTCAGAAAGAAGCGAACTTTGGTTATACCTGGCAGCAAGGACAGCCCAACTTAGCAGTATTCATGAAGGCCCTTGAGGCATTCCAGAAGGAGGTTAAGAAGAAAGCTCACAAGGCCCAACAGGAACCCAGAAACTCCAGGCTACACACGAATGAGAATCAAGAATTTGAGGAGGCTTTCTCGACCGAAGAGCTTGATGTAATTGCAACCTTAGCCAACTGGAAAGATGCAGAATCTGGTGACGAAATAAAAAACTTCCAATCTGGTCTCTGAGCAGCTGCTACAAATGTTCTTCATACATAAATTGGAAACTATATTCAGCATATATAAATTGTATCTCTCCTTGTTTAAACTGTATATTCCCTATATAATCCTATAAATCTTGTAACTACATCTTTTACTGGCCCATTGTTGGGGGCTGCTATGTATTTTTTTTGTTGCTAAAAAGCCAAACTGTTATAAGCTACAGGAATATCCCTGTGCATACGATGTAGCTGAAAGCTTAAACTATTATTAATACAAAAAAAAATCTATGGGGCAGCCAATGCAAACTCAATCCGCACATTCAACTTCACCTATGCCCTCTATGCTTGGTAGTCCTAGTGTTGGTAGTGGTAGTAGTGGTGCGGGTGGTGTTCATATTTCCACAAGAGGGAAGAGGAAGGCTAGTACTTCTAGTGAGCAGCAAAATACAGTTGCAAGTATGCTCAATGTGCAAGCACGAGATGTGGCAGAGTCCTCTATTGCCAAATTTTTCTATGCCCATGCCATCCCATTCCATGTAGCACGTTCTCCCTACTTCAAACAAGTGTTTAGAGATGTGGTAGCTGTTGGTACCTCATTCACCCCCCCTGGAGAAAACAAATTACGCACTACACTCCTTGACAAAGAATATTCTAAGGTAAGTGTGGTGATGAAGGACATGAGACAGTGTTGGATTAGGACAGGCTGCTCTATTATCATGGATGGGTGGACCGATATTAGACAGCGGCCACTTATAAACATCATAGTCACATGTTCAGCTGGTTCATATTTCCTTAGAACCATTGATTGTTCTGGGAAGCGCAAGGATGCAAAATTCCAATTTAATATTTTGAAAGAGGCTATAGAGGAGGTTGGGGCAGCCAATGTTGTGCAGGTGGTTACTGATTCAACACGTGTGTGCAAATTAGTAGATTTGATGGTTGAGAGTGCTTACAAGCACATCTTTTGGACCCCTTGTTGTGTTCATGCGTTGAACAACGAATTGAAAGACATAGGAAAGATAGATTGGGTGCACCAGGTGATTGTAGAGGCTAGAGACATTCAGATGTTTATTTGCAACCATCACACCTCACTTGCCCTCTTTAGGACATTTTCGAGGAAGGAATTTCTCAAGCCTGTAGTGACAAGGTATGCCAACTACTTTATTTTGTTAGAGAGGATGCTTGAGGTGTAGGAGGCTCTACAGTTGATGATGGTTAATTCAAAGTGGAATAGATGTTCTATGGAAAGCACTGCAGAAAGGAGAAGCATCAAACAAAAAATTCTTGATGATACTTGGTGGTCCAATGTGAGGTAAAAAAATTGTTAATTTGTTATTGATTGCTGATTTTATAAAAAAAAAATTAAAATATGATTTTATTATTAATATTTTTTTATTTTCTAAGTTCTAACTTGTCTTTTTTCAAATTTTTGTTTGCATATATATTTGCTCCATCATTTCACCAGTTGTGGATGTCATAAGATATGCTGATACAGACTCTTCAAGTCTTGGAGAGATTTATGAAACATTTCACTCCATGCTTGGAAGAATGAAGAAAGTAATTTCTGATAGGGATCCTAATTCAGGATTATATGAGCAAGAAATTAAGCCCATTGTGACGTGGCGGTGGAACACTATGAACACCCTGCTTCATATGGCAGCCTATGGCAGCCTTTGCTCTTAATCCCAAATGGTATGTGCCAAGACCTGGTAGGATGCCTCCCTGTGATGACGATGAGGTGAAAGATGGGTTTATGAGAGCCCTCGCAAAAATGTATTCAGTTGAGGAGGCGAGTCTAGTTCATACACAATTCACTGACTTTGTTAATCTTCGTGGTCCAACATTCGGCAAACTAGAGGCCAAGGTAGATAGAACTACAATAGCTCAAAGGGATCCTATTGGATGGCGGTCATGGCATGGGAAGGATGCACCACAATTGAGGATGCTTGCTATTCGTCTCCTTTCACAGGTAATACATTAACATAATTTGATTTAGATTAGTGTTGAACATTTATATAATCATAATTGAATGTCCTAATTAGTAAATTACTAATTTAGTTTTTGTCTCCTCTCACAGGTTGCTAGTTCCTCTGCTGCAGAGAGGAATTGGTCAACATACGGCTTTATTCACTCTATCAAGAGGAATAGGCTGACCTCTAGACGGACAGAGAAATTAGTGGATGTGCATAGTGCTCTGCGACTCCAAGATCGTCAGACTCCTAAGTATAGAAAAACTCCAGCATTACGGTGGGATGTTGATCCAGAGGACGTCGCACAAATTGATGGAGGAGAGATAGGAGGGATTGGTTGGAGTTCCATTAGATGAGCTAGCCTCCCATACTCATAGTGGCAGTGACTCAAACTCTGAGTCTGATTTTGATGCAATGTTGGCAGATGCCGAGTAGAGGCAGCCATCATACTTTCTATTACTATGTTTTGGACACTTGTGACTTTGTCATTTTGACATTTGTAGTGCAAACTTGTAGCCTTTGGGCATTTTATTATTTTATATCATATGCACATTGACTGTTTGACATGAATTATGGTCCATGGAAGCAAGTAGGTAGCTGTAGTATTAATTTGTTAGACTCTATGATGCATATGTCAATATGATTGGTGATTACATTTGCAACTTTATGAATGTTCATTGTTATGATTATCATTACTCATATGAATATCTGAAATTTCCCTATATTTTTAAAATTTATCTCTCTCTCTCTCTCTCTTTATATATATATATAGCCGTCCCCCCATCCCAAAAACTCCCCTAAAAAAAATGCCATCCCTAAAACCCATCCTGCCGTTCCGCCATCCCCCCGTACCGAAAACTTGGTGGAACATAGTTATTAACACATGAGATTGCTAGATACACAGCAGCAGTCGTAAAAAATATTGATTATGTCCTTGAGTGGCAAATAACTCACTCAGATCTGCCTCCTTGCCTTCTAATATTCTGTGATATCCGATGCTTGAATTATGAGTGTATTTCTAAAGATATTCGCTGATCTAATATTCAGAAGATATTCTTCTTTTTGCTGATTTGATTTTCTGTCAAATAATCTATATATTAAATGCATAAATATTTAAGGACATATCAATTACTGATTATATATGTAGATTTATTTCTGAATAATTCCCTTCATGATTCGATGCCTCCTCCTCTTGGTATATGTTCTCTCTTTATATCCTCGTACCTACAAAGAGATTTGAAAGGAGGTAATGTTTTGAATGGGCATGACTTTTTGTTTGACCGCTGCTTTTAAACTAATCACACCTTCCATGAGCATGTAGATAAGACAAACTTGTCTTATACGAAGTGCCAATTTACTCTAGGGAGGAGTCGGCCAAAACAATTTTATTTTAACTTGTTTGTATCTTAGACTTTGTCTTTAGTAATCGCTGCCCTCCTTTCTGTTCTTTACTAGTTTTGTCTTTATTTGCTTTTATTTTTTCTGCTGTTGTCTTTTCTGCTTGTCTTTTGTTTTCATTAATTAACCTTGTCTATCATATGGATATTAATAGCTGCTGCTGCTTATATCAATATTTTATATGTTTTATTATTGTTTTTATATGTATATTTTATTATAACAATTATAATATTAAATTGTTAATATTTATTATTTTATGTTTTTTTTAATTTATATTGTTATTTGTTTTATTTATTTCAAATTTTCGGGGGCATGACAAAGATGATGATGATGATTCAACAGGGTTGTGAATGGCAGATATTAGTCTTAAACAATTTGACAGACTCTTCGTGACTGAGTGAAAATCTTGTATCTTTTAACTGTCACTGTGAACTGTGGACTGGAAACCTTAGACAGACCTCATACTATTGGCACTGACCTTAAGGACCTTGCACTGTTATCACATAATGAACTGAAACGTGAACATTTCTTCCACACATCCTTACAAACCTTAAGCATTTGATGGCAGTCCTGGTTGTCTTGGACCTATCACTTGAAAATTGTTATCCTCACCATCCTTAAAGACCTTATCAATATTGCATGTGACCTCTAATCACTGTTCAGAGGCTTCCACATTAATACACAGCTTCTTAGGGTTTAAAAGGTTGTATATGGTTTAAGAGAACTTTTAGACCTTGACAGAGTTTCATTTGTTTAATAGATTTATAAGAGCTATAAGGATTTTTTTGGGAACCCTATGATGATACAAAAACACATACCACATAGAACCGGCATCCAATAGACCTTCAATCCCATGGGAAAGGTGTATATGAGCCCTTGGAATCTCTTTCTCCCTCTAAACTGTGCCATGCTCTTGAAACCCTGATCAGAAACATGCCATAAACAGGGCAGCCAGGTGTGTCTTCCACGCCAAGAATGGTGGATGACTCCTTCAACATGCAACGTGCCATAAACCCTAAAAACTCTGAAACGAAAAGTTTTATCTTTTTCCTCCATGCAATGTACGAGATTCTTTGGAGAGTTTAAGATTTGACTAGACCTTTTTGAATTAAAAGAAATACTCACATACCAAACATCACCCACTTATGCTTTATAAAATATGACTTTAGAGCCCCCTAAAGACATAAAATCAGGAATTGTGACATTATAAAACCTTCTAAACTTTCCTAATGACTATTTGGACTAAGGGGACACAAAATATTAACAGTTCCTACTCCACTCCATGTGCACTCACTCCTTGATCAGGTTTGTGGTTCGTGGGATTGACCTGGGTCAATCCTAAGCTACATGGATCTAACTCCTTACCTTCAAGCATTCAAATTCAAATTCCAAATTTCTCACCCACTTCCACTTAGTTTGAGCTAACTTAGCCCACATTTGTGTGACATGTTCTTATGCCATGGTTTTTAAAGACACTCATTGCACATTTAATTTCATGCCATAAGAGACAAAATAAAAACCATTAGAGCAGACTTTGAATTGGTAGATTAAAAAAGAATCTAGATTTGCATCACCATCTCAAGCCATCTACCTATTTACATATGATGCCCTTGATCTTGCATAGTACCATCAAATAGGCTTACCAAGGGGTTTAATCTCAAAGAACTTGATCCATGTGAGTCAACAAATTCTCTTATTAGGTTTATAAACACTAGCTTGACTATTCAAATATCATAGAGGATTGAGTCGCATAGTTTTTAAGAGTCAACAATCTATTAGATCAATCTCACATAGTAGAGATCATATCCACATGGTAAGTCATTTTTTAGTGGATTAGGATCAATCATGTGCCCTACAAGATCAGCCCACTATCTTTTTCTATGATAGTTTTGATTTTGAAGATAATTATCATACCAATGGAAATAAATTTCCACAAGGTGGTGAATCAATTCCACATGACATCAACATTATTGTTCTAGTATTAACTAGAGAGCTAAGCCATTCTATCTTCCTATTTAAGTTTTGCATTTATTTCAATATCATTATGAGCCTCAACTCTTAGATCTAGGCTAATTTGTTGTTTATTAATATTTATTAATTAATATAGAGCAAATATTTGGTAAGGTTTATATTATACACTCATTTTTAGTGAACCCAACACTTCTAGACCTAACCTTACCTTTCCTTTAGGATTTCCTTTTATCTTATCTAAGGTTTTAGGTCTTATTGGTTTCAACTACATATCTTATATCTTATTAGGGTACAGATTCGCCCGTATTTATCATTATTCTATTTATCCTAGGTTGGGTTTGGATATTATTGCAACATTTCCTTCACACCCACCCTTCTAGCTCTATGGTTTTGATATTTAGGGTTTTTCCTTACATTTTAAAATATGATCATTTGTAATATTGTTGATTTTGTATCAAATTTTAAACATATTATGGACCTCCTTATGCATTATAGTGATGAATAGCTTGCTTCTTCTCGTGATGATGTCCTAGTAAATAACTGTATCTCTATGTTGTTTCCTCATATGAAATATTAACTAGTGATGACTAGCTTGAGCTAGAGTAGTACTGGGATGAGTGACCTCCCGGGAAGGCCCAATGCTTCACCTCTGTGAGCATCACCTAGATGCAATGAGTGCTAAGTGGACCATTCATTAACATGAGAGATGGGTTCTTGTGAACCACTACTCATGAAACATGGGTCAATGAGTTTGACTCGCAAAACTACACGGTTGAATCCTGGTAGCAATATCACAATTTGACACGGAAAATACCTCCTACTTATCAAGAGAATGGTGATTATATTGTCTTTGTGTTTCAAAACCTAGTTTGGATATGATTTATGTTTTTATGTATGCAATTTCATGAATATCTTTCATTTACATGGTTATGATGTTATATATGTTAAATCGTATGCTTCTCTATGCTATGACACGTGAATGAACATTATGTTACATATATTAAATCAATCATATCATCCTTAGTTATTGGCGACTCAATTGACCCTTTTAACATGTTACTTATCATTCATGTCATTATGATTCTTCTATATGCATGGCTTATATCTACATGTTCTACTTTATCAATCCATCTTATCATGACCCTAAGTTTACATTTACTACTACATTTTTGCCTCATAATGAGATTTTACATACTCAAACTAAGCATACCACATTTGACATTGTTAGTAATAAGGTGCCTCAACCTTTGATGATTCTTAGCATTGATTAATTATTTATTATTGATATATTATTGTTAATTTGCCTATATAATTATTTATGTGATCTGATGATGTCATTTTGTGGGAGTGGCATTGTCATCCTACATGTGAAGTAGCATGGATAATATGACCCCTATTTTGAGTTGACTAAAGTCATTGGTGATAGTTAACTCATGCTTGATTGTTAGTTAACAATGACAGGAACTAAGACAAAAGAGCAGTCAATTTTTGGAAATTGCAATTATAAGTGGAGTTGTGCATGTAGTCACTTTACATGCAATCTTTCAATTTGCATGCACGCATGTGACTTGCATGTGCAATATTGCATGTGGTAGGTTTCAATTTGCATGTTAATTGGATGCCTTGCATGTGCAGTGTTGCATGTGGTAGGTTTCAATTTGCATGTTGCAAGTTGAGTTTGCATGTGACGGGATAAGAAAGACAATTTGCATGTCAATCTTTAGTCTTGCATGCATGCAATGAAGAGGAAGATAACATGTGAAATTCTTGGGTGTACCATTTTGGAAGCAGCTGATTTTATACATTGTAAACTCCTATATATTGAAGTGTTGTATTTTAGATTCGTATTGAGATCATTTTTGCAAGTACTATTTGTTAATGATATTGCAGCTTCAGGTTCGTCCTTCCAGCCACGAGTGAAGACATAAATAAATGTAGCCTATTGGCTATTTATTTATATGTGACATTTAATGAGAATGGGCGCATCTCTTGGCAACAATATAATTTTCTCTTGGGCCGACTTTCCTTAAATTATATTTATTATTTGTAATTATATTATTCTGTGCTTGGCCGACTTGCATCATAAAAGGAGGTGTCTCTTGGATTTGTATATATAGGAGTTCTATTTCTCATTTGAAGATCATCAAGCAAGTTCGATATTATATTCTTCTATTAAGAGTGCGAATTCCTTATAGAGCAGATTGCGAATTCAGTCAAGGGCAGAGATAGTTATTAAAGAAGTGCAGATTGTTATCTGCCATTGCATCTTGTTATGTGTTGAAGTTTGGCCTTGTGATTGGCCTCATTGTAAAGAGAATTGTTGCTCTATTTATATATATAAGAGAGATCTTTGTTGCTGGGTTTTTCTCCCTCAAGAGGAGGGTTTTCCCAGTGTATCTGCTGTGTTATTGTGTCTGATTTTGAGTTAATTTTCTGTGCATATAATCTGTTCATTAAAATTTACACTATTATGCTACCAAAATTATTCCAGAATTGTAACAACACTTGTGACTCCTGAAAGAGCGTAGCTCTTAGATTGTATTGTAACCAATTTGTTTACAATTAATACATTGGCATATGCTTTTGGAGTGTGGGATTTTTCTCCAGAAAGAGTTTTCCCCACATAAATCTGGTGGTATCTTCTATTGTGTGTTTTGCATGTATCTAAAGTGATTATGTTAATTTTGTTTCCTAATATGTGCATCTTGTTCACAATAACTATTTAAGGTGTTAAAGTTGAAGAATTCGCACAATCTTTACTCACTAGATTGGTGTAGGAAGCATTTTTGCACACCTTGCTTCCTTTCAGTAGATATCAGAGCCTGGCCAATTCTAGTCCCATTGTTGGGTAAAAGGTGTTTTGAATTGATCTTCTTTAAGTGGGAGTTTGTTGCAAAGTATTATGTGACCTTGTTCAAGAAAGGAGATGGCTAGCACATCTGGAAGGATCGAGATGAAAAAGGATTGTGATGCTTTTGTCAAAGCCTTGGCAACATATGCATCGAAAGATGTGTGATTGATAGATTCCAGTGCATCTTTCTACATGACCTCACATCGAGGTTGCTTTCGAAGTCTAAAGAATTTGACAATGGGAAGGTGTACCTGGGTGATGACTCTCACTTGAAGATAGTTGGCCATGGAAGAGTCAATATCCGATTCTCGAATGGTGGAGTGAAGGGGAATTGATGGTGTTATGTATATCTCGAGTTTGGTGCGGAACCTACTTTCTATAAATAAATTGAATGATGCCAGTGTGCAGGTTGTCTTCTCGAGTGGAGGATGCAAGATGACGAGAGGAGCTATGGTGCTTGCTAAGGGTGTTCAAATAGGCACTCTATTTCAATTGGATGCATGCACAATTCAATGCAATAGTTCTTCTGACAAGTCAAAGAAAAGAACATCAAAGTCTTCATCTTCACCATTGGAGCCAGTGACAAGAAGAGTGTTGCACATCTACTTTTGATGGTCGTGCTTTCTGGGTACCTAAGGCCCAAGGGTGCTCATGCTTTGGAGATGAAACTTCCTACTGAGAAGACAATGTTTTGGCACAAAAGCCTTGGCCATATTGGTGAAAAGCCTCTTAGAACCCTAAAAAATAAATTCCTCGTTGAGGGGTTAGATGATTGTAATCTTCAAATTGATTTTTGTGAACATTGTGTATATGGAAAACATAACCATGTTAAGTTTTATTTCAATTCTCATAAGTCTTCTAGGGTGTTAGAATTAATTCACTCTAATGTGTTTGGCCTCGTGAATGTTCCTTCATTGCCAAGATTTGTATATTTTGTATCTTTTATGTTGATGTTTTATGGCAGCGTCGTGGTCTTCTTCCAGAAATCTTCTTGATGACAAGATAATAAATTAAATAATAGCTAAGGCTATTTAATTTATATAGCGATTGGATAAATTCAAGAGACACGTCATTAATAATAAATGATGATTAATTATTGAAGATGGCCGACCTTCCTTGTAATTATTATTTATTATTTGTAATTATTTTTTATGGTGGCCGACCTTGTCCTTGAAAAGGTGCGACCCCTCTAAGCAACATGTATATATAGAAGGTCACTTTCTCTCATTTGGGTATCAAGAAAGTTCGATCTCCTTCTTCTCGAGTGCGAATTATATCAAGTATAGATCATTCTATCTAGTGCGAATTTCTTCTAAGGCAGATTGTGAGTCCATTCAAGTGCAGATTGAAGGGCAGTCTATTAGTTTGTTTTACAGCCATTGCTGGTGCTGATTATTGGCCTTGTATGTGGCCTCATTGTAAAGAGACTTATTGCCATTACTTATATATATAAGAGATATATTTGTTGCTGGGTTTTTCTCCCTCAAGAGTAGGGTTTTCCCAGGGTATCTGCTGTGTTATTGTGTCTGATTTTGAATTAATTTTCTGTGCATTACATCTGATCATAAAACTAACATTTTATAGATGATTACAATAGAAGGACATGGGTGTATTTTCTTAGGAGTATATATGAAGTCTTTAGTCGATTCAAAGAGTTTAAAGCTTTTTGTGAGAATCAAACTGGTAAAAGAATTAAATGTTTGATGAACGATAATGGTAGTGAGTATTGTTCTATAGATTTTGATAGGTTTTGTAAAGAACATAGAATTGAGAGGCAAAAGACAACTCCATATACCCCTCAGCAAAATGGAGTTGTGGAGAAGATGAACAAAACATTGATGGAGAAGGCTAGGAGTATGTTGAGTGAAGCTAGCCTTGAACAAAAGTTTTGGGCTGAAGTTGTTGCCACAACTTACTATCTGGTTAACATATCTCCTACATCAATGCTTGTTGAGAAAACACCTACGGAGGTGTGGTCAGGAAAGAAGCCCTCATTGAGACATCTTCGTGTGTTTGGTTGCAAAACATATGCTCATGTGTCAAGGGAGAAGAGATCCAAGTTGGAGAACAAGGCAGTTAAGTGTATCTTCATCGACTATGTTGGTGTGAAAGGGTACAAGCTTTGGGATCCAATGGCCAAGAAAGTTCTCTACAATAGAAATGTTATCTTCAGAGAGATGAAGCCTTCTTCCACTATTCAGCAGTCTACAAAGGAACAAGAAAAATGTGGTTCAGTTTCCTCTTGAACGTAAGAAAGTTGAACCAAAAGCCCATGATGGACCTAATGATGAGGTGAGCTCTAGCAACTCTGAAAGTTTAGAAGAAGAAGATCCTCAACCTCATTCTTTGAGAAGGTCCACATGGATTAGGCAGCAACCTGATAGGTTTGGATATTCATTGTTAGATTCTAATTGTATTTTTGCTTTGATTGCTAACACTGATGAGCCTGATTAATAGCTAGTTTTCTCTTGTTTATTCCATATCTTTTAAACACTTTTAGCTGTTCATTTCATATACATTCCTGAACTTATATACCTTTTATATCCTTTATGCAATCTAAACCAGACTTTGATAAGTGGAATATGATTATGATATGTTGATATTTGTATGAATGAATGTATGGATTTGTATGAATTTCAGTTTAAATTTGTGTTTAATTCATGATTGTTAATAGCATGTATGCTTTGAATGAGAACTAACTTCTTTGTAAAGATCCTTTCCGGGAGGTGTAAAGTTTTCAATTGTTTTCTCCGTTTGATAGATTTTCAATTTTATCAAACTTAGCCAAGAACAGAAAAAGATAAATTGACACAGCCCAGAATATGCATAAACAACATACGCAAAGTAAACTCAGCAAATGCTTCAGAACTCAGAAATATATGACATTTATTTAAATCTGATTCTTGCAGAATATTATGCTCAGAAATATATATCAGAATATTGCAAACTCAGCAAATGCTTCAGAACTCACTGGTAATGTGATTACAGCAGATTGGACTAAGGACAATAGGAATATGCTCAAATAACAATGAGACTGACTGTAACAGAGTTCAATATCATTCCTTTCACAATGACAAAGTATGCTTTTTCCCAACAATGCATTACCAAACATAGAACCGGCCGTGATATTGTGACAGCAGTTTAATTACAATTTTCTGAGCATGTATATGGCTGAAACATGTGAACAGCAGACCCAGAATTGAAACAGCATATTATAGACTCATTTCTCAGGCAGACCAAGACATTATAGGCCCCTATACTATCAACAATATAAAGATAATTCACTCAGACCTGGTTAATATGCTGTCTCCAGTCCAAAATGAGCTTCAAACTGCTCCAGGAATGTCTCAGACTTCAGTAAACTTCATGAAGATTGCCCATCTCACAAACTCCAAGCCAAACGACCTTCAGTATTGTCACACCTTGCAGATTGGAAGCTAGGCGACTCTCATAGGGTCTGCAACTTCTCTCAGGAAAGTCACGCACAAGTTCTGGGCGACCAAACCACCAATGTCCTGGCCACGCAGCAGCAGTGCTGTTAAATACACCCTGGCTAAGACCTGGTTTCTGCCCTAATCACCACGTTTTGATTGCTCTTACTCAATCGATCAGATATCAAGCCCTCACGTGGCAGATAAGCAATGTTTTAGATTGTTAAATGGTGAAACGCTGGCTCAGAAAGAATTACACGACCCTGCCTTTGAAGGTCGACCTTGCATAAAGGAACAGCAAACCCTAACGCCACCAATACAACCTTCTTCACACTATCCTGAGGTAGTTGACTTCTTTCATGTCTTCATAATACTCAGAACTGAATATTAAAACCAGATAAATATAGCAAGCAGCTTACCACAATGATAATCAATATTCCTCAATCCCTTGCTTAAACCCTACTAAAAATATATTTGCTTATCACCAATACTGCCTTTGAAAATGATTCACAAAATAGCAATGAAGCTCCTGTAGAAAGCCTGAGTGACTTCCTCCACAATCCAGCTAGGGTAGATTAGTTTAACTACCGAAACTGGTGCCCGAGAGTTTTCTAGCCCCAAGACCAAAAAGCTCTCCAAATGAAAAGTGAGAAAATAATCCAAGCATGTATGAAAATGAACCCCAAATGCCCTTTTATAATACTCAATTTAATTTCCCGCTCAAAATAATAAAGTGACTTAATAAAGTTTCTTTTAAACATTTCACTTAAAGTCACTTTATAACTTTATAACTTAATTTAATTAATCACTTAATATTACCTTTTAACTTTAGCTTTCTCCGCCAGGCAATATTAAATAATTAAATAAATGAATTCCCTTATTATGCCTTTAGCCTTTGGGAATTAATAAGGCTAAAATAGCATTCTGAGTGGTCACTGAGAAGGTGACATTACATCCTTGCAGCTAGAATAGCAACCCGCAGCCAAAGGATTTTAGGCCAATAAGTAGGGGAGATTTCAAAACAATTGGGCACGTGACAGTAGCAAAAAATGATGAAGGCAATCATTGGAGTGATCAATTGGGAGTCATCAGAGCATTTAATAAGATGATGGAAGGACGGAGGAGTTTGTGATGAACAAGGAAACTGTCGTGATTGTTTGTACAGAGCACGTTTCTGCCATGTCGTTAAAGCAGAGTTGCAAACCTAGTTGTCTTCTTCTATTTGTTTCAGTTATAGTTTTTATTGCAAAGACTATCTCTCTCTATTTTGAAGGAGAGTGGACACTTTCATTTAATTCAGTTTTCAGTTCTTATGCAAATAAACCTCCTCCCAAACCCATATAGTTGGATCGATGGTTAAGGAGCAAATCTAGTTAGAGAAACATGCTTTTTTAATATTTCCAGTATTGTTTTCCAGCAGACAATTTTGCAGTGTTAAGTTTTATGTTATCAATTGTAATAGACATGCACTCATGAATGAAATATCTATGAAAATTCTTGTCATATTGTGAGAGTTCCATTATATACAATGAAGATGCTCCATTGTACTGTTATGTTTAGTTGATTCAAGTAGCACATATTTGGTTTATCCTGTGGGAACAACAACTTGAGCAAGGGCCACTCAAGGTACTATTCACCCACCTTTATTTTTTGTTGTTAGAATAAATGTTCATATTATTGCATTCATTTCAATAGATTCTTCATTACACACATATGAATGATATCTTGTTTTATGATTCACCTTTTGTATTGAGTCTTTGAGTCGTCCTCCAGAGTAAGTCAAGTAGTTAGGAGTAAGAGTTAGCAGTGTTAATGAAGTTGCAAAGTTCAGGTTAGCAATTATTAGTTACAGTGCTAAGTTGAAGGTACTCGGAGCATCAGTAGCGGATTAAGTTATTTCCCCTTTTTTGTAGTTTATGCTTTGTTTTCCTTTTCCAATCTTTATTGTTTTCCTGCACGTGTAAACCACCTATACTTGATGATATAGGCCGTGTAGAGTCTGTGAATGCACATACAATGCCAACATCATCAAAAGCTTACGAAGCCCTAGTTGATAATTAAATGACGCCTTAGCAAGGGTTTAGTGGACTGTTCAGCTAGTAACCCTTCCTCTGAATTGTGTGTCTAACACCAAGTTGACTAGACATTTTTTGGCACCGTTGTCACATTCAAGATTCTCCTATGTAATTTCAAAGCTTTCACAATTAGGATTTTAGTTTCAAGCATTGGAGTAATTAGGTTTTTAGTTATCAATACAAAAAACACTTTACTAGCAATGTGCAGGAGCCGTTGATCCAAAGAGTCACAATGTAATGTCCCCTATTTGGATATGCTTAGATTTTTGCCCTAGAATCACAATTTCAAAATAAGAGGTATATCTTATTAAATTACAACTTCCAATAAGCTCAGATTTTAACCCTGCAATAATGTTAGTCAATAATTCATAAACAATTAATTGATCATTTGTGTTGTTTGCAACATTCATTAAATTAGTTGACAATTATAATGTTCATTGATCTTTAAACAAATAAGTAACTATCAATACATATCCAAAGTTATTAACCACTCTAATTATCAACCATTGCGAAGATTGAAGATGAAGCCGCAATAGGACGCTCAGAGTATTTCCTCTTTTTAAGCCCAAGGGTGGATAGGCAACCCCCCTGGCCCACTAATGGCAGACACTTCAGTCATCCATTATGGGTGGTCTACTTAGCATGAAATCTTCCTCTCTCTAAGCCCAAGGGCGGATAGGAAACCCCTTGGCCCACTAATGGAAAACACTTCAGTCATCAATTAGGGGTGGTCTACTTAACATGAAAAGGCAATCCCCCTTGTACTTTCGTCTCTTCTTCCCATGGTTAATTGGGCATAAATATCTTATAATTGGACTAATAACTTAGTTTGAAATGCAGTCCTTATTGCTCTATATGAAATGCATGGAATTAATGTAATTTAAACATATACATCAAATAGCATACCCCAATATTTGCGAAACTATGTTACTGCTATAATCTCAATATGCAGATGTAATTATAAATGCAGATGACTTATTCTGGTCTGATGTAGTTGCAGATATTAATCTGTATATATTTCTCAAAATGATTTGGTCCGTCTTCAATATTCAGAAGACATTGCTTAGTGTAAGTCAACGAATAAGAATCTATCATCCATATTCATATTAAAGAACCATACTTACTTATAAGGCTCAATAATTGCTGCAAGCATCATTATTGCATAATCATATACGTATATATATATATATATAATTGGTATGAACTTATATCTTTATATGTGTATATGTAATTATATTAAACTTACTTCCCTTATTATTGAAATATCATTTGTCTTCATATATATCTCCTTGAACTTTTTCTACATACTTCTTGATATCTGCTCAAATCCCAAATGATATTCTATTTCTTTTAGTCTGCTGTTTTTTATTCGGATTTCTAGTTGATTTCCATTCCTTTCTTGATATCCCCTTTCTTCCCACTCCTCACTCTATTTATATCTCTATGTCTCTTTAAAGACAGACATCCTTTTGAATGGTGATATCCCTTTAAAAAGTCATAACCTTTGTTAACTATCCTCTATGCTGCCTTTTCATATTAATTAATCCTTGCTCTTTCATTAATTTCTATCGCTGCCTTTTTCACTCCCTAATTGTTGCCTTTTTCTTTAGAATAGTCGCTGCCTTGGACTTTATCTTAATCTCTACCATAATTGTTGCTTTCCTTTTAAACCCCATCGCTGCATTTAATATATGAATTGGCAATTTTAACTTGGCGGATCAAATCTTGATCGCTGCCTACTGTATATATATTAATTTCTGCCCTTGATAGTATCTGACGATGACTGTTCTTTGATCAACCCCTATTCCTTCCTTTAGTTTGATGCCTTTTAATGATCATGGACTCGCTGCCTTGTATTTCCTTTAATATTTGTATATATTATTAAATGTTTTCTTATTTTACTAATATATATAATTTGAATGTATTGTTAATATTTCAGTTATATATATATACTTTTTAATATTTATAGTGTTATATTATAATAATTATAATTATAATAGCTAATTGTTAATATTTATATTTATATTTTTAATATTTATAGTGTTATTTATTTTTTTTATTTATTTGCATTTCAATGCTTCATACTTTGCAATTTCAGAGGCATGACACACAACTATTGTATGCGAAGGTGGCGAGACGCTCTGGGAAAGAAGAATTATCCCTAACACCAATATCCACGTCAGATACAAAGGAGACTTTCCATACACAAATCATCACCATGGGTGATGCTGCAATGGAAGACCCACCAGAGCATGTAACCTTTGAGTTCCCCATTGCCAACCAGGAGAGAGCAACTGCATTGAAGAACATACCTCCTTCAGCATTGCCTGTCTTCTATGGGTTGGTCACGAAGGACCCAAATACATTCCTATTTGATTTTGATGTGTTGTGCAGAAGTTATGATTATACTACAGATACACATAGGCTCAAACTTTTTCCAACAACCTTGAAGGATGCTGCTCTGAGATGGTTTATGGGTTTGAGAAGAGATTTTCCAAATTGGAATTCCATGAAGACAAAGTTCTTGGAGAAGCACCAGGGCTACTGTAGAGGAATTGACAGAAAGAGAGATGATGTCACAAAAGGAGGATGAATCTTTGGAAGACTACATGGAAAGGTTTCAGTTTTGCCTTAAGAAATCCCACCAAAACAGACTCTCTGATGAGTCTTTAAAACTGATATTCGTAAGGGGGGTTAATGAGGATTGCATGGATGTACTTAACCTCATTGGGGCAGGAGATATCTCTCAAACACCACTTGAGGAGATTTGCAAGGCATGCAGGAACTATTCAAGATCTTTCACAAAGAAAGTTAGAGGAGATAGGGCATCTTCCATCATCAAACCATCCAATGGAGTCTCTAGAGTTGAATTGAGTAATTTGTTGCCCAATATGAAGGAGGATATTATCAGCCATCTGGCTACACAGCTAGATACCCTCCATATCAAAAAGAAGCAAGAGGAGGCAGAATCAGCTCTTATAGAATACTCCACACATTGTAAACAAAGGACTAACTACAAATGCAAGAAGGTGGCAAGTATGTCTAAGGGGACATCAGACTTTCATGCATTGGAAGGAGAAGATGGACAAGTATTCTACATAGCTCAAAGGAAACCATGGCAGCCAAGACAAGGTATGCCCCAAGATCCTTTGAATTATAGCATGTCATTTCCTGGTAACAATTCAAATCCTCCTAATTGGAATCCTCAGTCTTGGGCCAATATGCAAAACCAGCAATGGCAAATTCCTCAACCCAATTGGAACCAATAGCAGCAAAATATGTGGCCATCACAAAATTACCAAGGATCTAACTATAATTCCCAATGGCCACCCCAACAAAATGAATGGCAACCCCAGTGGCAAAGAAGCCAGCGATGGCAAAACCAAAACATGAATTACCAACAGCCACAGCAGCCCTTGCAACCACAACAACAAGCCATTATGCCAAACCCAACAAATCCAGCACCACAACCACCTAGAGAACCTCAACTGCCAACCCAACCTGTACCTAACCCCAATAGCAAGCCTATTCAGCAGGCCTATACTAATGAAGTTGTAAAATACTCCACTTATGGGGTAGAGATGAGTGATGTCCACCTTAGATCAGGGAAAACTTTGGCTGGACCTTCATCCCCTCAAATCACTAAATTAGTTGATGAAGAACCCCTAGTAGAGACCTTGGACACTCAACCTAAGGAGCCTGAGTCAAATCAGGTTAACCAAACCAATCCAAGTCCAAAGCCTCCATTCCCTGAAAGATTACTAGTTCAAAGACATCAAGCACAAGCTGAAATTGGCCTGTTGGGATAACTTAAAGATGTTTGTATCAAAATACCCCGTATCCAAGCCATTAAGGAGGTTCCTATCTACACCAAAACAGTGAGATAACTTTTCCTTAAAAGTCCAGGCAGGAAGAGGAAAGATCCTTCGACAATACAAGTCCTAGGTCAACTTGCAAACATTATGTTGGGAAACATAATTGTTCCCAAGTATGCAAACCCTGGGAGTCTTGTGGTGGATGTAAAGATAAATGGCACTCTCAATAAGAACACCCTAATTGACTTGGGAGTAGCTATCAATGTAATGACCAAAGAGACCATGAAGTTGTTACAATTGATAGAACTCAGACGTACACCTACTGTTCTACAATTGGCAAATAGGTCCATAGTCAAGCCTGAGGGTATAATTGAAGACTTGGTGATAACATTGGATTCATGGGAGTACCCTGCAGATTTCATGGTGTTGCAGCCAAAGGCTAATCTTGCAAGTTACCCACTCATATTAGGAAGACCATTGTTGGCAACAACAGATGCCTTCATAGGCTACAAATTTGGGAATATGATTATCTCTAATGGGAATGTGACTAAGAAATTAGTCCTTTATCCACCAGCCTAGCCACATGTAGACCTAGAACAAACCATTTGGCCTTCCCTAGATGAGGAGGATCAATACTCCTTGCAAGCCTTGATGACTATCGAACGCAATCCACTAATAGAACACCAAGATGAAGATGACTTGATAGTAAACATCATGCAAAATGACTATGGTAGGGACTCGCAGCATCAAGACTGCTTGACATGTTTGCAAGATCCTCTGCAAAATATTATCCCTACCAGTTCATCTGAGTCAATTTCCCAAATATTTCACAATTTGTTACCACACCAATGTATTCCAAACATAGCAGGACTTGACATCTCATCAGTGCAGACAACATCCAAGACTTTAGAGATCATGCCAAGTAAAACATTGAATGTTAACAGTCAATTGACTGATATACAACAAACATCGTTGATGACTATGCTACAAGCACATGCAGCAACCTTTGCATGGGATTATCATGACATGAAGGGCATAGACCCAGAATTGTGCATGCATAGGATTTACATCAACGATGGTTTTAAACCCATAAGACAACCACAAAGAATAATGAACCCTGCAGTCAGAGACGTAGTTAAAACGGAATTGCAAAAACTACTTGATGCACACTTTATATATCCTATCTCTAATAGCCAATGGGTGTCACCTCTAGTAATTGTCCCAAAGAAAGGAGAAAAGTGGAGAGTATGTGTGGACTACCAAGAATTAAATGTTGCAACTAGGAAGGACCACTTTCCACTCCCCTTCATTGACCAAATGCTTGATTTTTTAGTAGGCAAAAAGTATTTCTCCTTTCTGGATGGATTTAGTGGCTATAACCAAATTAAGAATGCCCCAAAAGACTAGCACAACACAATTTACATGCCCTTGAGGCACATGTGCTTATTTTGTCCTACCATTTGGCCTATGTAATGCACCAACCACCAGAGGGTAGTACTGAGTATATTCTCAGACTTTGCACATGATTCCATGGAGGTTTACATGGATGATTTCACAACATATGGGAATACATATGATGAAGCACTTGGCAATCTAGAGTGTTGAACACCCAGAATACTAAGAGGGGGGGTGAATCATTATTCTCTGAAACCACTTAAACATTTAAACATTCATTCCACATAGCATAATCAATTTGCAATAAGAAAGGAAAGCATGAAAGCAACCATCAAAACCACATAACATATGAACACTGGATTTTTACGTGGAAAACCCAAAAAGGGGAAAACCACAATGAGAATTAGCTCACAATATATTATAACCAGTTATAAGATATTACAAAAGTGCTCACTACAGGTGGACTCACTGCCCACAGAAAGAAGAAAAGATAGAAGAGAGGGGTGGCACACAGCCAAAATGAATTGTTACAAATGCATCTACAACATGCTGGAATACAGTTCCATTGAAGCTCAATATACAGAGTCAACACACTTCATATCACTCTGATCTAACACTCTGCTCTGCATTCCCATCACTTTCGCACAATTTGCATCAACAACACATGTATTCACACACTACAACACTGAAATGAACTTACATATATATCCATCACATTCGCAAACACCTACAACATCAATTAGGTCGGCCTAATTAGATGTATCATGCAAAACATAACTTGTTGGCTCAACATACACATTTCACGCCTAAATTCAAACTTGTAGCGCATAAGATAGGTAGGGGTGGACCTATAATAGCTCCCACATAATGCATCAACACTTATTTAAACTCCGCACATACTTAAACATATTAGGTCGGCACCACTGGAGACCTAACATCAAAATTCACCAACCGAACAACCACAAATCAATGTTCAAACCTCCAAACTTCACGCCACTTGGAGCACAGACTCTACTGACACTTGTAAACATTCCCACAAATCCGCAAGACCAGATACCACTCCACGGTGAAGTGTGGGCTGATCAAAACATACACCCTGTACTGGCAACCACTGTCACTGGTAGACCCGATATTTTGTCATTCATAACTTCTTCACGAAAAGACAAAACAATGTGAAAATATGGATTTAGACTCTTCTAACATCCACCAAAATTGTATTAGAACTACAGAGCAGAATTGTACAGGGTGGACCAATGCGGACCAAAAACCAAATGTCCTGTACATTGAAAATTGCGTTATGACACTTAGCCAATCTTCAACTCAACTGTCTACACCAGATCAAAGCTTCTTGCATCTAAGCACTGGATTAACATATTTATGCATGCTCATGCTTCACCAATTGGGTTGTACATCGATCTTCATACCAAATCACAATGTTGACATCAATGACAACACTGTATACTGTACAACTCATGCTCATGTTGCCAACAGGTAAATCAATGACAAACTCCACAAACTTCCAACATAGAGAAGGTGCTAAAAAGGTGTCATGAACACAACTTATCCCTGAGTCATGAAAAATGTTTCATGATAATGACAGAAGGGATTGTATTGGGACATTTTGTGTCAAATGAAGGAATTCAAGTGGACCCTAACAAAATTGAAGTAATCTCAACACTCCCTATGCCTCAAAGACAAAAAGATGTTAGAAGTTTCCTAGGACATGTTGGGTATTATAGGAGATTCATCCAAGATTTTAGCAAACTTGCAGCTCCACTATTTGTTTTATTGTCCAAAGATGTAGAATTTGAATGGACAACTACTTGTCAACGCTCTTTTGAAGCACTCAAGGCAACAATGACTAAAACCCCTATCTTGAGAGGACCAAATTGGACCTTACCTTTCCATATCCATACAGATGCTTTTGATTTGGCTATAGGAGCTATACTTGGGCAAAAGGAAGGCAACAAGGAGCATTCCATATATTATATCAATAAAAATCTACAAGGGGCAGAACTCAATTATACAGTAACAGAGAAGGAGATGGTAGTGGTATATGCAGTAAACAAAATAGGGCATTATATTACAGGATATCCAATGTTCATACACACTGACCATACAACAATCAAGTATCTAATGAACAAACCAGTGGTTGGTGGCAAGCTTGTAAGGTGGTTACTGTTGCTTCAAGAATTTGAGAAATTGAGCTAGAAAAAAGCAAAATTAAGGGAATTACATAGCAATCAATATCATGGGTGGCAATATTATCCGTAGGGAACCAGTAGCACATACCCAACTGTTAAAAGACAGACTAGTGTTACCTTATTTTCAACAGGCTAGTTGGATGGACTACTTCTTGAAACTCATAGAGTTCAACGAAGTCATGACACAACAATTTGCTGCTACTTTACAAAATGATGAGGCAACTATAAGAGGTTTGAAGATGGATGCTTCAGAGGCCACCATTGCTGAGGTATCAAAACTGCCACGGGAAGGGGAAGAGTTTCTAGTGAAGGCGGGCGTCATTGCTACCAAGAACAAATTCAAAGAACAAGGAGAAAACCTAGACTCATCATCTCAAGGTACAAAAAGATTATCCTTACCCTGGATATGGGCCTTAGTAGCTTCTTATATAGTCAAATGCTTAACTTGTGATGGTAGGCAATCCCTGTTATATACAGTCCATTTTAAGCTTTTAAGCCATCTTCGCCATGATATGCGTGTAAATGTTCCCAATTTTCTTTACAATTTGTTGAAAAGAACGAGTTATGAGTACAAAAGAAAAAGGAATAACACGACATTGTCACATTTTTGCTTAGTCATATTACTGATAAAGAGAAGTTTGAGGGTTCAATTTCCACATGTTTCATGGGAGAGTTTCCTAAATTGCAATCATATCAATACCATCCTTGAAGAACCTGTTGTCCCAGAAAGAGAAGAAGAACCTGTTGTATCAGATAGGGAAATGCCCTCTAGCTCCCCTGTTGCGTCACCTACCCGCAGCATAGGAGAACTAGAGGAGCAAAGCCTACATGACACTCAACCTGCAACCTCTGAGCAACCCGCAACAATAGATACCAAAGAAATCCCTACCTCTGGCAAAACACCAAGAACCAAGAAAAGGAAATGTGAATCTTCTTTTGCTCCTACAAGAGGACAGAAGAAATTCACACAGTCTAGGAGTTAGTCACACCGCCTTAAGAGGAAAGGTGTTATGAGAGGGTCAGTCAAAAAGCAAAAAAATGGAGATGTTATGGTCGGGACTGACTCAGAATTAGAGGGGAATTCCCCTGGTAATGAAAATGTACTTAATGCATAGACATGGCATTTTACAAGTACCTCTAAATCTAATTTACAAGATGCTTTTGTTGCAAAGAAAACAAGAAAAAGAACCCGAAAGAGCCCTAATTTGGAGGGTAATGAATATATGAGTGAAAGGAATGATCAGTTTTTGGAAAGAAATGAAAAGCTTTTTGTTGAGAAAAAGGATATTGGCAAAGAATTACAAGAGGCTATGGAAAGGATTAAGCAATTGGAATTTTATTGAAAACACACCAACAAAGAGAAAGTGAGAGGGACAAAAGAATTGAGGAGTTGGAGAAAAAACTTTGTAAATATGACTGTGGGTCTAGGTTGGATGAATTGGCACATCTTGCTATCATAAGAACAAAAAACAAGGAACTAGTACCCCAAGCTCCAATTCCTTCACTTTCAGTTCCCTTTGGGCCATCTGTAGTGACCTTAGGTGTGGAATTGTGGAGAAGAACCCAAGAGTTCTTTGAGAAGAAGAAGGAATGGGAAAAAGAAAAAGTTGAGTTGATGTCAAAACACACCAAGACACTTGAGCAAAAAGATGCAGAAATAAAAAGGTTGAAAGTGAAGATTGAAGAAGTAGCAGACAAGGTTGCACAAATTCTAAAGTGCAAACCTTCTGCAAGAGTTTATGCACTATTTTTGCAAGAAAAATACTTGTGTGTTCAATTTAGCCAGCTAATTAGTGATTTGCCAATGTCAATGAATAGAAAATTTTTGTTTTTAGAAACTTTCTCTAACTCTACACCGGATATGCAAGATCAATTATGTGAGTTTTACTTGCATAATCTTGTGCTCTCAGATCAAATAGAATGGAATCCTCTAATGTTTTGGGGGACTTACAGATTAAAGTACTAGCCTCTTATATCAGGAATGAACAGCAAAGGGGTGAGATCTTGCAGAAATATACTAAAAAGGAGAAATATGTTGCTCTGCACCTGAGGAAAGAATCCAAAGATCCCAATGTAGTTATTGATGAGTGGTTAGAGCTCCTGAACTATAAAGGTGTAGGAAGGAAAATAATGAGTGTCAAACAATGCAACTACACTAGGATGAAGCAACTAGATACAAGGCCTATTGATCACACCTTCCAATTTGTAAAAAAGAGATAGAAGGAATGAACCCCTGAATTAAAGAAAAAGAAACCTCACTCCCTGTACAATTTTATAGCCATTATCAGAAGGTCTCACAAGTATATAGACATTGCCAAGGACAATGGGCTTACATGGTTTCCTCTGACAATTCATCCACCTCTCCTTCTCTACCAAGTACCACATTGGACAGGAGCAGAGAATCTGAGGCTGGCAAAGATTTCTTATCGAAAGGGCTATTATTTGAGACATGTTAAGGGAGTTGATGTTGTTGCAAACTTTAGGGAGATACTTTGCAATACAACCTCCGTGACCCAATTGTTACTTGACATCAAGTAATTGCTTAGAAGGGGGGAATAATGAGCCTGATTAATAGCTAGTTTTCTCTTGTTTATTCCATATCTTTTGAACACTTTAAGCTGTTTATTTCATATACATTCCTGAACTTACATACCTTTTATATCCTTCATGCAATCTAAACCAGACTTTGATAAGTGGAAATATGATTATGATATGTTGATATTTGTATGAATGTGTATGAATTTCAGTTTAAATTTGTGTTTAATTCATGATTGTTAATAGTATGTATGCTTTGGATGAGAACTAACTCCTAGCAGCCAGAATAGCAAACTGCAGCAACTGGAGAACTCAACCCGCAACCAAAGAATTTCAGGCCAATGAGGGCAGATTCTAGAATGACTGGGCACATGACAGTTGCAGAAAATGATGAAGGTGATCATTGGAGTGATCGATTGGGAGTCATCAAAACATTCAATAAGATGATGGAAGGACGAAGGAGTTTGTGATGAACAAGGAAACTGTCGTGACTGTTTGTGCAGAGCACGTTTCTGCCATGCCATTAAAGCAAAGTTGCAAACCTAGTTGTCTTCTTCTATTTGTTTCAGTTATAGTTTTTATTGCAAAGACTATCTCTCTCTATTTTGAAGGAGAGTGGACACTTTCATTAAATTCAGTTTTCAGTTCTTATGCAAATAAACCTCCTCCCAAACCCATATAGTTGGATCGATGGTTAAGGAGCAAATCTAGTTAGAGAAACATGCTTTTTTAATATTTCCAGTATTGTTTTCCAGCAGACAATTTTGCATTGTTAAGTTTTATGTTATCAATTGTAATAGACATGCACTCGTGAATGAAAGATCTGTGAAGGTTCTTATCATGTTGTGAGAGTTCAGTTATATACAATGAAGATGTTCCAATTTACCATTATGTTTAGTTGATTCAAGTGGCACATTTTTGGTTTATCCTGTGGGAATAGCAACTTGAGCAAGGGCCACTCAAGGTAATGTTCGCCCACCTTTATTTTTTGTTGTTAGAATAAATGTTCATATTATTCAATAAGTTCTTCATTACATGCATGTGAATGATATCTTGTTTTATGATTCACCTTCTGTATTGAGTCTTTGAGTCATCCTCCGGAATAAGTCAAGTAGTTAGGAGTAAGAGTTAGCACTGTTAATGAAGTTGCAGAGTTCAAATTAGCAATTAACAGTTACAGTGCTAAGTTGAAGGTACCCACAACATCAGTAGCAGATTAAGTTATTTCCCCTATTTTGCAATTTATGCTTTATTTTCCTTTTCCAATCTTTACTGTTTTCCTGCACGTGTAAACCACCTATACTTGATGATATAGGCCATGTAGAGTCTGTGAATGCACATACAGTGCCAACATCATCAAAAGCTTACGAGCCCTAGTTGATAATTAAATGAAGCCTTAGCAAGGGTTTAGTTGACTGTTCAGCTAGGTACCCTTCCTCTGAATTGTGTGTCTAACACCAAGTTCATTAGACATTAGTTAGGCCTTACACCAAGGACTATGATAGCAACCTTACCAGTAAATTACATGACAAGAACTTCTAGCAACAATTAATGACAGTCTCCAAGCCAAACATTCACAATACAATGTAATAGTAGTTGATTACGCACAGAAAATATGGATGATCACATGACATAATCGAAACATAGAAAGACAAACATGGACAACAGAACAGAACTTAATTTTATTGCTTTCCTCTGCAAAACAGATTACATTGCGTTCTTTCCCTTCAAAGATTATTGTTCCCTCCAATTCTGCAACTTCAACCGAATCAAAACTTCCTTCTCGACTCTGTCCTACAACTGAATGCTTTACTTTTCCTTCACCATCTTTTGGAAGACCTCGACTCTTCTCTCTTTTCCTCGTCCTTGTTGGAGATCGATTTCCCCGTATCTCTATCCTCCTCCACTGTAACCATTCTCCTTCTTTTTGAAACTTCTCCTTGTCGTTAAACCGGTCCATAACGACTCCACGCAACTGTCTGTTTACCCGTCAAAGAGCTAGATAAGTTAGAGTGATTCACTTCCTTCCTCGTATGGTGACAGGAAGTAACCGGAAGATGTGGCGACAAGGGCATTGTCAACAAAGAGGAAAAACACTTCAACACAAAACAAGAGTACAAAACCCTACCAAACAAAAATAAAAAGGAACAAACCAAACTAAAGAAAGGAAGAGTGATGCCCCTGCATCAGACTCCCCAGGCAGGAAAAGAAGTCATGAGCTCTTGCTCATGAGGTCTACAACTGAATGACCCAGCTTGGTGATCTTCGGTTCAGTAAGCCAAGAAGCATCTTCTAATGGTTGATTGTGCCACTTAACCAGATATTTGTAGTATTCTTTCCTGTTGGTCTTCGTCAACAACTGTTGATCAAGAATGCATTCTATCTCCAGCAGAGTTGATGTGGTTCCTTGTTGTTCCTTGATGAAGGGTAGCTCTACCTCTGTAATGTCTTCGTCCCCATCTCCTCTATAAGGATATAAATCTGCAACATTAAAAATGAGAGAAATGCCCAAGCCTGCAGGTAAGGCTATTTCATAGGCATTTGCTGAAAACCTTCTAAGGATTTTGTAGGGTCCCACTTTCTTCATTTTCAGTTTATTATACTCACCTTTTGGAAACCGCTCCTTCCTAAAGGTGAGCCAACATAAGATCCTCCACCTGAAAATGCAATTCTCTCCACTTTTTCAGCATACTATTTGTAGTGTTGATTGTTCTCTTCTATGTTCATTTTCACCTCCTCCTGAAGGTCGCGGATGACTTTAGCAAAGTCTTCTCCATCTGCACTTCTCTTCTCCATTCCACCAAGATCTCGAAATTCAAACACACCCCTTGGATGCATACCATACACCACATAAAATGGACTGAAATCGGTACTCCTATTAAGAGAATCATTGTATGCAAATTCAGCCTGTGCCAATGTAAGATCCCAGTTTCCAAGTGAATTTCCAACCAAACATCTCAACATATTCCAAGACTCCTATTCACTACTTTAGTTTGACCATCCGTTTGGGGGTGGTAAGCTGAACTAAAACTCAAATTTGTTTCCAGTTTCTTCCAAAGAGTCCTCCAAAAATGCCCCACTAATTTAGAATCCCTATCAGATATACTTTTTGGAATACCATGCAATATCACTATTTTGAAGAACAAATTGGCAATATTAGTAGCATCACTAGTTTTCTTACATGGAATAAAGTGGAACCATTTTCGAAAATCTATCCACAACAACAAATATTGAATCATTACCTCTTGGAGCTCGAGGCAAACCCAAAACAAAATCCATACTTACAAAGTCCCACAGCCTAGATGGAACCGGAAGTGTTTGGTACAAGCCAACATTTTGACTTCTTCCTTTGGCATGTTGACAAACTCGACATCGTTCCACATACTTCTTGACATCTACTTGCATCTTAGGCCAGTAATAATGAGTACTTAATTGCAAATAAGTTTTGTCCTGTCCAAAGTGACCAGCAAGGCTGCCACAATGCTTCTCCGTCAATAAATTGTCTCTCATAGATCCTCTAGGTATGCACAACTTGGTTCCTTTCAACAGCAAACCATCCTGTAGCATAAAATCCATCCATGGTCCTCTATCTCTGTTGATAGGACTGCTGCACACTTCATACGCATCCTTGAAATTTGCATCATCCACATACATATCTTTCAAACTATCAAAGCCTACACTGTTAGCCTAAATCTCATGAAACAACAAAGCTTTTCTACTTAATGCATCAGCAACCTTGTTTGTTTGCCCACTCTTATGCTTCAACACAAAGGTAAAAATTTGTAGATATTCTATCCATTTTGCATGCCTCTAATTAAGTTTATGTTGACTATTAATGAATTGCAATGCATGGTTATCCGTGTAAACAACAAACTCCTTAGGAAGCAAATAATGCCTCCACTTCTTTAGTGACTGAACTAATGCATAAAACTCAAGATCATAGGCTGAATATTTCTTCTTAGCATCATTTAACTTTTCGCTAAAAAAAGCCACAGGTTTTCCTTCTTGACTAAGAACAGCCCCTATTGCTAATCCACTAGCATCACATTCAACTTGGAATACCTTATTAAAATCAAAGTAAGAATAGGCTGTTCACTCACCTTTTGTTTGAGAATTTGAAAACTTCTTTCAGCCTCTTGTGTCCATTCAAACTGCCTTTTGTTCCCCTTAATTGTCTCAAGAATCGGAGCAACTACATGACTGAAATTCTTAATGAACTTCCTATAAAAACTAGCAAGGTCGTGAAAACTTCTTACCTCCATTGCACTCTTAGGTGTTGGCCAATCAATGATGGCCTGAACCTTTTCTTTATCCATCTTCAATCCATCCTTGGACACCACGAAGCCCAAATAAATCAGTTCGGGCTGCATAAACAAACACTTCTTAAGGTTAATCTGCATATTTTCCTCATGTAACCTTCTCGTCACCATCCTCAAATGTTTCAAATGCTCTTCCTTTGACCTGCTAAACACCAAAATGTCATCAAGATATACAATCACAAACTTTCCTAGGAATGGTTTCAAAACTTCACTCATTAGTCTCATAAAGGTACTGGGTGCATTGGAAAGCCCAAAGGGCATAACCAACCACTCGTAGAGACCATCACAAGTCTTAAAGGTTGTCTTCCATTCATCCCCAGGCCTGATCCGAATCTGATGATAGCCACTTTTCAAATCTATATACATTGAACCACTTAAACAATCCATTAAATCTTCAATCCGAGGAATAGGAAATCTATATCTAGTAGTTATCTTATTTATAGCTCTAGAATCAGTGCACATTCTCCATTCTTCACCTCCTTTCTTAGGCACGAGTACTGTAGGAACTACACAAGGGCTAAGACTTTCCCTTATCAAACCTTTTCCGAGTAGCTCCTCAACTTGCTTTCTAATCTCTTCATTTTCTTTGGGGGTTAATCTATATGCAGCCTTATTTGGAAGGCTAGCTCCCGGAATTAGATCCATGTGATGGCTAATGCTCCTCATGGGAGGCAACTCATCTAGTAATTCTGCTATAACAATGTCTTTATGCTCCTCCAAGATTCCTTGTATTTCTTTGGGCAACTCTTCCATTTTTGCTGATGTAAGGACAGCCTTGGGTTTGAGTACCAAAGCATATCCTATCTCCTCCTTCTTCATGGTATGTAGGAACTCCTTTCCACTCACCAACATGATATTACTGCTGCTACTACAACTGCTGCCCCCTTCTTGTTCTTGCATTGGCAACAAGGTATGCTTGACTACATCCATCTCAAAGGTGTAAGTATTCTCCCTTCCATTATGTACCGCCTTCCTATCAAATTGCCAAGGTCTACCAAGCAAAATGTTTCATACATCCATGGGCATCGCATCACACAACACACTATCCTTGTATCTACCAATCTGAAATTCAACTAGTGCTTGTTCATCTACCAATAATTGGTGCCCTTTGTGCAACCAAGAAACTTTATAAGGAGAAGGGTGCTTAACTTTCTTAAGGCCTAGTTTATCCACCATCTCAGTAGCCACTAAATTATCGGTACTACCACTGTCAATTATCAACTTACAGCACTTACCTTTTGCTTTACACTTGGTTTTGGACAATGCTCTGCTTTGGACTGGTTCCTGAGTTTCCTTGGGTGACTTCAACAATATCCTCTTGAGCAACAAAGATTCTCCTGATTCCGGTTCCTCTTTATGGTGAGTAGGTGACCCCACACTCTCTTGGTCTGCTTGAACAATTTGATTACTCCTTTCAAACTTTGTATGTCCTCCTTGTGAAGCTTCCGGACATTCCCAACTCTTTTGACCAGCAGATTGATTACACTTAAAGCATTTACCAGCAAACCTTTAGCCTCTTCCTTGGAATCCACCTCTTCCATATGTTCTCCCTCCTTTATTTTGATAGCCTCCTCGTTCATTATGGGCTGCTCCACTGGAACTCCCAGCCCCTTCTTCTTGAGGGTGCTGCTGTCCCCTTCCGAACTGCTGTCCTCTCCCTCTAAATCCTCTTCCTCTCTTTCTTTCTTGCTGACTTTGCTTCCTTTGTAACTTCTCCTCTGCCTTAAGGGCTAATTGATAAGCCTCTTCTAGACTTCTAGGGGACACAAGACTCAATTCATCCTGCAGACTATACTTCAGCCCATTCAAATACCTTACTACTTTCTCCATGTCCTCTTCACTATGCCCAGACCGAATAACCAACTTATAGAATTCTTCAGTAAAGTCTTTGACAGATATGTCTTTTTGCTTGTGGTTCTGCAATCTTTTAAAGAAACTAGTTTGATAATCTCCTGGAAGGAACTTGGCCTTTAGCTTTGCAACCATACGATCCCAAGAGTTAATCTTTTCTTTATTCTTCTTCCTCCTCTCAGTTTGAACATAGTCCCACCACATCGCAGTGTGTCCTTTTAACCTAGTAACAACAAACTTCACTCTCCTTGCTTCTGCAACTCCCTCATATTCAAAATACTTATCCAGGTCATTAATCCAATCGATAAGGTCTTCTTCGTTGAGGCTTCCCGCATATGTAGGGACTTCAATCTTCGGTTTGGCACCAACATTCAAAACTGTTCTCAACAATCTTTCTTCAAAACCTTCAGGTCCTTCTTGCTCCTCTTCATCCTCTGTTTGTGATCGCTCTTCTCGTTCAACATCACTGATATTATCTACCGGTGTTCCTCTTCGTTGTGCCCTCTCCATGGCATCCATTCGTGCAGTCAAGTTCTACAACAATTTGAGGACTCCATCCTCATGTCCTCTTCTGCCTCTCAATGGTCTTGGTGGCATTCTGCCCACACCACAAACCCCAAATCTTGAGGCTCTGATACCAATTTGATAGCAACCTTACCAGTAAATTATAGGACAGGAACTTCTAGTAACAATTAATGACAGTCTCCAAGCCAAACATTCACAGTACAATGTGACAGTAGTTGATTATGCACAAAAAATAGAGATGATCACATGATAGAATCGAAACATAGAAAGACAAACATGGATAATAGAACAGAACTTAATTTTTATTGCTTTCCTCTGCAAAACAGATTGCATTGCGTTCTTTCCCTTCAGAGATTATTGCTCCCTCCAATTCTGCAACTTCAGTCGAATCAAAACTTCCTTCTCGACTCTGTCCTACAACTGAATGCTTTACTTTTCCTTCACCATCTTTTGGAAGACCCCGACTCTTCTCTCTTTTCCTCGTCCTCATTGGAGATCGATTTCCCCAAATCTCTGTCCTCCTCCACTATAACCGTTCTCCTCCTTTTTGAAACTTCTCCTTGTCATCGAACCGGTCCATAACAACTCCACGCAACTATTTGTTTACCCGTTCGAAGAGCTAGAGAAGTTAGAGTGATTCACTTCCTTTCTCGTATGGCGACAAGAAGTAACTGGAAGATGTGGTGACAGGAGCATTGTCAACAAAGAGGAAAAACACTTCAACACAAAACAAGACTACAAAACCCTACCAAACAGAAATAAAAAGGAACAAACCAAAACCAAAGAAAGGAAGAGTGATGCCCTTGCATCAGACCATAAGGGAGGCTATGGGTATGAGTGATGCAAATCCCTAGATAAAAGCCATGGAAGAAGAGATGGTAATAAAGAAAAATGACATGTGGGATTTAGTACCTTTGCTTGATGGACGTTAACTTGTTGGTTGCAAGTGGGTGTTCAAAAAGACATTTGGTCTTAATGAAAGTGTTGAAAAGCATAAATCATGGTTGGTCGCAAAGGGTTACTCACATGTGGAGGAAATTGATTATGATGAGATATTTTATCTTGTTGCCAAGCTAACATCCATTAGATTTTTGTTATCACTTGTTGCAACGTATGATTTAGAAGTTGAGTAGATGGGCATGAAGACAACTTTCCTTCATGGTGACTTGGAGGACGAAATTTATATGTCACAGCCTGAGCATTACGTGGTAAAAGGTAAAGAACATCTGGTTTGCAAGTTGAAGAAGTCTTTGTATGGTTTGAAGCAATCTCCTAACATGTGGTACCAAAAGTTTGATGTTTTTGTGTTGAGTTTGGGATTTAATAGGGGTCTAAATCCGATCATTGTGCTTACTATGAAATTGACAATGGTCGCATTCTCATTATTGCATTATATGTGGATGATATGTTGTTTTTTTGAGAATGGTAACGATTTGATTTCTAACTTGAAATCTCAGTTGTCAGCAAAGTTTGAAATGAAAGATCTAGTTGCAGCTAAGTATATCTCAGGGATGGAGATCAGAAGAGATAAAGATAGCAGAAAGCTTTGGTTGAGCCAAAGTAAGTATGTGAACTCGGTGTTGGAGAGATTCATCATGGCATCTTGTAAATAACTGGTTGTTCCTGAGTTGCAAGGAACGAAGCTATCTTTGGAGGATTCATCATGGCATCTTGTAAATAATTGGTTGTTCCTAAGTTGCAAGGAACGAAGCTATCTTTGGAGGATTGTCCAAAATATCCTCTTGAGATGGAGGACATGACCAAAGTAGCTTATGTGAGTGTTGCCAATTTGATACATGCCATGATCTACACAAGACCAGACAATGCCCAAGCAGTGGGAGTTCTAAGTCATTTTATGGCTAATCCTAGATGGGTACATTGGGATGCAATTAAGTGTTCAAATATTTACAAGGTACTTCTGAGTATTCCCTATGTTTTCATGGTATCCTACAGAACCTTGATATTCAGTTGCATTCATGGATATGTGAATTTTGATTGGGCAAGTGACATTGACAGCAAAAGATCCACTAGTGGATATGTGTTCATGATGTTTGGTGCTGCTATCAATTGGACGAGCAAGTGGCAAGTTGTAGTCGCTTTGTCCACAATGAAAGCAGAGTACATGGCAACTACTCATGCTTGTAAGGAAGCCATTTGGCTTAAGCATTTGTGTTCAAATGTTAGGTTTAATGTAAGAATGATTATTATCTATTGTGATAGTCAGAGTGTTATATGTTTAGCAAAGAATTCAACCTTCCACGCAAGGACAAAGCGCATTGATGTCCAATACCATTTTGTACATGACATGGTAGAGGATGGGAAGATGAAGTTGGAGAAAGTTCACACTTTGGTGAATGTTGCAAATGCATTGACAAAGTCTGTGAACACACACAAGTTTAGATGGTGTTTGAAGTATATGGGCCTCACAGCCCCTAGCAATTGAAATCTTGTTTTCATTGGCTCTTCAAATGTGTTTGACAAGTGTGAGAATGTTAGAAATAAGGTGTCTCAACCTTTGATAATTCTTAGCATTGATTAATTATTTATTGTTGATATATTATTGTTTATTTGCCTATATAATTATTTATGTGCATCTGATGATGTTATTTTGTGGGCGTGGCGCTTTGAGTTGTCATCCTACATGTGAGGTGGCATGGATAACATGATCCCTAATTTTAGGAGAAAGGCATCCCACTATGTTTGAGTTGACTGAAGCCATTGGTGATAGTTAACTCATGCCTGATTATTAGTTAACAGTGACAAGAACTAAGACAGAAGAGTCAATTTTGGAAACTACAATTACAAGTCAAGTTATGCATGTAGGCGCTTTACATGCAATGTTTTAGTTTGCAGGCATGCATGTGCTTTGCATGTTAAGTGGACGCCTTGCATGTGCAGTGTTGCATGTAGCAAGTTTTAGTTTGCATGTTGCATGTTGCATGTTGAGTTTGCATGTGACAAGATAAGAAAGGCAATTTGCATGTCAATCTTCAGTCTTGCATGCATGCAATGAAGAGGATGATGATGTGGAATTCTTTGGCATACCATTTTGGAAGCAGCTGATTTTATGCGTTGTAAACTACTATGTTTTGAAGTGTTGTATTTTGGATCTGTATTGAGATCATTTTTGCAAGTATTATTATGCTACTAGAATTATTCCAAAATTGTAACACTTGTGACTCCTATAGAGCCTAGCTCTGATATTGTATTGTAAACAATTTGTTTACAACATTGGGTTGTGCTTTTGGAGTGTGGGGTTTTTCTCCTGACAGGGTTTTCCCCATGTAAATCTAGTGTTATCTTGTATTGTGCTTTTTACATGTATTTGTAGTGATTCTATTAATTTTGTTTCCAGATATGTGCATCTTCTTCACAATAAATGCTTAAGGTGTCAAAGTTGAAAAATTTGCACAATCTTTCTTGAGTAGATTGGTGTAGGAAGCGTTTCCACACACCTTGCTTCCTTTCAAACATCACATTTGGGTCTCATGAGTTACCTCCACCACAAATTTTTAAGAAATTATTTCTTCATACATTGTAGTTCGATATGCAAAAATTTAGAATCAAAAGAAATTTAGTTGATACTAGATCATAGAATGAGTTAGTCACACTATGGACACATGATGAAGTGGAGCATAGATTGAAGAACACTTTTAAAGAAGTAGGTGTAGGGAAGAAACTAGAGGACTTTTTGGTGTTTGAATTAAATCATTGGTTCAAGGGTGATTACACAATCCTCGAGAAGATTAAATTTAACAACCATTTTGTACCAAGCAACAATTTTGTCCAATGCCAATTAATGGTTTCCTCCAAAACTAAAATATAGTCTATGGCATTTTAAATTTTATATGTTTTGACTTCCAAGCATCTATTCATATGCCATTCCATTTTGGAGAAATACAAATACAAATTGAAACGTAAACTTGCATATAACGGATGTGTCTAGCTAATGTTTTTGATGATTTTGTAGTCATAGAAGTGAGAAACAATGATTAAAAGAGGTTGTGGTTGTTGGGACAGTGCAATACACCTTGCAATTCTAATGTTTGATTTATTAATTAATTTTATTTATTTATCATGCACCCACATATTTGTGTTGTCCCACTTGGAGTGGCACCATATGTCACCTATAGTTTGTAAATAGGCAATTTAGAGTGGCAATATGTGTCATGGAAGTTGCTAAATGCAACTATGACAACTTGTAAGATGTGAAAGAGTTGTTAGAATGGAAATACCATATAGAAAAGGGGATTTAGGTGTGGACTAGGAGAAAATCATGAAAGACTTAATTCTCATTATAAGCATGTTACTAAAACAGTGTATACAACCAAAATGGAGTGTTCAAGTTGGTAGAAGTGGTTTCTATCTGATCATTAGTTAACTAACCATGATTTTGGGCATTAGATTTTGTGCTAGATTTGGGTGCCTAATTTAATCCATGGTTTTAGAAACCATTTCTGATTTGTGATTTGTGGTTTTGGTCTTGGCTATTTATTGGATGAAAGGGATGAAGATTTTATCATATGTATTTGTAGACATTATTATGCTATCAAATTTTTCTAGAGTAGATTAATGTATTATTCTCTCATAAAGGCTTGAGCATATGATTGTTTTGTAAACATTATAGGTGTTATGAATAAAATTGATTATATTTGTTGCATTTTATTTGCATGTCTATGTATGTAATACGTGTTATATTTGTCTCTAAAATTGTCAAATTTGAATCTCTCTGTGTCATCTTTCCTCATAGATTAGTGTAGGATGCATTTATTCCATCTTTCTTCCTTTCATTGAGTATCAATGCCTAATCAACTTAGATCCTAGATGTTATGAAAATTGAATTTTTGAACTAATCTTGGTTTAAGAGGTAGTTGCACACACAAAGGTAATATTTGTTTAAGGAAAGGCAACAAGCTCAACATGATTAGAAAGGTAACATTCAACAACATTAATTTTGAATTGTGGTAAGTTAAAATGGAGCACTTGCTTATAGATCAAGATATATGGGTTGTAATCTCTAGAAATAAACCTACAACTATGCCACTAATGGTTGGGCCATGTTGGATAGAAAAGCCAGAAGCTTGACAAGAATATTTAGAGGATTCAATGTTCCTGAATATTTTGAGAGAAGCCACCATAGAAGCCCTCTGGAAAAAGGTGGGAAATCTATACCAAGACAAATCTCTAGTGAAAAAGATTTTTCTATAGAAGAAGCTTTGTTCCTTGAAGATGGATGATGGTGGCTCTATTTTACCATTATTGTAGAGTTGAGATCCACTAATGGCTATGGCTGATGAACATCAAAGTATTGCTCTGTTATATTCTTTATTTTATTCTTGAGAGAATCAATTTATGGCCATTGGTAGCACTACCACTAATCTAATGCTTGAAGAGGTGGCAAGCACTCCTCTTTCTAAGAAGATGAGACAACAAACTTTTGAAGTTACCAAAGATGTATTGGTTGTCCATGGAAGATCAAAGAAACAAAAAAGGGCAAGAACAAGAACTAGAAATAAAAATCTAGAGGTAGATCTAAGTCCTCTAGGAGGTCAAAAGTGAAAGTTGGAAAGGTGGCAAGATCAACCACATCAAAAAAGATTAAAATGAGGAGAAGAAGAAGAAGAAAGGATAATGGAGAATTAGATGATGATTTAAATTCCAAGACTTCTCTTGAGGTGATGTCAACAATGCATTTATTGCAACTTAAGCTATGCATGCATGTCAGCATGCATGGATGATCAATTGTAGAGCCACTTTCTACATGAATCCCCCATAAAGAGTGATTTTCTAACTATCAGAGCTATGATAGTGGAAATTTTTACCTCAATAACAACTCTTTCCTCAATACTATTGGTTTGGGAGAGTCAATATCAGATTCTTTGATACAAGAATCAAAGGTATCATAGGATTTCTACTCCATCTTCGGTTTGGTACAAAACCTATTATTTGTCAATAAGGTGAGTCATGTAGGAGTATAGATAATCTTCAACAAAAATGGGCGCAAGATGGTTTCAAGCACTATGATGCTTGCAAAGGGAGTTTATAACTCTTTTTTCCCTCATGCTAGCACATACATTCAAAATAATAGTACAATGGTGCTTGTAGCATCTATTCTTGTAGCAACAATTCATGTAGCATCTAGATGTACAGATTGGGTTCCTAAACATTCTCACATATTAAAGAGAAAGTTACTTACAATGATGACTTTGATTTTTAAAACCATAATAATTAAAAATATCAAGTTTCCACAATCCATCTTGTTGTTTGAGTTAAAAAATTTGGATTTGATTGTGTCGTTTTTTTCATCATCGTTTTGAATCACACTACGTGATCCATCATCAAGATGAAAGAGCGTTGAAGGAGGAGAAATGGTTTGTTGCGGACCAATATAAGCTCTGTTACCGGGTCCTTCATTTTAGCCCCCCGACCAGCCAAAATACGTGTGGGTTCGGGTTCGGGTTCGGTTCTTCTCCGGGTTCGCCTGGGTTCTCCATTTTCCACCCGGGTTCTCTGTGGGTCCTTCACAGAAGGACCCACAGAGAACCCAAGTGGAAAATGGAGAACCCTGGCCGAACCAGGGGAGAACCCAGAAGGACCCGGGAGGACCCACGCCGTCCAACCTAGAAAAAGGCAAAAAATCAACTTAAAAACAAAAAATAAAACCCTAAAAAGTGCCCAGATTGCCTTATATTGACTTGGCCGACCAAATGAGGCTCATTTTGCAAACTCAAAAGAGCAAAAACACCATTTTTTTGCCTCCAAGCTAAAATAGTTGATTTTTGCAGGTTTTCTCTTTTTTTTCGAAGGTGAGATTGTAAGAGCTACGAAGGAGTTCAACTGATAGAAACAAGAGAGGAATAGGTGCACTAAGAAGATCAAGCAATCAAAGGTGAGTGAATCTATCCTCTTTTTTTTAGTTTTCAATAATTTTTTTGAAGATTTTTCAAGTTTTTTTTTCTTTTTCTAGTAAGGTTTGAAATTTTTTAAGAACATTTTATGCAAAATAAGGGGTTATAATGCCCATTTTTTCTAAAAAAAATTACTTGTTTTTTATTTATTTTAGGTTCATATCTTCATACAAAATGGCCGATAGTTCTACTTCAGTTGGAATGGGTGCAGAGAGTCAATTTAAATATGATCCAGGCTCACCTCTTTGGCGACATACGACAATGATTCAACAACTTCCCGGTGGTGGGGGTTATGTTTGGCGTTGCAGCCAATGTGGAACTACATATAGGAGCTCGTACTTTCGAGTGAAAGCCCATTTATGTGCTATTGGTAATCAAGGAATAAAACCTTGCCTTGGGCCAAATAAAAAAGGGTGACAAAGGATCAAATAATGGGTTATATTAAAGAACAAGAGGATGCTGACAAGGCATTCAAAACACCAAAGGCTACAGACCATCCTCTTATGAAGAAAGGTAAAAATAAAAGTAAAAGCTCGCAAAGACTTAGTGGCTTATCAGAACCGGCTGGCCCACATCCTTTCATGGAAATGGCACAATCTTCTGAAGGAGAAAATATGTCGGTGACACGAAAAAGAGGCCCATTGGATAGAGCCTTCAAAAATGAAGCAAGGGAGTTGGCAGATGAGAGCATTGCACGTTGCATTTATGGCAATGGGCTTCCTTTCAACCTTGTTAGATCACCTTATTGGCGGGAAATGGTGAAAGCCATTTCTAAGACAACTCCTGATTATGTTAGTCCTTGGGTATGAAAAGGTGCGGACCACCTTATTGGCAAAGGAGAAATCTTCAGTAGAGGTAGCATTGAGAGTAATCAAGGATACATGGGTCGAAACAGGTGTGTCCATCATTTCTGATGGATGGAAGGATTGCAAAAATAGACCATTGATCAATGTTATAGCAGTGTCCCCTAAAGGGGCGATGTTTTTGAAGGCAGTTGATTGTGAAGGGCAAATAAAAGATGCAAGTTTTATTGCCAATATCCTCATAGAATCCATTGAAATGGTGGGGCCTGAAAATGTTGTCCAAGTCATAACGGATAATGCTAAAAACTGTAGGGCAGCTGGGGCTATAGTGGAGGCTAGATATGGTCACATTTTTTGGACACCATGTGCAGTCCACTCACTCAATTTGATAATGCAAAAGATTGGTACACAAATTGAGTGGGTCAAGCAAATCTACGCAGAGGGTGAGGAGATCCAAATGTTTGTGACTAATCATCATATGTCACAAGCCATCTTCAGGACCTTCTCCAAGTTGGAGTTGCTGAAGGTAATTTAAATTTGATTTTTTAATATAATTTTTTATTTTTTTATTTTAATTTTTCATTGCTGATTTGTGACATGCATTTTCTTACAATGTTAGGTTGCTGAAACTCGATTTGCATCTCACACAATTGTCTTAAGACGACTTGTGAAGGTGCGACAGGCCTTGGGTTCTATGGTCATCAACAGTTTGTGGAGTGTATGGAGGCAATCAAGCACAGAAAGAGCCCAAAAAGTGAAAGCAATGATCTTAGATGATGAGTGGTGGGCTCGTGTGGAATATGTTTTAAATTTCACCGAGCCTATTATGAGCATGATTAGGTATGCTGATACTGATCGCCCATGTTTGGGTGAAATTTATGATGGCATGGATTCCATGGTGGAGAAAATAAGAGCAATAATAGATGCCAAGGAACATGACCCAACGGAATCATTTTTCAAAACTGTGCAAACTATTATTGTTGACCGTTGGAACAAGATGACCACCCCTTTACATCTCTTAGCATTTGCTTTGTCACCAAAGTATTATAGCAAAGAGATACTTTCATTGCCGAGGAGGATGGCACCATATAGGGATTTAGAGGTTGCTGCTGGCTATAAGGCTGCATTTAGAAAGATATTTGTAGATGAAGAAATCCAAAGCATTGTCATGGGCGAGTTTAGCCAATTCATAGCTGCAAAAAATCATGATGTTTCTGCTCATCTAGACAGATATAGGAAAGATGCTGATGATTGGTGGTATCTACATGGTCAAGGCTCCATTTACTTGCAACCTCTTGCAATTAAAATACTCTCCCAAGTATGTATCTTTTTATTTATTTATTTTTTCGTTTTTCATTCGATGCTATTATGCTATATATTATGATTATTATCGGCAAGTAAAATTAAATACTAATAGTAATTACTAAATGTTGTGTGCATAATCAACAGGTTGCAAGTTCCTCTTCAGCTGAGCGGAATTGGAGTACATACTCCTTCATCCACTCGGTCAAGCGCAATCGTTTGGGTGCAAAAAAAGCAGAGGATTTGGTCTATGTACACTCCAACCTTCGTCTCTTATCACATAAGAAACCTGAATACAATGAGGGTGTGTCAAAGAATTGGGATCTCACCCCTAAGTGTGCTGATTTAGATGCTACAATTGCACAACTTACCTTGGCTTCTATAGATGACAATGAGGCAACTAATGCACCTAGTGGGAGTGGCAATCCAATTGATAGTGGTTCAAATGAAATTGAAGTTATTGAACCAATTGAGGATGATGAGGATGACGAATTTGAAGAATAGTAATACTGAATTAAATATTGTCTTGATTGTAATTTGAATTTTCAATGTGTAATGACATTTTAAGACTTGAGTATTTACTATTTAGTAATTTACTATTTACATTTTTGCAAATTATGAATATGATTACAGATTATATGAGATATTACCATATAGCGTATTTCATTGTTTCAATATTCTATGGCATTATGGCATTATGATCATATGATTATAATTTTGAGCATGCTTATGAGTCTATGGCATTATCATTATGTTTATAAATTTATAATTTATATATATATAGTACGGCCATACCCGTACCCGTACCCTAGGGAAAAAAAATTGCCAAACCGGCGAACCCGAACCCGAACCCGAACCCGCATCTGAACCCGTACCGAACCGGCAACTTAGAATATAAGCTAAAAGGAGAGAGAGGGGAGAGATGGATGGTGGCACATGGTTCAAAGTCAGAGGTTGATTAGGAAATCAAGCAAAGCTAAGAAAACAAAAGGAGAATAGGAAGGAAAATTGAAATTAACTCAAAAAGTCAAAGGAAAACACCTTAGAGATCAAATAAAATAACATGAAAAATTAAAATTAAAATTAAAGACAGCTGAAAAGAAAAAGGATGAGGAACAAAATTTAATTTAAAAACTAAACACTTAGTTCCTAAAACGTATTTATTGCATCAAGTTCTATCAAATCCTAAAAATTGATGATTAGATGAATAAATTCCTTACATCTATGAGATCATTTCTCCATAATTTATTATCAAACTAATTATTACATTCAATTGATCTAATTCAACATTTAATTAAATTATTTTAATCATGGACCTTATCTCTTTTATTTAATTTGATTTATTAAATAATTTAATTGATTTAACTAATTAATTTAAATAAAAGAAAGTGAAACTATTTATTCATTTATTTCTTTACAAATTTTTTAAAAAATAACATCAACCTTATAAATGAAAAAATCAATGAAATGTAATAATAAGCATACGGAGAGGAAAGCTTCCAATCAGATTTCAATGATAATAAATCTTTCAGATCTATGTTCAAAGAGAAGAGAATCCATTCTATAGAACTATATATCATAACATGTGATAAAAGGAAAACAGGATTCGGTACTTACTCCTCACTGTTGACAATGTGGCCTTTAAGATATGAAACCTTTTGCAGCGCTGACTTCCAATCCTGAAGCTTTTCTGAATGATATCTGTTCTTGGCTTCAAGCTTGGAAAATTCTTGAGCATACATTCCTTTTATCCAACGGATATCGTTGACATCAATATTGTAGAACACAGGAATGATTGTCTGGCCAGTTTTGAGCATAAGCGACAACTCTTCCAAACACCACGTAGATTCTGCATATCTGGGTGAAAGGATAGCAATATGAAGAAAAGAAGTAGTGATGGCATGTTGTATTTCAGATGGTATGCAATCACCAAGGTCAAGCTCTGGTTCATCTAAGAAAACTTCAAGTCCCATGAGTTTGAGGGCACGGTAGATAGAGGCGGCCAGCGTCTTTTTGGTGTCAGGGCCACGATGGTTTATGAATACATCGTAGGGCAAGCTTTTTGTTGGAGTTGAAGACGATGCAGATGCAGACGGCGCCAGAATTTCTGCAAAGGCATTAGTAATCTCATTTCCGGTTGCCATGGAACTCAATCAAACACAGGTGAAGACAGGGGACGAAGAGATTAAAGAAATAGAAATAAGGCGTGGGAAGGCACAAGATTTAACCACACAAATTTCTCTACGCAAAAAAATTAATAAAAAAAAGTTCTCTACGCAGTTTCCTTTGAAGGATGGGACTGAGAAGCGGCCCCAACAAATTTTTTAATAAGATTTAAAGCCGAAAACATCCCATCATTCTAAAGATTGCCGTCTACAGCAAGCATGAATTCTAACAATGCAAAGCACATGTACTGTCTTACGCCGAAAGTGCAGAGCAGAATAAAAATCGTGTAGTACAGATTTTGGCAGCATTAAAAAGATTCGAGAGGGAAGAAATATTTGGAATATGAATATTAAGTATTTCATGATGATGGGTCATGAAGTATGATTTTTTACTATGAAAAATCTTGTACAATTAAATTTAGAAATATATCAAATCTATAAGTGAAATTAAAGGTGTTCACTCAGAATCACGAGGAAGCATTTACCGAGGAAGCATTTACCGGTCGGTGCTAGGCAAGTCAGGGAAAGTGAATGGGGTTGGGATGAGGTTTAAAACTGAAGCACGTTTAGCTAATGGGGAGAAGGGAGATTCATTTCCTAAGGGCCCTAATCCTGCAAATATGGATGTTGCGCAACTTGGCAAAGTGTTATGGTGCAAAAACTATACAAATAAGTTTTCCAACTTGAGGGTTCACCCTCAAGTTTGTGTGGAAATGGACCTTAACCAGCAACTTCTTGAAAATATTAAACTAATAGGTCCATGGTTTGAGTTTGTTCAACTAATTGTTTATTTGAACAAGCCAAATGCTTGCTTCTTTTGTAGACAAGACAACCATTTGATAAGAGATTGTCCCGCCAAGAGAAACAAATTCATTCAGTCTCATGGATTGGTTGCGCCTAGTCCAATGCAAATGACTAAATAGATCTCTGAGATACCGCCAAAATCTTCCCATTCACAACAGCAAGATAAAATCATTTCAGAAGAAAAAGCTATTAATAACCCTATTTCGAATTCCTCTACGTCTTATAAGGATGTAACTATGTTAGACGAGTGGAGAATGGTTAGAAAAAGGAAGGAACCCTCGAGGGGTTATGTATCTCAAAAGGGTTTGCCTCCTTATAATTATTCTTCATCTTCGCATAATCCTAAAGTGAATTCTTTTAAGCCTCTGTCTCCATCTTTATCTGTGAGACAAAGTTCTCCTTCTTCTGTAAGACATAGATCTCCTTCACCTTATGCTAGACAAGGTTCTCAATCACCTGTTGTCGGGCAAAGATCTAAGTCTTCAATTCTTGTTGAAAAGAAACAAAGGCAACCTAGCATAATATTTCTCTTGCTAACCGGTTTGAAGCCTTGCCACAAGAGGAAGATATCCCTAACTCTATTACAGCATGAAGTTTAAAATTTTTTCTTGGAATGTAAGAGGAATTTCTCTCTGTCATTGTTTATATGAGGTTAAGGATGCTATATGCAAATGGAAACCAAATATCATTTTTTTGCAAGAAGTAAAACTTAGTGGTTCCCATCTTAGTTCTTCTCTATTCAACGTGTGGAGGGAGTCCAATTTCTTCCATACATTGCATAGAAAAGGATGAGGGGGGTTGTTATTGGCATCGCTTCATGGGTCAATAAATTTGTCATTGATAAAGGGGAGGACCCTTCACACAGCTATGCTTGGATCCTCACCTTTATCAATGATCAACCCATAGGTTTCTTTTCAATCTATGCTCTTGACATTGCAAAAGAAAGAAGTGAGTTATGGGATTGGTTGGTCAAAAATGTTCCTTAAACTGATTGGATTATAGGGGTGATTTTAATATGGTGGAAAATAATGTAGATTGTAGTTGGTTTTGTCATGCCAAGCTAAATAATGAAGAGTTTGACAAGTGGTTGTTGTGTCGTAATTCTTTAGGAGTAATAGATCTTATTCATAAAAAAAGTGCCAATCACAAGAATAATTGGTAAATACTTGGACTAATTGTAGGTTTGGGATGGATAGAAAACTTAGTAGGTTAGATAGGTTTTATATCTCTCCCAACCTGCAAGTATTTCAAGATGCTTCAAGGAATTGTGTTAATGTGGATTATTCTACTACTTTGTCAGATCATTTTCCAATCATTTGTACTACGTCTATGTTAAACTCTAATGGGGGAACATACCATTTATCCTTCAAGCTTAACACATCACATCTTAAAATCCCTTCTTTTGTTTTTGCTTTGGTTGGAATCTGGAACTCCATCCCCAAGCCTAAAGATGGGGAATCTTACAGGAAATGGTTGAATGTTGTTATTTCAAAATGTGTTGATTTTCTTTGTTCTCTTGGAAAAAGATTAGCATGGCAACATAAACATAAGGAAAGATCCTTGCAAGGGAAATTAGAGATGAATAGGAAACTCTTTAATTCCAATCCAGCTGATATTAAATTACAATCTACTATAGCTGTCATTGAAACTCAGTTATGCAAATTTGATATATATCGAGGGAAAGGAGCTAAAATAAGGGCTAGACTACATTGGATGAAAGATCGCAATAGAGGTTCCTAATACTTTTTAACTATTTAAACTACAAACATAAAATGGAGTATATTGGATCTATTCAAGATGAATATGGGTAGGTTTATACTAGCTTGGACGATATTAAAGGTATGTTTCATAAATTTTATGAGAAGTTGTTTAGAGAGGATCCTCATTGGTAGGATGTGCAATCTACGCTAGAAGACATAATCAAAGATTACATACCAAAGAAGGTTGATTCTGATTATAGTCAATTTCTAGACTGTGATTTATCCATAGATGACTTAGAGAATGCAGTGTTCTCTATGGCTCCCAATAAAAGTCTTGGATTTGATGGAATCTCAATTGAATTTTATCAAATCATGTGGTAGCATATCAAGGAATATTTGTATCTTGTTTACTTAGAATCCTTAAAGCATGGATTGTTAGGGCCTAATAGTAATAAAGGTTTGATTAAACTTCTCCCAAAAGGAAAGAATATGGATTCTATTTTAGGATGGCGACCTATTACTTTACTTAACACTTCTTACAAAATCATCGCTAAAGCCTTGGCTACAAGGATTAAACCAATGTCAAAAAGTATTGTTTGGTCTAAACAAACTGGGTTCTTAGAAGGCAGATATATCCTTGACAACTTAATCTTGGCTTGGGAAACTAGTGAATGGACACAACAGATAGGGAAAAATGCTTTATTGGTTAAACTAGATTTTGATAAAGCTTATGATAGGATGAGGTGGAGTTTTATTATCAAAATTTTGTAGTGGTTGGGGTTTGGTCCCAAATTCTGCAAACATGTGCAAATGTTGTTCAAAGATGCTACTGCTCAGTTGGTTATTAATAATTCCTTGATTGAACCATTTCCTTTACAATGATCGATTAGGCAAGGATGTCCATTATCTCCATTTGATTGGGGATTCTATACTTTTATTGTGTCATTTCAGGATCCATGCTTTCTCATCATAAAATAGTATTTCTTATGATCCAACCAAATCTAGTTCCTCATTGGATTCCTAAAGAATGGAAACAAATTAAGCATGAGCAGATTACTCGATACATGGGAATTCCATTCGGATTGGGGGTCACTCTATTTGATATGTGGAATTGGTTTTTATTCAAGCTGAAAAACAAAATCTTTACTTGGTGAAACAAATATCTATCTCTTGTTGGTAAAATACAAGTGGTTAATAGAATATTCTTGGCTTCTCATGTTTATTATTCTTCTTGTTAGATGTCATCTAAAAAATGTTATGAAGACCTTAATAAAATCATCCATCAATTTTTGTGGTCTAATTGGGATAGAAAAGTTGGTTTCAGATGCTCATCTTAGATTCACTACATACAACCTAAAGATAGAGGTGGACTTGGCCTACCAGATCCTAAAACACAAGGGACTTGCTTATTAGCAAAATAGATTATAAGAGTGGTGTCTGGAGATGAATGATGGAAAATACTTGTTCGCCATTAAATTATACATGCTACTATGAATTATAAGTGGCAAGGTGTTAGATGGTTGGATAAGATTTTGTTGGCACCATTCTTTTGTATTAAGGCTTCATTTCCCTTACAATCAATCTGGAAGGCATAGCAACAAGTTTGTAATTTTTTTAATTGGAGGGGGGACTCGTGACAGCAAGGTTTTAGTTTTGCAACTTCATCTATTTTGTGGAACAAACTTGTTCAATATCATGGTCATTCATTGGTTGTTACCTTCCCAAAACAAACTAATTACCTTTTCAAGAAAGGTGTGCAACAGTTCAGGTATATTTGGGATTTTATTCCCCTTGATTGGATTAAGTGGCATTATATCAAAAACACCTTTAAGCTAAACAACAAATATCAAAGGTTTGTGATTTTTGTGAAGTCCTTAGTTTCAATGAAATTACTCATGAAGCTTTGTACACCTTTATACTGCAAAATTTTCAAGGACTGGCAATGGCTTGGTAAATACCAATTTTACAATTTCCCCTTGAAGAAGATCTATTTTAAATTACTTCCAAAGATGTCATTTAATCCTAGGCTCGATATAAAATGGAAATCTAGGTTTCGTGAAAAGAAATGGAAGAATTTGAGTGCTCAAATTTGGAAATCTAAATTTGAGGCCAATGCTCAAATTTTAGCATGGAAAATTTTGCACCACAAACTACCTGTAGGGGATATATTAAAATAATTGAAACTACAGCCAGCTAACTGTCCTAATTGTCAACATAGTGAAAGTTTGAAGCATATTTTTTGGGATTGTGTAGGGACAAAAAGGAAATGGAATGCTATCTTTGGTCATTTACCTACAATTTTGTGGTCATGTTTTGTATTGGAAGGAGGTTATTTTGGGTGTTGGTCTACAAAATAATGTGGTTGTTGATTCTATAAGACAAACTATTTTACTAAATATATGGAAAAGTAGATGTTCATCAATGTTTTCTACTCGTGGTTCATCGGGAAGTAGAAATGCTAAGCTTTACTCTGACATTATTCTACGTTTTATTTACTTGTGTTTTTTAGCTAAAGGATGGCTCAAAGGAAGATACAAAACATAGGTAGCATTTGGAGGAAATCAAACATCAATTTTTACAACTCCACAATGATGATATTCGTTGCTCTAGACAGCTACAATGCCTTTTCAAATTCAAAATATAAGTTTTGCTTTTATGTTTTCAATCTTTGTGGTTGTAGATACAATAGGATAATAGTCTTATTTCTTTGTATGGTTGTTACTGTACATAGTTTTCTACTATATGTTCAACAGATCTACCTTGGTGTGTAAGGCATTTGTATAATCTTTAGTGTTGTACTGGTTTTTCTTCTTTTACTTTTGCAGTTCCTTTTTTGGACTCCTTTATTCTTTTGTAATTCAACTTCATTTAATACAAAAAAATTAGTGAAATTAAAGAATTTAAATGAATACCAAATGTGACCAATGACATAGTATAGGTTAACTACACCTGACCCATAGATTCAAGGCATATTTAATCCACTAAGCATCAATCCCAATAAGATATTCAATATCAATAAAAATGAAGAAGCCATTAAAACTAACATGCTAAAACATGAAAGCTTGACAAACATCTATTCTAAGACATTAAAACTTATCATATTGGGGGAGTGGTGTCACATTGATGTGGAATGGCAACTCTTTCCCAATCCCTTGGATAATACAAGCCTTTCCAAACGATTTTATTAATTAAAATTGATGGAAACTAATGAAAAAGATGAACGAAAGCACAATAAAAGCTAGATTAACATGATGAAAGCTACGATGTTTGATGTAAGTGTATGCAAACCTATTCTAAATGTGTACAAGATTCAAATATACAAGCCATAAATTCTAAAATATACTAAATGTATGCAAACTAAGTTACCATGGAAGCCATTAATGGATGTTAAGCTAACAATGCATGAAAATTAATCTAAAATGCTTATCAAACCTAAAACAAGGATAAAAATGAGTGTGATTTTCAACAACATAAGTGTAATCAACTAGATTTGTACCCTATTGAACTTAAGGTTTAGCAATCTATTAACATATGGGAACATTCTCAGGTTGTGGATAACCTGTAATGAGAATGAACCTCTGGAGAAGGTCGACTTCCTAAATGGTTATCACCTAAACTACTCTACTATTTTGTGATGTCCCCTTCCTAGTTAGCGCAGCTGGATTTGAGGTTAGCCTATCATTCTAATCCTCGTAGGCTGACAGATGTGGGTAGAGGATCATTTGGGGCAGTTATCTGGTGTTCGGGAACATTACTCCTTCAGTTGATTCAGGTTTGGCCTTCACAGACTCTTTCAGAGAGGTTTTTCAGATACTTACTATTTATAGTAAGTCAGCAGGCGGAAGCTGCTATTTTGGGCAGGGCACTTGGTTTAGCTGGTCAGCTCAGTATCGACCCGGTTTGATGTTTGGTTGAGCAAACGGGGGTTATCAGAAGCATTTAATAATATTTGACGGAATAATTAATTTGACTTTATAATATAAAGTCATTTTAATGAAATATTAAAGTTAATATTTAAATGGCTAATTATAAAGTATTTTTAATACTTTATAAGGAGAGAGGAAAAAATTAATATATTTAATGAGTTTAATATTCATTAAATTAAAAGGACGCCATTTAAATAAATACTAGCCAAAGTATTAAAAGTGGCGAATATTTATTATTAAATGCATTTTTATGAATTAATGAGGAAAGTCGCATTTTTGAGGACATATATATTCTCTCAAGGACAAATCGAACTCTTATGTTATGATTATTCAATTTGTCTTATTTTCCTCTCTGAGCATTGGAGTTTGCAAAACAAGGGTTTCTACAGACATTGATTTTGGAGAACTTTCCCTCTTCAAGATCTAGCACACTAAGACTGTGAAATACCAGTTGAAGACTGTCAAACTTGGTGACTTCATACAGAGGTTGCAGTTGAGCTTATTGGATCGATTCAGGAAGGGTTTGAGAAGTTTATTTATCAGTTATTGGTGGCAACTTATCTGAGATCATTGCACAGAGTTCTGGCACTTTATTCTTGAGGTCGTACCATATTTATTGTTGTTGTTGGGCCGTACTTTTCTATACCAGCAAGGCCGTACTTCTTCATCTGGAGGATACATCTTCACTTTTGGTCTTCTGCTTTTTGCAACATGGACGCCTAGGGTTTCTGGAGATATTTCATCAATTTCGAGGAGGTAGATTGCTTCATATCTTTCAGCCATACCATTTCAGTGTCTCCTTCTGGCGCCTGCAAGCTTAACCAGGTTTTTAATAAAATGATTGCCTTTTTGTCTGAATGCTTAAATATTGCAGTTGTAATCATCTGGGAAGATTAATAACTTACCTGGAAACAAGATTCGCCCTTTGTTCTGTAGTTTTTATGCATCCATTATTTTATTTAAATTTTCCAATCTTATTCTTGCAAAATCGTAAATTCTTCTTTAGTGCAAAAAATATCAAAAAATCACAAAACTCAGAAAAACGAAACAAAATCTCAGTGTTATTGGTCAATGTTTGGGTTGAGAGACACCTAGTCTCTTACATGTTTGACAAGGAAAAGGGAAGAGAGAATGCATAAACTGAAAGATTGAAAATGAAAACTAAGGAGGTGATACACCAAACCAAACTTGGACATAACACACAAACTACAAACACTTGCCTTCAATGACAGAAATCAAAACTTGCATAACTCATTACAGTATGTCTTTGCATAAATGTTTTACAAAGAGGGCCTAATGCTCAAACTCCTAGGAGGAAGATAACTTCACAGCTAATAGCCATTTGCATCTTTGACACAAATTGTAACCTGCATTAACATACCTTTTGCATAAAGGTGCTAAACATGAGACAAAGCTATAAGGAAATAAATAATACCTCGCAAATAACTTGATCCAATCAATTGAGTGCACACAATAAAGCAAAGAACAAGAAGGAAAAAACTCCAAATCACTAATATCCAAGGTCTTCATTGTTATTCATGTCCAAAAGAGCTACAAAGTATGCCAAAATCTGCCAAAGGACTGAAAAGTCACTAAGTACAAAAATGCATAATCATAACTGAGTACAAATGAGTCAATTGAGTGACTATATCTCCAACTCCCAAGTAGTTGCACCAAAAAAGGAACTAGAAGCTGAGTTGGGTCAAATGCCTCCAAAAAGCCCCAAAAATAGCAACTGAAAACTCTCTAGAAGAGCTCCAAAGTGTAGAAAAATTCAAACTTGACCAAGCCAAACATAAAGGCATAAGAAACCACCCCCTAGATGCTCTCATATCCTCCAACAAGGTGAGTAAATACCCTTATATTCACTCCATGTGTTTGGTAACCTCTCCAAACCTCCCTATATGCTTGGCCTTGTTCATTAATCTTCAATTACACCCCCTCTTGACTCATTCATGAAAACTAGTGCCTCTATCTTGCATTAATCATTACATTTTTGCATAAAGATAACATTATCTAAGTGATTTATAAATACATCACTTAAATAAATGTTTTACATTTAACTTAGGTACAAAAATACAAGCACTTGGGTCGACCATGCTTTGAGAAATAATGTAAAAGGACCTTTTGGTTTGGACTTTTGCAAAAATATAGAAAAGATGCAAGGCATAATACCTAATATGAGGGGTATTAGTTCAATACATAAAAAGTTAAAATAAAAGCAAAAAATGCTTTAGGCTTTTATTGGCAAAAATTAGGGTAAAAACTCTAATACCCAAAACCACGACCAAAAAAGAACAAAGCATTTCATTTCACATTTGATCCTTGTAGAAACTTGGAGGTGCCGCCATAGGGTTTCATCGAGCTTCATTCATGGAGGTTTGAGGCAAATTCTAACATTACAGAGGCATCTCTAGCTCACTTCCAAGTAAGAAATGACACCCACTCACCCAGATGAACTCTTTGTAAGCATATTTGATCATTTTGAGCTCTGTTTGTGAGAAAATAAAAGCATCTCTCTGCATTCTTTATTTCCTATGTATATCATGCATTTTACATAAGAGAAAATGAGTTTCCTCTTATGTATTCTTTTGTTTGCAAATACAGAGTATTAGTTATTTTTATGGTCGCATCCATACATACTATAGGTATCAACGAGCCTTGCTTTCATTTATGGCCGAGCTTCATGCATTCTTTGTAGAAATTTCCTCCCTCTCTCTACACTTTGTATTTATCCTGTGCAAAGATTCAAGGGCTTTGATCTATGTTCTTGGCTCAGCTCTAGGGCATATACAAAATGTATATTGTGCTTTCCATTCTTAACATTTTTGGTCTAAGATTGTTATGCGTTGAGGGTTTCATTCTTTGGCTCCTCATGACTGTAACTTAAACCATGTGACACTTCCAGGCCAATGTCATAGAATGAAACCATTGTCAAATTTTATGTATATGGCCTTTGTCTCTTGTATCATACCATTACTATCATGATAATTCCCTTCTATGTTATCTCTACTAAAATAAATGCAAAACACTACCTACCACTGTAGTCTAAAAAACTGCCTTCTATTTTTGTGAAAGGTTTTCCCTTCCTTGCATGTATGCACAAATTTTGACCTTGGATCACACTGCCCCAACATTTTATAATATGACTACCTTCAAATAGGTTTCATTTTGACTCATAGTTACCCTTTATCAATTACCTATATTTTGCATGCCCTTGTCATTGTCTTTTGTGCCTTTACATGCTTGTATGAGACTTGACTATCAAATACCATGGCACTGTCATCACACAAAATCTAAGCATGCCTTCCCTTTACTTTTCTCTTCATGATCCTAACTGCACCTTGGACTGTCATTTATCTGTTACTGACTATGATCTTTATGTCAAGGGTTGTCACTGTCACTGTCATTCCATAGTAGATTAGCACTCTAAAACACCCCTAACACTGTCCATGTATTGATTGTTCCTTTGCTTACACAAGACTATCATTTGTAATTGTCATAGAGTTCATTTCAAGACTGCCTTCAAGTTTCATTGCACCTTTATGCCTTTCTTTCTAAGGACTGTCCTCACATTTGATTGTGACCTTTTACAATGGACCTTTACTACCTTGGCAATGTGGATTGGTTACTATCTTTGAGGATTTATCATGATTGCCATCTCATCAATTAACTGTCCTATGTAACATTGTCTTCTAAGGTAGGGTTGATTCTATCATATGTAAATTTATACTTTTACCTCTCTTAGAAACTAAGAAGGCAACATGATGGGTTCAACCCTTGTGGGAGCCCATTTTACTCTACATGTTGTAATATCAAATATAGATAATTTAGTAATGAGAATTTCACCTATACCCGCACAAGAAGCAAACATGTTAGATAAAATAGAGCATATGATAGATGTGTTTGATAACTCTCTTGTTTTCCTGGACATCTATGGTATGCAAGCTATCTTAATGCACATGAGGATCAAATTATATGTTTATAGATGTATGTCCATATTTTGATTGGTGATCCTTCATTGCTCTAACAACACTCTTCTCACAGATGCAAGAACACTAGGAGCAGCAAGAAGAGCATCAACTAGAGACTGGACAAGTGGGAAGGACTGAAGATGATGCAGAGCAAAGTAGCTCAGGTTCGTCATTTAGGAAATGATGGGTCCCCTTTCTCTTTATGTGCATTCTTTCTCTTTTGTATCTATGAATGTATAGTTTTTTCCATTATATGCATTCAAATAGTTAGTCCCACGGCTTGTGTGGGACACCATACATTCTTATTATCAACAAAGACTACATTTTTTAAAAGATCATGCACTTTCTCCTATGTTATATGCATCTGCATAATGCAATGTAGTATTGTGGTCTTCTGATTTTTCTTTATGCACATGAATGTGACATAGTAGAGTTGAAATGTACCTTCTCTTCACTTGTAAAAATATAAACAACACTACCTGTTTGGGCTAGTAGCAAAAAATAGGTAACAATAAGTTTGCTTTGAAAAGATGGATCCCTATTCAATAGATGCAAGGTCTATTTATAGAATAGCCAAAAAGAAACTGATGGTCAAAATTGAAAGAATCAATCAGTGGTCAGGATGGAAAGAAGATGGAGGCATGGATCATGGATTCCCATGAAGGGTTGAGAATTCAAGTTGATATTTAATCAAGGGCTCACAATCATGCAAAGAAGCACACTTTCAAAAATTGCTCAAGAAGTTTGTTGAAAGTTTGTTACAAAGAAGAATATTCCTTTTTTCAAATGAGTGAAGAGGGAAAGAATATTCCATGAGAATTTTCTCATGGATCAGGAAAATTAGCATTTAGTTAATTAAAACCAAATTTTAATGTGCAAAAGGGGAAGGAATATTCCATGAGAATATTCCCTTTTGGAGGAATGGGCAAAGGAGGAATATTCTCAAAGAATATTCCCTTGCAAGTGGGAGAGTTATAATTAATTAGTAATTTGATAATTAAAACAAAGTTTCAATTATGCAAACTAAGGGAATTTAGGATATCCATTAAATAATTAACTTATTTAATGAAAAGGGATCAAAATGACATTAAATTAAATAATTACGATTATTTAATTTAAATGAGAGAACTCAGGGTGTTAAAATTAAATATTTTGATTTATCCAATTTAACAAGGCGAAAGGTTAGCATGAAAGGGGTAGGAATTGATCTAATTAGATTAATTAGATTAATAGATGAAACATGAGGCATTTAATTAAATAGCTAGGCCAATTTAATCAAACAAGTGAAAAGATGATGGATTTTAGGATGAAATGATGTTAGTATATCAAATTGAGTGTGTGATACCATTCAGGACATTTTTAAGTGTCTACATTTTGCCCATCTTTGAAGCGAGGTACCTTTTACGTTGGTTCAAAGACTGGCGCTTTTTAGATTAAAACTATTGCTCAGATCAAAAATAAAAATAAAAAATGATTTTTGGATGCCCCACTATTGCCCCAACAGAAGGAATAAGTTGATTCCCTTCCTCCTCGAGAGATCAGGCGAAAATTTTGAATTTTGGGTTGATCTCTTGACAAAGGTAAAATATTAATTTTTAGGTGCCAAAACATGGCCCGGGATGCGAGAAAGGCCTCAAAAATGCAAAAAACAACTGAAAATAGGTCACGAAGTACGAAAATAGGTAAAACAGGCCAAAACCCTAGCTTTTGGCTCAAATTAGGGCAAAAAATCCTAATTTTTTGGCTTAAATAGATGAAAAGGTTGCACTTCCAATTCATTTGTGCATTCATCCTTTAGTGATTTTGTGCATTTGGAGCTTTGACACTCTAATGAGATGGCCCACTGTGCACTTCCAATTCACCTTTCTGAGCGGGTTCTAGAGTACCAACACCGAGTAGACATAGGACCCCACGTATGTGACTCGAAACTTGTCTTGAATTTCATATTTTAGTGCATTTATTAGCGCATCCAAATTAGGTTTTCTAGGGCGTCACCGTATAGCGATGTGCAAAAGGCATTGAAAGCGTCGCTATTGATATTTTAGCGACACACCTTCTATTTAGCGATGCACCAAGTTTTTTTGTTCTGGTGACACAATTGATTAGGGTGTTGTGATTAGAAAATAGCGATGCATAGGATTTTTAGTTTTAGCGACGCTCAAAAGTGGTGGGCAATGCACTAACCAAATAGCAACACACCCTCATTTTTAGTTATAGAAATGCATGCAAATGTCGATGCGTAATTGAGTATTGTGACCCCGAAATGGTACAACGACGTACCCTAGAAATGGCGATGTTATTGATTTCAGCGACACAATTGATGTTCTAGGATGCAAACCCTCTGATTTTGATCAGTTTTCAGATTTGTAGGAAAATTGATGTTGTGTGTGCGATGCGTGCAGGAGGATACTCAACCTTTGATGTCACAAGAGCACCTATCGGAGATTTTGGTAGCGGCACGAGACTTCAATGACCTGGAGGTGGAGCAGTTGGGGATGCTTGGATTAGGGTTTATTGTGTTCATGCTCGAGGTCCGCACCCATTTGGTCATGATGACGACACTCATCAAGAGGTGGCATAGCAAGACCTAATCTTTTTATTTACCCATCGATGAGGCTACTGTCATGCTTGAGGACATGTGGCAGATCTTGTGGCTTCCCATTCATGGGGAGTGGGTCATCTACAACACAGATACTAGGAGAGAAGAATGTTGCTCACTTTTGTGGACTAACAACATCATTTTGGTTAGTTCGTAGATAAACTTGGACTTGTACAGAGCCCGAGTACCTATTTTTAGATTGTTTGTTGTGTTGCTCATTGTTGGCATGATTGCCCTCGATCGACGGGGCAGATATTTTAGTCCGAGCTGGGGTGGCATGGCATGGTATGATCCGACAAACTACTATGTATGCATGAGGGCCAGTTCTACTTGCTTCTTTGTATCATGACATGCATCAAGCCGTATACTACCAGGGTCAAAGCATTGAAGTAGGTGTTACACTTTTACACATATGGGCTTATGAGCACATTGCAATTTTGAGGCCTTTGGTTGTTTTAGTAGATCTTCATGAGGATGAGCCCATCGTGTTCAGATAGAGAGTGCCCATGAAACTACAACACACAGGGCTGAAAGGTATACCATATTGGTGTCATGTCATAGATGACATGATTGTATTTAGATGGAGGCTGTGGCTATAGGTTCCTACTTGGTATGATGACTAGCAACAGTTATACTTTGCTTGACAGACCCGCTATATTTAGGGGCAGGAGCACACCATGATTGAGCGGTATCTCCTAGACCGTGTTGCTCGTTAGTTCAGGTAGGTACAAGAGGTCCCTCCATAGGATTACACATCTATCTTTGCGATATCTCAAAGAGAGGTTGAGTGGGGATAACAGATTGACCTTGTAGTGGCAATCAATGAATTTCGACAACTAGTTGCCTAACCTTGGGCATATGATCAGGGTTTGTCAGATGCAAGGACTATCCCAAGATATGATGTGTGGTTCAGACAACTTGTTCGCCTAACAAACCCAGCAAGGGGATACCCCAATGGGAGAGGTAGAGGCAGAGGCAAGGACGAAGGCAAGAATGGAGGCAAGCAGTAGCCTGACTAGCAACCAAACCAACAAAGGGGACATGTACCAAGGGATGGTCATCAAGATCATTAGCAAGATGGTCAATAGGATGGACAAGTTCTAAGGGCACCACCGCCTCCTCCACCACAACATCCAAATCCATGAGATAGGCAGATTGTTGCCCTCATAGCAGAGAGGGATCAGTTGTGACAATAGCTTCAAGCTATGACTGTTGAGCCAGACAGGGAAGTCTAGTTGAGACAGCAGCTGGATCTACAACTAGCCCAGGAGATTGGGCAATGACAATAGCTTGAGGCCATTACAACGGCATCCCAAGGATAGATGATGTCTGCTCGCATGTATAGGGAGACAGTCACAGAGGCTGGATATTATTGGATGCACAATCATCGAGATGTTCCCAAAGAGATGCGACAACCTGAATACTCTCAGAGGAGAAAGGCACCTCCTAGGGCTGAGGATTAGCCTTCAGTTAGACAACTTGGGTAAGCGAGCAACAACCAAGGGTATACACTTTTTGGATTCCTTGCCTGATTATTTATACAAATACACATTCATAGGCTTGTTTTTTATAGCCTCCTGTACATTGTACATTTGATAATATTTATACACACTAATTCAGATATTGTACCATGACAATCATTTGTTGATATATAAATGAGATGATTCAGATTCATGATGTGATGTGCTTTATTTCATGCTTTATGGATGTATGGATGCATATGATATGATGTGATGTTATATTGATGCGATGATTATGTTTATGTTATGGATGCACGTGTTTATTTATGTTTATGTGATATGCGATGATGATCTATGATGTAATGCTTATGATATGCGATGTTTATGTGATGGATGCAATGCAATGCAATGGATGTGTTATCTTCTTTTTTAGTATATTTTTTATGGCATGCTATGATATGGATGCTTATGATATGCAGATGATATGAGATGTTTATGCAAGATGTATGGATGGATAAATTTCTTTTTGTGTACTTTTCTCATGTGATTTATGATGTCATGATGTATGTATGTGTATATATGGATGATGCTTATAGTATGGATGTCATGAATGATTATGCAAATGGATTAAGATGCTTAGAATAAAAAATCTATATTATTCAAAACAACTTAAATGATAATGTAGTGGATTATGCTTTCCCTTATTATGATATGTTGTGATGATGCGAGATGTATGCATGCTGACAATTTGTGGATGTAGGATGGATGCATGATGATGTTCTTTTTGTTGAGTGTCATGATACTAGGTTAGCGTGGAAAGAAGATAGAAGAATAGGATAAATGAATTGACCATTGATTTCAAGATTGATTCAAAAGTCCAACAAGTCCATGTGATCCACTGATACTTTATTAGAAATGGTGATGGATGATTTTGCTCATATCTTGGGATTGGGACTTTCTATCATTCCTTATGTTTGATATAACACATAGACACGATGCATCATGGTATCGATAACCAAGATGGCATTGTATCTAGTGACATGGACTTTGACTCTGCAAATAGATATGATAGTTCTTGTTCACACCTTGACATATGAAAACCTCATTGGAATGTAGCTTAGTAGTTTAGAATATCTCAAACCAAAGCATACACAATAGTCAACAAGCTACTCCAAACAACCTCCCTACACACAACTAAGCAAGTATGCGCCAAGATTATTTTACAAGAATACCCACAAGCACAAAAAATGCAAGATAATGAACGATACCCCATTCCTTTCTCTCTAAATCATTGAGACATCATTGAGAGGTCCTCAGAACGGGTCAATAAGATAAATCATAAGAAAAGGTCAAAGACAAACAGTCATTGTTATCTATATCTATTGCCAATTTAACATAGCTAAGGTGATTTTGATGTTGATGTCCATTGTCGGAAGGATGCATCCTAGGACAGTTTATTAGATGTTTTTATTAGGACTAGGTGTGTGATAGGTCGTTGATACAAACTCTATTGACTCATTTACCTATGATCTAGACTTTAGATTTTGACACTTTAGTGGTTCTCACGTTTCGACTTATGATACTTGTTTTCTATTTGTTTTACCAAAGGTTGAATATGATGCTTGATTTATTATGGGTGAAGGTTTATTGCGGGTGAAAGCAAAGTGGGATGGATGGTTTTGGGTTTTTTGAATATTTTAATGTTTTTGGTGTTTTGAAAATGTTTTGAGGTTGTTTTTGGTCTTTTTGAAAGTTTATGGGAATGTTTTAGTTTTTGATTATTTGAGGCTATTTAGGGTTTTCAAAATTTTCTAATGTTTTGGATTTTCTAAGTTTTCAAATGTTTTGGAGTTTTCTAAGTTTTCAAATGTTTTGGAGTTTTCTAAGTTTTCAAATGTTTAGGGGTATTCTAAGTTTTGACCAAAAACCTAACCTAAAAGACTATCCCAGGGGCCTCAAGGGCTTATTAAAGATGAGCCTTGCCTATGTTATACACGCAAATACCAAATAGTTCAACTAAATTGACTTATTATTGATGAGATATGAGAAATGGATGGATTTTTAGTTTGTTATGACGGACTCCTAAAGGATTGACCTAGGGTGTCTCAGGGGCACATCAATGATGGCCTTGCCTACATTCAAGCTCAGAGACTCATAGTTCAACATGGTACTAATTTTGGATTTTAGCTATTTTAACCTTTTTAGGGATTTTGATGTGTTTTGGATGTTTTGGATTTTGACTTTACAATTTTTGAATGTTTTTGGATTTTAGCTGTACAAGATTTTGAATGTTTTTAGATTTTTGATCAATGTTTTACGAATGTTTTTGGATTTTTGACGAATGTTTTATGAATGTTTTTGGAATTTTTGATGAGATGTCAAATAACCTTAAGATATACAAGAACCCAATCCAATCCATAACAAATTAGCGCCAGTGTGATGCAATAGACTACCTTGATATAGGCAGGACAAGCTAACCTTAGGAATATGCCAAGTAGTACTAAAGGGGATACGATATCTAACAATATCAAGCTATGATACATACATAGATGGGTGATAGAATAAATAGGTTGAATAATGTGATGCAAAGAATCATAGGATAAGAGCCAAAGATAGATGGAGGTGCTTTATTTAGGCGAGGTGCTTGTTTGTCAAGTTTTCACCAAGGTACTTGCCCAAAGTGCCACTGAAGTGGTTTTCACTAGAGGACAATTTTTTTCTTTACTGTTTTCAATCTTTTATTATTTTTTTGGATTTTTGTCATTTTTTGATTTACACCCTTCAAGCCTAGGCATAATTTTTTTTAAGATGCAGACTATTGGTTGGTTCCTACAAGGGTTCACCTTCAAGCATTGATAATTGGTATGCTCCTAATCCATAGCTTGTTGTGATGACAAATGGACCTAACTAGTTAGGCTCAAACTTTCCTTTACTGTCTTGATCTAGAAGATTTTTTTGATTCTGCTTTAGGACAAAATCCCCTACCTGGAAAGACTGACTCTTGATCTTCTTGTTATAGCTCTCTTTTAGTCAGTTTTGGTATACTTGCAAGTGATTAAGCGCGTCAAGATGGTGCTCATCCAAAAATTCTAACTCATTTAGTTGAGATACTTTGTATTCTTCATCAATGATCATATTCTATAGTGACACTCGCAGTGAGGGAAGGTCAACCTCAATAGGTAGGATGGCTTCTGATTCGTAGACCAAGGAGAAAGGGGTTGCACTTGTAGGTGTGCAGATACTAATTCGATAGGCCTAGAGGGCAAGATTTAACTGTAGATGCCAGTCACGACCAGCTTTAGTGACTATTTTTTTTAGGATTTTTAGAATGGTCTTATTTGCAGCCTCAACTTGACCGTTGCCCTAGGGGTAATACGGGGTAGAGAATTGATGTTGGATGTTAAATCGTTGGCATAGTTCTTTCACATCCTAATTCTTGAAGGGTGTTCCATTATGAGAAATAAGGGCTTGCAGAACACCATAACGACATATAAGGTAATTCAGGATAAATTTGGCAATTTGCATCCCTGTAATGTAGGTCATAGGCATAGCTTCCACCCACTTGGTAAAGGACTTAGTGGTTGTTATGATGAACTTATTGTCATTAGATGAGGTTGGAGTAATCTTTCTTATGAGTTCAAGCCCCCACTGCGAGAAAGGCCAAGGTGTGACCATTGGTTGTAACTCCTGAGCTGGAGCATGAATAAGATCTCCATGTTGTTGACACTGGACACACTTCTACACGTACTGATAGGCTTCTCTTTCCATGGTTAGCCAGTAATACCCCATCCTCAATAGTTTCTTAGCTAAATTCATACCACTAGAATGGGAATCACATATGCCATCATGTACTTCTGTTAAGGTGGTCAAGGCTTCCTCTTGGTTGAGACATCATAGTAATGTCCCTTAGATGCTTCTGTTGTAAAGGGTATCATGGAGGATCACGAATTGGGATGCCTTCTTAACAAAGGTATTTTTAAGATTGGATGTGATATTGGATGGAAGGGTTCCTTTGCTAAGGTAGGTGAATATATCATGATACCATTGGGAACCAAGACCAACGATTACACATGCAAATTTAGATTCTAGGATTTTGAAAGTTGGTACGAGAAGTTACTCTACCATGAACTCACATTGATTGACGTTGTGTGGCATATCTAACAATGATCCAATTATTGCCATAGCATTTGTTGCCCGATTGTTCATGCGAGGAATCTGCTCAAAATTTATGTCTATGAAAAATTCCTTAAGACTTTCTACCATCTTCTTATAAGGAGTGAGCTTATCATCCTTGGTTTGGTAGTCATCATTGACTTGATTGACAATTAGTTGTGAGTCTCCATAGACTTTCAACTCTTGTATTTGTCACTGTATTGCTATCCTTAGACCTGTTATTAAGGCTTCACACTCAACAATATTGTTAGTACAAGGAAATAATAGCCGGTATGACTTTGGAGTGCAGTCACCTTGAGGGGTGATAAAAAGAATACCCTCCCCTGAACCATGTTGGGTAAATGATCCATCAAAGTACATTTTCCACTGGTCTGTTGTATTGACAAGGAACACTGATTCATTAGGAAATTCAGATATCAACATGTTCTTTGCATAGATAGGTGCTTCTGCCAGTTGGTCTATGATCACTTGTCCTTTGATTGCCTTGTGCTCTACATAATCTATGTCAAATTTAGTCAAGATCATTACCCATTTGGCCATTCGCCCAATGAGAGTTGCTTTGGATAACAGGTATTTCAATGGGTCAATCTTAGCAATAAGCTTGATTTTGTGTGACATCATGTAATGTATGAACTTGTGTGAAGCAAAAACCATCGCTAAGAATGCTTTCTCAATGGATGAGTAATTCATTTCATAACCCACCAAGGTCTTGTTGATGTAATAGACGACCCTTTCCTTTCCGTTTTCATCATGTTGTGCAAGAAGAGCACCTAATGTTGCTGATGTTCTTGAGATATATAGGATTAACAGTTTGTTTGGTATTGACGACATGAGCACTAGAGGTGTCAATAGGTAGTCCTTGATTTGTTGGAAGGATTTATCGTACTTCTTATCCCATTTATAAGTTATTCCTTTATGGAGAAGATGCAAGAAAGAGTGGATCTTGTCTGATAATTGTGCTATGAACCTTCTAATGGACTGCAACCTTCCTTGTAACCCTCTCATATGCTCCAATGTTTATGGTGGTTCAATGTATAGGATGGCTTTCACTTTTGTTGGATCTATCTCTATCCCTCTTTGTGACATGATGTAGCTAAGAAGCTTTCCTAATGTAACCCCAAAGACACACTTTTTCAGGTTCAACCGTACCTTATACTCTTCGAGCCTGTAGAAGATGGGTTTCAATACCTCTATGTGCTCATTCCTTTTCTTTGACTTGGAAAAAATATCATCCACATCGTCTTCAACTATTTTGTGGATCATGTCATGAAATATGAAGGTCATTGCTCTTTGATAGGTCGTTCTTGCGTTCTTCAGCCCAAATGGCATCATGTTCCAACTTGATATGTTCCCCATGGACAAGTGAATGCAGTTTTGTGTTGATCCTCCTTGGTGATCATGATTTGATTATAGCCTGAAAAACCGTCCATGAGTGATAGTATTTCATGTCCAACTATTAAATCCATGATGATGTCGATGTTAGGAAGAGGGAAATCATCCTTCGGACATGCTTTGTTTAAGTCTTTGAAATTCGTGCATATTTTGATGCCCCCAATGGGTTTGAAGACTGGTACCAGGTTGGAAACCCACTTAGGATAGTCAATCGATTGGATAAACTCGATGTCAAGAATCTTAAATTGTAATTCAAGTTTTATCAAGAGTGTTATTTGAGGGTGCATCTTTCTCAACTTCTGATTCACTGGTTTGGCTTCAGGATAGACTACTAAATGATGCACAACCACTTATGGATCGATCCATGGCATATCTGTGTATGACCATGCAAAGTTGGTTCTTTGTGATTTCAGGAGTGCTGCTAGGTTTTTCTATTCTTCATCCAATTAGGATTCAACATAAAAATTTATCTTGGGTGCTTCTTCGTTTCTGACATTCATTGGAGTAGCCTTCTCTGCTAACACTGCTAACTTTTCTAGATGCATTGCTCTAAGGGGGAGATTGAATCCCTCATCCTTGGGTGCCTAGAGAGGTTTTCACCTTCAGATGTGTCCTTTCTTTTTACTATTTTAGGATCAGAAAGTGCCACATTGTGGTTTTCACTCAAAGATTAACATGTTATTTGCATGCCATCCATTTTGTGATTGAAGGATGCAATCGTCTCCCTGTACTACACCTCTGTGTCGAGATCTATATCAAAACTAGCTTTGTGAACTTCCCATGGTAAGCTGTCACGGAGTCCCATGAATTTTGAGATTGCTTCATCATTTTCGAATAAATCTAGAATTGGTGGTCCTCGTTGGTCCCAGTCAATGAGTTGGGGGCATAGTAGGCTATTTTTGTGGTTTGGTCATTTGGAGTGAAAGATGGTGTGGATATCATGAAGAGAGATTTATTCTCAAATAGATCAGCAACGTTGAGGGGGAAGTCGTCAAGGGTAGTGTCACGCAATGTGGGTAACCAAGAGGAAGCATCAACCCGTTTAGTAGAAGTAGCTTTGCCAATAAGGGTAACCTTGGTAGTAGTACATCCTAATCCAAGATTCTTTGGATGTTTCTCAAGAATGATGGATTCTAGCAAACCATTGTCATTTTGACCCAACTTCTCATTCTTGTTGTACCCCCATCCCTTCATTAGCTACAAGCCTTTATTGTAATCTTCCATGAGAAGAATGGGCACAGGTCGATCATCTTGATCGAGTAGTTTAAAGGCATCTTCCTCATTAATATCTTATTTGTTCAAATCCCCCCACTTGGTGAAAGTGGTAGATGCAACCTTTAATGTTTCAGCCACTTTGTAGATAGGTGTGGGTTTCCCATGAGATTTGGGAGAAAGAGGTAACTCTCCCAACACAAAAGTGTCCTTTGTGAGTTTATAATCTCCATAACAATCATCCTGAATCACTACTTTGATGTTGGGAATGTTCTGCACAATGGGTGTCTTTGTTTCTGAGGTAGATGCAAGGGATGATGGGTCAATAAATGAGGAGGAGGGTGTAGGCCCTTCATCATTTTTAGGGATTTGGGGTATTTTATAAAACTTGGCCTCAAGGTTCTTGCAGTAGTAAAAAGGCTCAAGATCTCCATGGATGGTAACTTCTTTGTCCTCAAAAGGAAACTTTATACATTAGCTATAACTTATAAGGCATGAATCCTTGGTCAACCGAGTAAGATTTTGTAGGGGATATCGAGGTCTAACACTTGGCATGTAGTCTCAACAATGACAGGTCCCACTTGGATGGGTAGCGTGATGATGCCTTGCGATTCCTGCTCTTTATTGTCATATGCTATGATGGTTGTACTCTTCACTTTCTCAATAACATCCTCTAAATAACCCAAGTTCTTGACCAATTGAAGGGTGCAAATGTTTAGACCAACACCTCCATCTACTAAGACTCTTTTAACCTTGTTCTTATGAACAATGACCTCAAGGTGTAAAGCACGATTATGAGATGGCTGCGATGGTAGGTATTGTTCTAAAAAGGTGAGAAGATGAGGGATAGTGATATTCCCTACCATAGCTTAAAACTTTTATGTATCCATATCCTCAAGGACAGATGATGTGGATAAAGCTTTCTCTAAGATTTCTCTATGTGTGGGGGATAGCCTCAATAGTTCCAAGATAGAGATCTTTGTGGGGGTCTTCTTAAGCTGATCTAGGAGACTGTATTTGCTAGGGTTTGATGTTGGCAAAGTAGGTTGTGCCCTAGGTTGGGATGAAGCTCCTTGGATGGTGACCTTGCCACATTGTGTGGTGACTCCACAATCTGTACTAGGCTCTTTGATGGTGACGATGGTGATGACATTGTCATAAGAGGCGAATACATTGGAATAGACATGTTGCATGTTATTGTAAGTCTTCCCTTTTCCATCGCCATTCCCTTTGTCATGATCTGGCATAAGGTTCTTGTATATCTTGAGATCCTGGTTACTGACTGGTACTTCAACAGATATGTCTCCATTCTCGATAAGATCTTGGATAACATTCTTTAGTTTCATGCAGTTTGATGTTTTGTGTCCTTTGATTTTGTGAAAGTCACAAAGATCCTTTTCATTGTACCAGGGTGGTTTATCCTGTGGTTCTTAGTAGTTTTGGAAATTGGGAAGAATTATCAAGTTTGACTCTACCAATTTATTCATGATAGTTTCAATAGGTTCTTCCAACTATGTGTATTTGCATTTTGGATAGTTCTTGTTGGGGGTTCATCTTTGTTGCGTTTCGATGTTATTGATTTGATTATTTTGTGGTGATGTGGTTTGTTGTATGGTTGGTTGAGAGGTAGTCATTTGATTGGTGTTTGGCCTAGGAGCACTTAGGACCACCTTAACATCTACCACTCCATCATTCATCACATTCTTATTCTTAGCCCAAACTCGAGGCTTGTCGTTTGAATTGGTTGATGGGCGGTTGTCTTTGTATGCTTGGGTATTTCCCTGTGAAATGAGAGTGCGCTTGATGTTGAGGGCTCTACGGACAAGTTCATCATAGGTGGTAATGCATTGCATTTTCAAGTGGAAGGATAGATTTGGATCAGCATTTGCTATGATAATCTCCACTTGTTGCTCATTGGGAATGGGCCACATGCTCTTGCTAGCTCTTTGTCTTCATCGTTGTAAGAAACCAGTGAAGGATTCTCCTTTGTTTTGCTTGAGAGTATATAACTCTTCTAATCTCACGTCCACATCAAGATTAAAGGAGAAGTGATCTATGAATTTATTGGTAATTTCCTGGAAGGTTTTGATACTTGGAGGCAATTGAGAAAACTAATCGATGGTTGGGTCCGTCAAGCTTCGCAAAAAGAGGCGCATCAAATAGGAATCATTGTAGGAAACCTCCATACACATGATGTTGAATTCCTTGACGTGATCCACATGATTTCCTCTCCCTTTGTATTTATCAAATTTGGGAACCTCAAAACTAGGAGGGAAAGATACCATTGCGATGTTTCAATCGAATGGATATGGACATAGCTTTTGTTGTGTATGGGGATTCTTCATTTTACCCATTTGCATTTCGTACATTTGTTGTGTTAGTGACTTGAGTTGGGATGCTACATCGTCCTGCAAGTTTGGTGGAGGAACATATGTTGCGTATGGTGGGATGGTGGATGGATTGTACGTGGGATTTTGATATGATGGGGTGTTGTATGGTGAGTATGGTGGTGTAGGATATTGTGAAGGTGGTGGTGGTGGAGGCGTATATGTTCCTAACGTGTTTGTATTGACGATGTTTTGTTGAGGGTTATAGTATAAACCTTGTTATTGTTGTTGTTGGGCATACTATTGGGCTAACAAGGCTTGTTGTTGTTGTTGGGCCATGAGGGTTGCCTATTGTGCTTGCTATTGTTGTTGTGCTACTAAGGCTGCTTGATGTGCTTTCTATTGTTGTTGGGCCACTAAGGCTTGCTATTAGGTGTGTTGTTGTTGTGCTATTGGGCTTGTTGTTATTGTTGTGCCGCTAAAGCTGCTTGTTGGGCTTGTTGTTGTTGTTGTTGTGTTGCTAGGACTGCTAAGACTGCTAGGATTGCTTGATGTTGTTGTTGTGCTACTAGGGATGCTTGATGTTTTTGTTGTACCGCTAAGGCTACTTGTTGTTGTTGTTGTTGTGCTACTAGGGTGGCTTGTTGTTGTTGTGTTGCTAGGGTTGCTTGTTGGGCTTGTTGATAAGCCTTTTGTGCTTGCTGTAAGGCTAGAGCATGTGATTGCAATGTAGGGTCATTTGGTTGTTGGGACATTTGCGATGGGTTTTGGGTGTTTTTGGTTTGAGTGGGTTGTGAGTTGTTGATGAGAGATTAGTGGTTTCCTTGGTTCAACATTCCTTGTAGGATAGTGAACTGAGATGGAGGAATGTAAGATTGAGGTACCATTTGATTTTGCATGATGTGGGGGATCAATGGTAATGATGAGGATGGTATCATTTGGTATTGTGATGGCAATGGCACATTCAGACCTTGTAATTGATTGAAAGGGTTCCCTTGACCAATGGGTAGGGGGTTCCCTTATTGTATTTGAGGTGGGATCAAGGTATTGCCTTGGTTGATGGGATTTGTAACCAAGGTGTTGTTTTGATTTGGGTCAATGATGGATGGGATAGATGTGTTTTGTGAAACCAATGGGGTGGTTGGATAAAGATATCCCTATTTGCGTTAAGGGTTGATTTTGCATAAGGGTGTTGACATGCCCTTCTTGGTCTGTTTGAGACAGTTGGTCCACACTACCTTGCATGATGTTGGGAACACGCATGGTACTTGTGGGGATGGATGAGGATGGTTGTGCTTGATATGTCAAGGTCATCGTGGAGTGATGGAGTGTAAGTGGTTTATGTGGATGTAGGGGATGCTCGGGAATGGGAGGAGCACCAAATGTAGGTGTCCAAGTGGTATTATGGGGTGGATTAGTGTTGAGAGTACCCACAAGTTTGTTGCTTGCCAAAGGAAGAGTGTGACTAAAGTCCTTAGCAAGGCTAGTTGCAAGACTAGGAGTTTGTGTTTGATTTGGCCCTAGTGATGGAGTTGAATGAAGTGTGGATGAAGTCAAGCCTTGTGTCAAGTTTTGTGTGGAAAAGATGGGGGAGTTGAAGTCATTTTTTCTAAGGCTTGACGTTCTTATTTATACTCAAGTATTTTTTCTTTGGTAATCTCAAATGAAATGTTTATAACGTCTTTTACCTCATATGGTCCCATCGGATCTTGGGGTTGTTGCGAGGGGGTAGAGTGACTTCTTGGATCAAATTATTGAGGGTTGGTATCACTTGTGGTGGATGTGACTTTGGTTTTCTTCATGATTCTCTTATGATGTGATCTTGTTGTTACCATAAATTGTGGTTAACCTATGGGAGAGTTATGTTGGGATTTGTAATGTTTAAACTCTCTAGTTGACTCAAATTTTGGTAAGAGAGCCACTCTAAGTTGTTTTGGAGGAATGGTGTGAGTGAGAGATGAAAAGGTGAATGATATGGGAAGTGATCTTTGAAAATTTTTGGGACAACACTTTTTTAGACAAAGAGCTTTGATTGGTTTGATAAAGATGATAATGAACTTGTAAACTTTAAGGTAGATTTGTGACCTTCAAGATAAACTACTCCACAAATGTGATAACTAACTTAACTAAGTGCATGGAAAAGGATCCATTTCAAACAAAATATAGCTATGTTAGGGGATTGGGTTGATGATGTCTAAGTCAAAAAGTGTTGGTGAGTCCAAAAGTGTATAAAGTTTGGTGAAGTGAAAGGTGAAATATGATGAGGGGTGGATGAAATGTTTAACCCAAAATGTTAACCTAGAATGAACCTTTGTGTTGCAAGACCAAGGTAGTGAGAAAAATGCTTTACCCTATGAGTAACTCAACCCAAAAGATCGATGTTTAACTTAAATGAGAGGGTAATTTTGGACATATAGATCTGGTTCGTTCAACAAGGGGTGAGAATAAAATTTTCTTAACAAGATGCCCCTGTTACGGTAAAGTTTTAAGGCCTATTTTCTAATAAACCTTAAACTATGATGTATACGTTTGAAATGGGGGAATGTGGACCTTCATTTGGGGATTTTGATTTTATGGGAGATCATGAAGACAAACTATTTCCACGTAGGAGGTGGTAATACGGGCCTTCTGACCACATAACGAATTTTTTCTCTTGTTTGTCTAGGATGTTTGCTATGTTTCTCAACTGCTTTGGTGTTTCCTTTGTCTCAAATGTGAAGATCCTTAAATTACTAATTATGTCTATTTGTTCTCCTTCAATCAACTCAAAGTTTGGTTGTATGATAGCTAGCATAAGGTTTTGCTGTTGAAGTGGAGCAATCGGACACCAAATAGTCATAAGGTGAGAGATCAAGCACATATGTGGGGTTCAATTTGTGAGCTTATCTTGATTAATGATTTTTTTCTTACCACACACACTTGTCTTGCTTTAGTTTCAAACTAAATTTCTATGTCAAAAACACCATTCATTTCACAAGGTCCATTTTGTGAAAGTCCTAAAGTTAGAGCCATAGTTGCCTATGTTAACTTTGGGAAGTATGGATTGAGATGTAAGACAAAATATTTAGAAGTCTCTAAGGATAAAAATCCTTAGGACAAGCATCAATATCAAGACTTTTCAAAGGGTATCCATGCTTAAACCAAAGGGTTTGAAATTTTGAAAAATATTGTGGATGTTTGTTTGCAATGTTTTGGAACCATGCAAGTATTAAATTGACTCACAAGCATTTACAATCCTAGCTCAAGTGGGTGCGTATTTCTTAGCATGCTTATCATCATCCCCTAAGAGATGATTAATCTATGAAGATGGAATGGACAAATAGGCTATGTTAAGGAAATGTAACATCTTGACATGCCAAGCAAAAGAGTCCCTTCCCTATTTGATTTATTCCCTCAACCAAAAATCAGACATGGTAAGTAACTTCTTGGAACAGTGCTATTCCAATGCACTACCTTAAAATACACTTCAAAGGTGGAATTGGTGAGCCACTACTAAAAAAGGTTCTTAATCAAGACTTTTAGGATAAATTGGTTCCTACACATGCGGCGATTCACTCAATTAAGAGGCCTCCCTACCCTTAAAAACATCTAAGGGTTTTGACATATCACACAAATACTAGGGGAGACATTCGTCGGTATAAGACAACAACATTGGTTGGTTAATGACTTTAGTCACACCAATTTATTTATATAGAAGACCAAAATGAAAGCACTGTTTGGGTTGTTCCCTCTCACAAGTTGGGAGGTAGGCCCTCTAAAGGTAACACAGATTGTGAAGCTTAAAATTCTTTTCGTCACCCAAGATTTCCAAGAGGCGCAAGGGGAGAGGATAGGGGCTTCCAAGAAGAAATGTATACTTGTGTGTTTCTCTTCACCCAAGATCGCGAAGCGCAAGGGGAGAGGATATGCATAACAAGTACACACAAGAAGTATTCATTTTAACCTTGACAAGCATAATGAGTTAATTTTAAGCACCAAATTGAAGTGTTGGGATTGTTTTGTTCAATTTTAACCAACTTTGAACATTAATTTTAAACCCAAAAGGAAATTTAGTTGGTCCTAAAACATGAAGTAAAGCATGTCATAAAATGGGTTATAATTGCCCCATAAGTGTAAAAACACTTGTTACAATATATAATCAAATGATGATATGCTCCTTCAAATTTTATTGCTCAAATCTGCAAAACCAGTTAGCCTCAAAAACAAAAACCAAAAGTCAGTGACATGCTAGAAACCAGATGAAATCAAAAAATTAAAGCACATGTCAAATTTTAGTTTTAGTTTTTTTTTTTTCCAATAAAAAGTGATGTTAAAATCAATTGCATCACTGAATTTCATCAGATGTGTCGCCATATCGTGAGTGTGTTGCTATATTAAAAAATCAGATGTGTCGCTCTACAGTAAACAATGACATCAATAGTGTCACCAAATCAAATGCATCACTATAATAAAATTCATGTTGTATGTAAAAATAAGTTTAGCGTGGCTATTTTAAATGTACGGTGACAAAATTAAGTCGCGCGTTGCCAAATTAATTGTACATTGCTAAAATCAAACCAAGGTACGTCATTGTATAGCGACGCATCCCAGATGAATCACTAAATTTGATCAAGTGCGTTATTGAACCTACAAACACAAGAAAATGAGAATCTAAAGAGAAATTCATCATATTCGATTAGTCATCCCCTCTTTCTAGTCCAAAAATGTTAACAATGACATAGTATAGGTTAACTACACTTGATCCATATAGATTCAAGGCATATTTAATCCACCAAGCATCAATCCAAATAAGATATTCAATATCAATAAAAGTAAAGAAGCCATTAAAACTAACATGCTAAAACACAAAATCTTGACAAACATCTATTCTAAGACATTGAAACTTATCCTATTGTGGGAGTGGTGTCGCATTGATGTGGAATAGCCACTCTTTTCCAATCCCTTGGATAATACGAGCCTTTCCAATCAATTTTATTGATTAAAATCAATGGAAAATGATGAAAAAGATGAACGAAAGCATGATAAAAGCTAGATTAACATGATGAAAGCTATGATGTTTGATGTAAGTGTATGCAAATCTATTCTAAATGTGTACAAGATTCAAAGATGCAAGCCCTAAATTTCAAAATATACTAAATGTATGCAAACTAAGTTACCATGGAAGCCATTAATGGATGCTAAGCTAAGAATGCATGAAAATTAATCTAAAATGCTTATCAAACCTAAAACATGGATACAAATGAGTGTGATTTTCAACAACATAAGTTTGCTCCAAAAAGATGAATCCCTATTCAATTGATGCAAGGTCTATTTATAGAATAGGAAAAAAGAAACTGATGGTCAAGATTGAAAGAATCAATCAATGGTCATGATGGAAAGAAGATGGAAGCATGGATCATGGATTCCCATCAAGGGAACTAAGAATGCAAGTTGATATTTAATCAAGGGCTCACGATCATGCAAAGAAGCACACTTTCAAAACTTGCTCAAGAAGTTTGTTGAAAGTTTGTTACAAGGAAGAATATTCCTTTTTTCAAATGAGTGAAGAGGGAAAGAATATTCCATGAGAATATTCTCATGGATGAGGAAAATTAGCATTTAGTTAATTAATACCAAATTTTAATGTGCAAAAGGGGACAAAATATTCCATGAGAATATTCCCTTTTGGAGGAATGTGCAAAGGAGGAATATTCTCAAGGAATATTCCCTTGCAAGTGGGAGAGTTATAATTAATTAGTAATTTGATAATTAAAACAAAGTTTCAATTATGCAAATTAGGGGAATTTAGGATATCCATTAAATAATTAACTTATTTAATGAAAAGGGATCAAAATGACATTAAATTAAATAATTAAGATTATTTAATTTAAATGAGAGGACTTAGGGTGTTAAAATTAAATATTTTAATTTATCCAATTTAACAGGATGAAAGGTTAGCATGAAAGGGGTAGGAATTAACCTAATTAGATTAATTAGATTCCCAATTAGATTAATCAGATTAATAGATGAAAAATGAGGCATTTAATTAAATAGATAGGCTAATTTAATCAAATAAGCGAAAAGATGATGGATTTTAGGATGAAATGATGTTAGCATATCAGATTTGAGTGTGTGATACCATTCATAACATTCTTAAGTGTCTACACCAAATATTTAATACTAAATGTTTAAGATTTTTTAATTTGTTTTATATTAAATTTATAATTAATTTTTTAATTTATATTGCAATATTTTTTTTATTTAATTATTTTTGTGATAAATAATATGTATTATTTAAAAAAATTGACAATATAAATATTAACTATTTCTTTAAAATATTTTGTTATTTTGATGATAACAATATTTTTATTGGCAAGGTTAAATCATTTTAATACTAGAAAGTTTTTTTTATATACTAGATTAAGCAAGATCAAAAGTTACAAGGTACTGCTATGTGAGCAATGATAGCATAAGTCCAATATGTGACAGTTACAGATCAATCTAGCAACCAAGATCACTCTATGTAGTGGTACAACTTTTTTGTTTATTGTTTTACAAAGAGTTGTGCATGATCTACAAATAAGAGTAATCATGGCAGTAGAATAATCAACAATAGCAAAAAAGAACATATTATAAACAATAGTCAACAATCTACTACATATTTTGAGCCATCAATTTTGAAACAACAAGCTTTATTGATAGTAGGGTCAAACAAGGTTAGAAACAATAGCACATGAGTGCTACAATGTAATCACTAGTAGCCAATCTTCAAAACTCCTACCACAAAGGAGGAGCATATTGTGTCCCATACTAAGTACCAATTGGAAACCTGAAGAGAATAAAATTAGTTACCAAAATAATAACAAAAACTCATGCGGTAATGCAATCTAGAAGGAATCTCTGGAGAGTCTTGGAATTGGTTTGAACCCCCACTACTAAAATTTGTTTGTTATAAAATAAATAAATTGATTTTTTAGTTCACAAATGAAGATGTGTTTAGATAAATAAAAATCTCAGTCAAACCCACATATGTCACATGAAAGAGTTAAAAAATAAAAAGAAGAAGAGATAGTGATGAAATCTTATATTTAATCTCTAATCCATCTCATACATTGGAGTTTAGTTAATTTTCCTAATTGTGTAGCATTTGTGCTAAGGTATTTCTACAATACCAATAGTGTGTAACACTAGTCCTATCTTAAACAACACATTATTTCCTTGTTATTTAGGTAAAATATTCTTCATGACTGGGTTAGCAAGCATTGGGCCCTGCATGGGGTCCAACTTGATGCTATTCAAAGTAGTATCAAAGGGTTCTTTCTTTTTAGATTTATTGATGTCATTCTCAAGCATGGCATGTGGTATGCCCATGCATCTCTATTATTCTTTTAGTTGTGGATGCATTATTTCACTATATAGGATGAAAAGAAGGTTTGTGTGCTAGTTTGGCTTAAGTCTCTTGGTTTATCCATTCCCTATTGAAACTATTTAAGCACCCTTGTTTCTTCCCTTGATAAATTTTTATATGTTGACCCTAACAGGTTTATCAAGATCATCCATAGAAGCATGTTTGTGTTGAGATTGACCTATCCAAAGATTTAAAATAATTTGTGGACATTCAAATTGGACATCTTCACGACACATAGTGTGTGTTATACCTTAATTTGTTCGATACTATTTTCCAATGCCAACCTCCTAAGCATAAAATTAGTGATTTCCCTTTAGTGGCCCCTAGGGTCGAATCACCTCCCCAAACCCACTAAGGTTCCTTCCTTAAAAACTAGGGGAAAATGGACTACGGTTATAAAATGTAAAAATCAAGAATGCCAACTTCGACAGCTCCCAAGCTAAAGCCCATCCCACTTTAGATTGCCTAGCTACTAAGGTGCAAGTTGGAGAAGTTTCAAACCTTTCTAAGAAGGGGAAAGAGGTCATCCCACCTAGTGGTGAGCCTTCCTCTAGACTAATATTGTTTTGCATGTTGCAATTGACATGTTTAGTATCTTCTCAACCAAAAGCTATTGTTCATTCTCCCCCACTCTCGAGTACCTACAATTTTCTCATAGCCCACCTAGGTGGTAGGAGGAGAGAGAACATTACAAAAAAATGTCAATTCCCAACATCTAGCTGGGTAGTTTTTCATCAAAATATTTTTTACAAAATTGAACTATTCTTCTCTCCAAGAGTTAGATAGTAATGAGATGTCTCCTGACTCCTATTAATGAATTTTATCTCCTAGAATATTTGAGGTCTCACTAACCTCCCTAGGAAATATATAGTGACAAATATTCATCATAAGCGTTTTTCTCTAGATATCTTTATTTACAAGAAGTCAAGATTTTTTAAAAAATTTTGCTACTTGTGTTATTTGGCCAACCATCTCTATGTCTTGCAGAAATCATGACATTAGTTGTGGAGGGGTTGTCACCATTCTCTCTCCTAGGTGGCTTCAACATGTTTTTGATCATAGTTCTAACCCCACTAACCATGTGATATGGATCCTCTTAAATGTCAAAAATCATTCTTTTAGCATTATAAAGATTTATGCTTTTAATTGTGTTGTTGAGAGATCTCCTTTTTGGTACATTGTTGATTCATTATCTAGCACCACTTGGGTCATGTGTGGGGAGTTTAATATGGTTGATATGGCGTATGATAAAGATGGTACTTTTCCTTTACATTGGATAGCTAGAGAAAGGGAGGCATGGTATTACATGTGTAATAAATTGATTCTTTTTAACCTTGATATGGGCTACTTCAATAATCATTCCCACTAGTATGCATAAAAAAATTTCTTGGTTAAACTTGAAAAAATCTTTAAACACATGGATCATGCTATCATTTTTGCATAGTAATTTTTTTCTTTTATCATCTATTTTTACTCTTAATGGAACCTCTATTGAATGTCACTTTGTTAAACCACAGTCCCATCAAGTTTAGAATTTAATGGCAAGTGAATATACCTTAGAGTTGCAAAACTTAATTATTTTTAAATGCTTCTTTGTTGACTCATCAAACCTCATTGGCCCCATCAGACAAGTGTGGAACTTAGAAACTCATTCCATTAAATCAATTGGTTAGATTACTTGATGGAATAAAGTCATCAAACATATTTTTTTTTTTCCACATCTATGGATGTCATTTGGCCATCTTTTGAAATTATACATACAAGGCTAAAACCTCAGAGCTTCATCAAGCTATTGTACCTCTTGAAGCCAAACCCTTTTCTCCTAGTTTGTAGGTCAAAGTGTCCAATCTTTTCCATTATAAGAAATAATGATAACCATTTAGACAAAGGCACTCAAATAAAATCCAAATTTTATTGACTTTAAGTTGTGGATATAGCTTTCAAAGAGTTCTTCCAAGCTCTCAGAGCTCACCGTAATTCACATGGAATCAAACAAATCAAATATGGGTAGAACATTCTTAAAGAGCTTCCTAATATTCTTCAAGCTTTTTTCAAGTATTATGAGAAAGTTTTCACAGTTCAATAAAATTCTCCTAAACATGACCTCACTTTACAAGAGTGCCTCAAAGTTGTTCCCTATCAACTTTCCTCCACTTAACAAGTCTTTTGTGATCAATTTCTCTCCATTGATAACCTTATAGAAGCTATACATACCATGACCAATTATAATGCTTTTGATTGTGATGGATTCCCTTGTGAATTTAATAAGGCCCTTTAGGATTTTTTAAGTGACAACCTACATAAAGTATATCTCGAAGATTTCTATTCCAAATCATTAGTAAAAATTATCAAAATTTGTAAATCTAAAGACCCAAAGGATATTTATAATTGGAGGCCCATCACCTTGTTCAATGTCTCTTTTAAGATCATTGCCAAAGCCTTAGCTATGAAGTTACACCATCTCCTCCCTTAAATTTTGAGACTTGAGAAAACTAATTTTATCATTTATCCAAATACATTTTAGGTAATATAATTACAATTTGGGAAGGTAAAGAATGGGCTAGGCAATCCCATCAGAAGGCTGTGTTCATCAAAATTAATTTTGCTAAGGCCTAGGACAACATTGAGTAGCCTTTTTATCATGAACATGTTATAGGATTAAGGATTTGAGCCTTGGTTCATTTAATCAATTACCATGTTTTTATAAATTCCTTTACTTGCATTACTATCAATGGTCAAAAATCCAATGCCTTTGGGATTTTGAAGTCCATTCGACAAGGTTGTCCTTTGGCTCCAATTCTTTATGAGCTTGTCATTAAGGAGTGATGTCTTTATGAAAAATCAATCCCCTTTTGTTTCAATTTTCTACCAAATTTTGGAAGAGGATAATGGGAAGATTTCTTCCCAAAATGGATCATTTTTAGTTTCTTTAACTAGTGGAGGCATCCCTTACCTTTTCCTTAGATTGTTGATGGAAAAAAGGACTTTATTGAGGATTGGTTTTGTTGGAAAGATTATTTCTTTTATCAATGCCTCTTATTACATAAGTTTGATGTTTCCTCTTTCACAAGATTGGAATTTGATGGTCACCCCTACATGTCATATGAAAAATTTATGACAATATTATTGTTTAAATTCCTTTCAATTGAAATTTTAGGAAAAATATAAATTATCAAAAAAATGTTTAGAGAGCATCTATCAAAGAGGCTACAATATCTTTCACTTTCCAAATTTTAGAAATGATAGTTTGAGCATCTCTCAAAGAGCTAAAATATTTAATTCTAAAGTCACCCAAAAGAAGAAAATAGAATGGATCTATAAGAAATTTATTTCTCCATGAAACTAGATGGGTACAAAGTATAGAGTACAACGGGATGTGTAAGGAAATATAGTTATTATATTATGGAGAAAATTGAGTTTTAAAACTGATATTATGACTTATCTTAGATCTCCAAAATAAATAAAAAACTCATTTAATTTGTGAGAAATTCTATCAAATGTATTGATTGAGGATAAAAAAGTATGCATTTTTAATTACTTTAAGAAGAACAAATTCAAATATAAAAAAATTATTTACAACAAAGCATTATGATAATGTTTTTATTTTTTAAACAATATCATTTTAAAATCGAACAAAATTAAGAACATGATATAGTAATGTGAGAAATTGGGATATTAGGGTAAGTGAAAGAAGTTGGGTCCATAAGGAGGGGAAGTTTCAACCAAAAAATGTTGACAGGAACAAGTACTCGTTTAGGAATGGGATCTCGAGCCTAAAATCAGAACGGGTACCTGTTATACTCCAGGTACTCATTCCAAAATGGGTACCCTTTATGGAACATGTACCCATTTAGAAACTATTTGATTTTTTTTAAATGATTGTCAGTCAATTTTTTCCTACACTTCTATGGACTAAGAGAAACTAGGGCAAAATGGGTACCCATTTTTGGAGCTATTTACACCTCGAGACTATGCCTGCCACCTCCTCCATTTCATGTAGCAAGTTTAAGCGACCTCCATGTTACGATTTGTGATTTTTTTGCTATATATTTAACATTTATAGTTTGTAATCAGGGTTTACATTTTAGGTATATAATTTAACATTTATATTTTGAAATTACATGGTTTATATTTTAGGTTATTTTAATTTTCATAATTAGGATGAATTTTATAGCTTGTAAAACCCATTTCTAAATATATGAAATCAAAATAATGGATGTACAATAAAATTGTAAATAATAATATCTCATAAAAGATATAGAAACCAAAACCCAACCTAGATATAAAACTAAAACCCTAAATCATAAACCCTAAACCCTGAAACTAACTAGATATAATAAGATGAGATAAGGATGTGAGTTTGCCTTATGCTCAAATTACACACCTATTGATAGGAAATTCATAGTTTGAAAGATGCACATGTACCTATCCCTCACATTAGGACATGGATATGGATATGGATAATGATCTCTCATGTGTTCATATTATAAAAAAAATTAGGCTCTTTCACCCATTCTATGATGTCATTCTTTTGATATAATTTACCTCACTTAAACTAAGAAAATTTCCTTTTATATGAGCAATGGATCATAATTAAACAAGTGAATGAAAAACTAACCAATTTAAAAATTTCTAGTTCTAATTTATGTCAAATTAGAATTATAAATTTTTAAATTGGTTAGTTTTTCATTCACTTGTTTAATTATGATCCATTGCTCATATCCTCCCCCCTTGCATCTTTGATCCTCATTCTTATACTAATCCCTCTCCTCCTCAACACTTACTTCCATATTTTTTACCTATTGATACCCCTCATAAATATGATCGTACACCTCCTTGAACCCCTTCTCTACATTAAATTGAACATGAGGATTCTAAAGAATATAAGAAAATAAAGGTTGTTAAGGATTTCATATATAATATTCACTAGATTCAAGAAGTTTATAATGAACATTTTATTTTTTGAAAAAAGGGGTGAAATTTTATCAGTGAAACAAAAGCTAGAAAATACAATAAAAGTCCTAGAAGACCAAAGTAATAAAAAAATACACAAGATCCAGACCCCAAATAGAATGGATGCAAAGAGGTCCTCGACCCCAGTCCAGCCTACAAACATAGTAGCTAAGAAATAAAACATCCAAACCCCTCCAGACTAAGCACCTTGGTCCTCATTAAGAGCCTAAAGCGAGATTAGGCTTTTGTCCTGATCTAAATGACTCCAATTCCACACATTCCATAGCTCCCTTCCCTTAGAAGCCCATTTAGCCAAGTAATTCACCACTCTATTCCATTTCCTAGGTATGTGGACAAAGGAGATAGAGTCAAAGTTTGAAGCAAGATGAATAATTTTCTTCACAATCAGAGCCAAACTCTAAGAAGAGTATTGAGAGTCTCTCTTATTAATCAAGGAGACTAAAATCATAGAGTTTGACTCACAAGTCACCCTCTTCTAACCCAACTCACAAGCCCTCTCCAAAGCCTTTAGAATAGCCAAAGCGTCCATCTGATTATTAGAGTGAACCACCATATATATGGAGAAGAAGAACTGAACAGATCCCTTGCTATTGAGACCAACCCCTTTAATCCTAGCATCACCAGGATTTCCTCGAACAAAGCCATCTGTATTAATTTTGAATATATCTTTAGGAGGGGGAACCCACTTACCTATCTAGTCCACCCTCTTACAAGACTTCTTCTTGATTACCCAATGAACCTGAGTAGCCAAGGGAGAGAAAGCTCGAGGGTAGAAGTATGCACCTTTGAAGAGGAAAAAGGCTCTCTAAAGTTAAATTTGGACTCAATAGTTTCTTTAAGCATGCCTTTGACCTTATACCAAACCTAAAGAGCAATTAGACTTTTTTTTTTTTATTCAAGGGGTAAACGCTTTTGACCGAAGCTATGAACCGGATTACAACCATTCAACAATACCACCCCAATGGGGTTTGAACCTTGGTGGCACAAACAACAATGCCACCTTTAAACCATCACACCATGCCAATACCGACAAAGAGCAATTAGACTTCACTCCTAGAAGATGTGTCTATTTCTCTCCAACCAGGTCTACCAAATAATAAGAGATGAACCCAACTCCCAAGTAGCCAACAAAAAGGAAGCAAAAGTTGGAGGAGGGCCCAAGTTCTCCCAAAATTCATATAAAGACAAGGCATACATAAATGGTCGCCTTCGAATCATCCACTAAAGCCGCCAAATTCCCATAGAAAAATTACACTGAAAAAAGAGATGATTAGTACTTTCTTCACTACATCCACATAGAAAATAGAAAGATAAGCCACAAAAACCTCTTCTCCAAATATTCTCCCAAGTGATACATTTGTTACGACTCAACAACCACAAGAACATATTGCATTTAGGCCATCCAAACTTATTCCAAATACATTTCCACCAAGGGTTCTCTCTCAAGTTTCCATTATGAGATTCCAAGATAGCATATCGTTGGGCCACAAAATACCTACCCTTAGGGTCATGACCCTCGGCAAGAACAACAACAAGGAACAAGGACAATCCGCAAGAATAGAGACTAAAGTATCTCATTCTTCCTGAGAACCACCTCCAAGCCAACTTTCTGAATTATGTTAATGATAGATTGAAGAACCTGTCAAAGGAGAGGAGCTCTTAAACCTATCTACACTAGCCCACCCAACATGAACATAGATCTCACCTAAGGGATGAATTTGAGGAAAACAAAGAGAACAGGTAGATTTCCATCCCAATAGTCATTCCAAAATAGATAATTCTTGCCAATTTGAATAATCCAGAACAAGCATTCTTTAATGAGAGCATAGCCCCTTTTAATAGTACTCCAAATCATAGATCCCTTGCCACTCAATTCTATTTGCAGAATGTCCTCATTAGAAACTCCTCCTAAATATTTATGGTTCAAAATATGAGCCCAGAGATGCTCCATAAATTTTCACCACCTCTAATATAATTTTGCAGCTAAAGCCTGATTGTTCAACTCCCACTTCTTGAGCCCAAGGCCACCATTCTCCTTTGGTTTGCAAACATGATCCCAAATCACCAAACTCCATTTACGATTGTCAATATTTTTGACCCATAAAAAATTTCTAGCAAGGGATTCAAGCTCCTTGAGTATGCCCTTGGGTGTTGAAAGCACCATGTGTTAGAAGAATAAGGAGTTTGTCATTGATGCATTTGTTTTAAACATGAGCATGTGGGGTGAGCACAAATTGTACAATTATGCATTATAGTGTTTTCATTGATGCCAACATTGTATCCTAGTATGAAGACCATTGTGTTGATAAGTTTGGATGGTTTGAGTATGTTTGAGGATGATAGTGAAAGACAAGATTGCAAGAAGGGTTGATTCAGTGAAGGCAATAGTTGTGGAAATTGACCAAGTGCCAATAAAAGTGTCTCTATGTACAGAGGATATGATATTTGGGTCCGTATTGGTCCATTGATGAAGATATTGCTATGTGATTATAACATAATTTTTTTGCTTGATAGAGGAACCTAATTCCAAAGTTTCATCTTGTTTTGGTTTCTGGTTTTGAAGTTATGAGTAACAGAAGTTTGACTTGGTAGTTCTAGGCATTTTCCAGTTTAGTGCATATGCTTTGGTGAATCCAAACTTCTCCACATATTAGAATCTGATTTTGTGAGGTTGTGGAGATGTTGAAAGGTGTCAGTTGATTGTGTATTGCAGATGGAATTGAGTTTGAAGGTCTGCGTGTTCGAATATGGATGTACAGTCGGTGAATTTTGATATTAGGTCATTACCGGTGCCAACCTAATGAGCTTTATGTTTTGCGGAGTTTAATTATGTGTTGATACATTATGTGAGTGCTATTTTAGGTCCATGTTGAACTATTTTGAATTATTACAAGCCTTGAATCTTGGTGCAAAGCGTGTGTGTATGGATCTTGGGTTGACAAGTTACATTTTTCTTATTACATCTAATTAGGCCGACCTAATTGATGTTTTTCATGAAACAAATATATATGAAGGATCTTTTTGATATTTTGTGTGTGGTGACATGAGACAAGTGTTAGTGGATGCGAATTGTGTGAGTATAGAAAAAATGCAAAGCAGAGCAAAGTATTAAGTCAGATCAATATGAAGTGTGAAAAGTTTGTAGTTTGAGCTTCATTGGAATTGTATTTCATGCATATGTTAGATGCAATTGTAACAATTCAAAACTTGGTTGTGTGCCATAATATCTTCCATCTCTTCTATCTTTGAGTGGGAAATGAGTCCACTTGGACAGTGAGTCCACCTGTAGTGAGAACTTCTGTAATATACTATAATCGTTTATAATGTATTGTGAGCTAATCCTCACCATGATTTTTCCCATTTTGGGTTTTCCACATAAAAATCTGGTGTTCATATGTTATGTGATGCTGATTATTTTCATGCTTTCATTCCTTACTACAAATTGAACATTCTATGAGTATTATATGTTTAAATGGTTAAGTGGTTTAAAAGAATATTGATTCACCCCCCTCTCAGTATTCTGGGTGTTCAACAATTGGTATCAAAGCTTGGTTCCTTGGAAGGAGCTTAACTGCTTTGGGAAGATCTTGGAAGATGAACACATGGCTATTAGAAGGCTACCTATTCCTCTGGAAGAGATTCCTGTTGTTGGATCTATAGAAGATCACATATTTGACATAAATGGAGAACTCAAAGTCGCTCTTGAAGATCTGGAAAGAATTGAAGATGAAAACAGAGATCTGAAAGAAAATGTCAAAGAAGTAGATAAATACATCAGGAAATTGAGAGAGCAAATCAAAAAATTTAGTGAATGAAACAATTACCAGTTTGAAAGTACAAGTTGAAGAAAAGGAAAGAGTTGAAGAATGTTTGAATGCAATGGTGAAATGAAAATCTAAAGAATGCACAAATCTTGAACAAGAAGTGGTGAATCTGAGATCAAATCTTGAAAAAGCAAGGAGTCATGAAGAAAAATTCAAGATGAGTTCTACAAAGCTTGATCAAATGATTGCAAATCAGAAAGGCTCTAAAGATAAAGAAGGCTTAGGATTTGAAAAAGGTGAAAGTTTAAAAGCAGACAAGACACCAAATGCTGAAAAGAAGATCAATGATTAAAAGAAGACTAAAGACAAAAAGAACAATGGAAATCAAATCCAGAATCAAAGGAATGAAGCTAGAAGACCACTAATCAAACAACCAAATGCACAAAGGTACCCATATTTTAAAGGTTTCTATTATTCTTGCAATAAATTTGGACATAAGGCTATGGAATGTAGAAGCAGAATGTTCAATGTTTTCTCGATCAATGTTTTGCATACAAAAGATTTGGTCATGGAGCTAGTGAATGCAAAAGTCAAATGATGAATAGTTATAATAATGGTAGAATGGTTTAATCTTTCAATGGCTACTGTTATACATGAAATGGATTGGGTATAAAGCTAATCAATGCAGATCTAGAATGAATGAAAGTAAGATTGGTAAAAAGAATGTCATATGCTATAATTGCAATAGGTCTGGAAACATTTCTAAGTTTTGTAGAAGTAGAAATATGAAGAAGAACAACCCAGTGAAGAAGAATGATACAATACAAAAAGTTGATCCGATGGAGACAAAGAAGGAGATGGAAAAGATTTGGAAAAATAAGGAAGAGACCGAGGTTAAAGATGAATTTGTACTAGCATCCGATGTAGATGTTCCCTTCATAAACTAAGTTGAGAGTTTTGGCTTAGGGGGAGCTTTAATGGAAATCTTTGTTCCCCTACCAAAGAAATGGTGTTGATGCTTCAACACGAGGATATATGATGTAGATCAATGCATTTGAACTACTGGAGAAGATATCAGTAAAAAAATTGAAATGTGGAAGATTACGAAGCATTTGAAGTTGACTATGTAGATAGTTGGGGTTTTTTACCAGCTTTTCAGTTTGAGTATTCAATGTGAAATTAGATCACAAAAAAGGTTTATAAGTGACTAAACTTAATCAAAATTCATTTACAATCGATATTTTCAAGAAGAGAAGAGCATAGCAGTGAAGTTGAAGTGATTGAGTCTTGGTGTGTGCAAACCCTAGTCGAAAAAGTGAAGTGAAAGGTATTTATGGTCTTTGTTGCTCTAGTTTTCTAGAAATTACTTTGAAATTTATTTAGAAACTTGTGCAATGGCTACACCAAGGGTTGTAGATGTGTCTGAGTGACCCCAACCTAAATTCAAGAAACATCCCGACAAATCCGTGAAAGTTGATCTAGAAGGTGCTTTCTTAAGCGTTCCTTATAACGAAGTCCTACACATAGAGGACATAAGGATATATATTCATGGTAAATTAGAGGAGTATGACCATTACAAACTAGGAGATGTGTGGGTAAATGAGCTCACTGGTGAGGACTTTGCATTGAAGCCAGAATATCAAAATTTGGTTGTGAAGAGACTTGATGTGTGGCAAGGGTTTCCCAAAATTTTCCATGAAAATGCTTGGGTAAGGATTTCTTTGAGCCACATCCATGACAAGTTTGTATGGACAAATATGCCCAGGTTGATCATAAAGGAGGTGATTAGGGAAGTTACAGGTTTATGTTCAACCAAACCCATTCCAGTACTCAAGTCAGTAAAGAATGAAGTTGTGATGGAACTAACCAGTACGACATGTGACAAGAGGGCATTGATAGTGAAGAACATCAAAAACCCTACTATGAACTATGCAACAATGATGATTGGATATAAGGTTTACTTTTCAAAAAAAGAAAGCTCTGTTTCAGCCACTGCCATCAATACTACCTACGATATGGTGGAGAAGGGAGCTGATTATGAGCTATGTGAGTTATTGAGGAAACAACTAATGGAGAACTTGCAAAAAATAAAGTATTCTAGGTACCCCTTTAAATATGGAACTTTAATCATATGTTTACTATTCTATTTCTTGCAAAAACTCCCTGGTATAAAGAGTGGTATCTGGTTGAAAGGAAGACCTATTGCACACCAGATTAGAGACTTCTTGAGAGATCTGGGAGATGCTAAGGCACAAGAAGATTCCCTTGTGGAATTCTTTGTAGTATTTAAAAAGAGGATGCAAGAGAGAGAGAGAATTCCCCAAAAGATGGTGTAAAAGTACAAGAATGATATTACATTCTTGGTAACAAAAAATGAATACATTATACAAGTAGTAGAACCTAGAACTGCATGGATCTCATAAATTGGATATGATATCACTGAGGATGATATTGTAAGGTCCATAGACTACATGGTGAGCAAACCAAAGGACACCTCCAAAGAGAGGTATGGGACTTATGAAGAGAAATCAATGGAGGTCCATCTGGACCAAAGACAATTTCACATATTAATAAAATAGTGGAGAAAATGGCTACAACATTTGCAAAAGTAATGGGCCTCATAGTGGAACAAGTTGAGGTAGCTAAGGCTAAATCTGGAGCTTCAAGAAGCTCATCAAGTGTGAGGAGATCTGGTAGAGCAACTACCACTCCTCTGGCTGCTCAGAAGTCCTCCATGACTATGCATTCATCTAGTGGAACAAAGAGGAAGTAGACAAGCACCCCTAAAAAACAAACCAGTGATTTGGTGAAGGAAAAGACCTCTCCGGTAAAGCAACAAAAGAGGCCTGAGAAAGAAAAGGCTGCTCTAGCAGTACATCAAACTGGCTCGGTGAAGAGATTTAAAGCCAAGGTAACCAAAGAGTAGTACTTGGGTGAGAACTTGGAGTATGATGATGAAGAAGAAGGACCTCAATTGGTCTGCAAGAGAAAAGGTGAAGCTTCATAAGGTGAAGCAAGTGTTAAGAAGTAAAAAGTTGATATTGTGGATATAGGTGAAGAGGAGGAAGTAGAAAAGGAAAAGAAAGCATTTGTTATCCACATAAGAAAGAGAAGGAAGAAGCAAGCAAGAAAAGGACACTAGAAGAGAAGAAAAATCAAAATAAGAAATCTTTGATAAGAACTCACAGTCCAATGAAACTTGATGCACTTTTCAATGGTATTATACAAAATGAGATGTTAGAAGAAACTGTTGCACTATATGCTGAGGTTGATGAGGGGGACAAAGCCACCATAGTTGAAGTTATTGTAAAATACATTATAGTTCTTGAAGTAGATATGAGGAACATAGAGAAACAAATACCCACAAAATTATGGAATGTTTTGATTAATAGAAGACTTGAAGCAATAGAAGAAGAGACCAAATTGAAGGCCTATGCATTGGAGAAGATTAGTGCTCCTCTTTTCGAGGAAAATAAAGCCACATTTCTACACTATTCAATAAGGAACTAAAAAAAAAACAAAGGGTGACAACCCTTATGGATAGAGATCAAAATGATCTCAAGAGGCTCAGGAAGGAGAGTGTTGAAAATGTAGCATACCTAGCACAAAGATTGGGAATGACCTTAGAGAACAAAGAAGAAATGTATGTGGAGATGCCTACTCCAGATGAGAATATTGGAGAAGATGTGTAGCTTGATGATGCTTAACATGAGCATTAGATAGAAGAGGGGAATGCACAAGATAGTGTTCTTCTAGATGTGGAAGAGATAATAGAAGAAATTGCAAAAACTGAGAAGGATGTTGGAAGAAATGTAGCTATTGGAGAAGATATTGCAAAGTAAGATACTCTTACTCCTTTGGTAACTGACACACATGTTGAGAGTGTACATGACCAACCAAGGACATTCATCCCTCCATATAATACTAAACAAACTATTGGTGAAGAAGATAGAGGGAAAGAAGATGAGCAAAAGAAGGAAGATTCCTCTAGTGATGTGGGAGGAAAGAAAGAAGTGGAGACACCAGTTAACACTAGAGAGAAGGAGGAGTTAAAAGAAAAGGATGCAAAGGAGAGCACAAATACTATTGGTGAATCTTTCAACTCCTCTTGAGATTCTTTGAAATTTTTTCTAAGCATGCAACTTAAGTTCTAGCCTATAGTGTCCACACAATTGTTGCAATAGCCCACACAATAGGGGAATGCAAACTTGGATAAGATCTCGCCACTCCACAAGCTTCAACTGGGAGGTGTCTTCCATGCATCTACCCGAAAGGAGATAACATAAACTCATCAAAAGAGTGGAGAGTTGGTTGAGGAGGCTATGAAGACACTCCAAGAGGCCATACCCAATTTAACAAATGATAATTCATTATCCAGTATGGAGAACCTAATATTTTTGATTGATTATTTCAAAGAGTATGGGCCTTTGGATTGAAGGAAAAGTTGGAAAAAGAAATAGGCAAAAAGATGGATGAGAAGAGGCTAATAGAAATCATAGAGAAGTGTGCACAAACACACAACAAATTTTAGGAAAGTCTCAATGGTCCACAGGCTTGTGTGGTTGAGGCTAAAGCCTTATTCTAATTTTGTATGAAGTGGACTGGAGCCATAAAGAGCATAAAATTCGAAATGGACTCAATTGAGTCACAAATAGAAAAAGCTTCTAGTGTTTATGATTTGACACATGGCCTAGATGGAAGAATAACGTTAGCAGTAAAATACTTACATGAGCAATTCTTCCAACAAGGACAAAAAGAGATCATTTTGCAATTTGAGAACATCAGGGACCTGGTGAACTCTAAGTTCACATATGTTTCCAGTGCCTTGGTAAGTGTTGACAAGGCCACAAAACTTAATATGGTACCCAACACTCTAGAAGAAGGGGAATAACTATTGATGGAGTTGGAGACATAATGTATAATGCTTGGAATATCCAAGAGGATCTGGGAAGAAGGAAAAAAAGAGTGGCAAGCCCATGTTGAGAAGCTCCAAGATTCAACTTCTTTCAATTGATAGAGTTTATATTTCTTTATGCATTTTTAGTTTATTGTTTCAGACTTTTGTGTATATATGTGGATGGTACAAGTTTTTGATCTAGTTGTAGTGCATAACACTCCTAGGGGGAGTTAGTTTAGATTTTTATTTTGTATATATGGATATATTTGTCAGGGGGAGATCCGGTATGTGAAGAAGACTATTGTATGCACCCTTTGCCCTTGATTTCAAAGGGGAGAGTAATTTTGGAGATAACTTTGGCATGTTGCCATCGATGAATAAGGGGGAGATTGTTGGAAGAATAAGGAGTTTGTCATTGATGAATTTGTTGGCAACATGAGCATGTGGGATGAGCACAAGTTGTACAATTATGCATTGTAGTGTTGTAATTGATGTCAACATTGTATCCCAGTATGGAGACCATTGTGCATATCAGTTTGGATGGTTTGAGTATGTTTGAGGATGACAGTGAAAGACAATTTTGCAAGGAGGTTTGTTCCAACAAAGGCAATAGCTGTGGAAATTGACTAAGTGTCAATTCAGGTGTTTCTATGTACAAGGTGTAACAACCACTTGCAAGGAGGTTTGTTCCAACAAAGGCAATAGCTGTGGAAATTGACTAAGTGTCAATTCAGGTGTTTCTATGTACAAGGTGTAACAACCACATCATATTTAAACTTGAAATTTCCACTAATAATTTTTTTGTTAAAAATAAAATAAAAATTTATATAAGAATCATTTCAGTATTACAAATAAATGACATGTTCCCACAAATTTCAACAATTTATCCAATATTTTAGAAATATGCAAAACATCAAGTAAGTCTTGCTCACCACCTGATCGTATTAGCATCATGAAGCCACATGGACTCTAGCCAAACCCCCGACCAAGTAAAGAACTACCATTATACTCAGTATATTATTGATAGTCAATATCTAATTTTTATAATTAGTGGGTATGCAACCCTTTCTAGGCTCTCACTTCCTAGACAGTTCCACATCGGTAGCCACCCACTTAGGCGAATAGAGATGAGAATTCAAAATCTAAAGGAATATTAAGCGGACACACTTCAAGAAATTGATAAAGGAAAACTTCTTTGGAAGGGCTTTCATGATTACCTAAAAGCTTTTATTTTCTACACCTTACAGTCCATTGATTAAAACAAACTAAGAAAGAGCATAGAATTGGCATTCAAGAGTAGGAAGGAATATATTTGACATACTACAAATACATCGATAATCATATAAGAAGTTAATGGGTTAAGGAGTACCTTGTTAGATGTCGATTCACCTTGCATAATAATTATAGATATAAATTACTCATGGTTCTTAGATTGTTCTCTTTTGGTAAATTATTCCTTCATACTTGCAAAGTGTTAGTAATATAATCTAAAAGAACTTATTTTATGGTGATATCAACCTTCACAGTAATTGTACTCATGCTTAGACTAGTGGTTTATTAGGTCTAATCTTAAAAACCTAATCATAGATCTTATATGATTCCTAGTCTAATTAATTATTTTCAATGACAATCTACTTCATAATATTCTTGTAAAAAGAGACAATTCTTCTACTTGTTAATTAAATACTTATTAATAATCATGCATTTAATGTTGATTACATAGATATGGAAAATTAAATATCAATGATAATGGAAAGTGTTGTCCATTCACCAATATATGTTGACTAAACTCTAGACTAAAATGCCCTTCTTCTTTTTTCAAATAAAAATGATGATAACAATTTAACTAGATAAACAGATAGGTTTACAAGCCTTGATTGTGATAGACAATAAGAGGGTCATACTATGAATAAATAAATAATCAAAGGCTATTGTCATGTGCCAAATTTTACATCTTGAACAAAGACGCAACTATTTTCTTTTTAAAACAATCAAATAAATTCTCCAATTCTCATTTTACTTATTTCCTTTAAATTTTTTCTTTAAGTAATAAAACAAAAATGAATAAAAATAATAATTTAAAACCCCAAAAAATATTTATTTAATTAAATTCATTTATGCCCTTACCTTATAATTCATTTATATAATTAACACTTATTTATTACTTTTGTTTTATAGTAATATATTATCACATCATTAATTAGATACAAATTAAGATTTTTATTACTTTAAGATTTTTAATTTCCATCTATGTAAAAATAGCACAAATTAATATTATGAACCCTACCTTCCATATTTAAATTAGATACAATAATTATTTAAAATTCTAAAAGAAGAACATACTTTTATTTAAACTAATAAATGAACTTTTCTATCTTTAAGAGAGTGCGTTTCTTTTTAAATTTATAGTTTTTTATAAGTTAGAGAATGTAGTGACACGTAGAGCATACTACTCTTGACTTTTTAGCATAAATAGAAAAAAAACACATAAAAACTTATTTGATCCCTACTTTTCTTATCCCATGTCATATTTACTATATTACTATGCCCTTGATTCCCTTAAGTACGTGTCCATCCATTCAAATTGGTTTGACAAAAGAAAACCTTTTTTTTCAAATCCATATTAAATTGGATAGGAGGAAATCGTTTTAAGTTTTATCTTGCCTTAATTCTGGGCGCTCACTTAACATCTAATCCTAAACGAACTCTCAATCTCTTTACCCATGTACTCATTCAACATGAAATAGTGAAAGGTAGCTGCAATGGGAGAGATGGAATGCGGCCCAAAATGAATAGCAGAGTTAATTGAAACTTGTATTGATCCTCTTATGGCTACAGCCAAAATACTAGAGTTAATGTAATATGATTTCAGACTACTCTAAAATAAATTTGCAATCCAAGTATTCTTAAAATAGAAGCAATTTAATACCGATCCTTCATCTGGATTTAGAGACACCATGCTGAGGCAACACCTTCACATACATCAAGGATTCAACTGAAAAGTGAAGAAAGTTAACGACAATCAAGGCCCCCATTATACTTTATCAGGATTCAAAGTAAATGTAATCATATCCAGTAGGATTATATGCTAAGCTGTGCGTACTCAAACTGAATTGAAAAGATTCTTATTGATTGAGAAGAAAGCAATTTGGATTTGCAGGGTCACTGAATTGGTGAAGCATACACAAGGAACGTGAAATGTTTGATAGAATGCCTCAGAGAAAAAAATCAGCGAGACAAGTATGAAGGACTATGGTCGGAGGTCTATAGAGTCGCCCAAAAATTTCGTTCCTTCCATCTAGGACGTCGTGAAACACACCCATGGTCAAGACAAAAACACGAATTTACTTCAAAGATTCTATCCATGCATTTGAACTTCACCTCAACTTTTGAACACTGTGTATATTCCACCAGCGTTAGCCTCATGGAATGCAATTGATTGCAGGATATGCACAGAATGGATTATTGAAGAGGGTTTTAAAATAAACTTTCAAGCAATGAGACGGTGCTCATGATACACTATTTGATCTAAAAAATATAGCTCATTGTCATTGAATGGGCTTTAAAATAAACTTTCAAGCAATGAGACGGTGCTCATGATACACTATTTGATCTAAAAAATATAGCTCATTGTCATTGAATGGGCTTTAAAATAAACTTTCAAGCAATGAGACGGTGCTCATGATACACTATTTGATCTAAAAAATATAGCTCATTGTCATTGAATGGGCTTTAAAATAAACTTTCAAGCAATGAGACGGTGCTCATGATACACTATTTGATCTAAAAAATATAGCTCATTGTCATTGAATTCGATAAACATGAAATGAACTTAAGCCCTATTACAAACTCTAGTATAGGGCCCTAATTTTGTGTTACCGAAACAAATTCCTGATTAGATTGAAGGGAAGTGAATCCATATTATAAATTTCCTTTATTTTCTTGAGCTGGAAAACTTGAAATCTCGTCTGTATTTTTTTTTATACTAAAAGACAACAGAACGATGCAAGTTGTTGGCTGTTAATAAGGCAGGTGTAAAGCCGAATTCTGCAACATTATCCAACGTCCTCCCTGCCTATAATAAAATGAGAGCTTTGGAGCAGGGTATGTACATCCATCAAGAATAATGGAAGGCGGATTACTTTTTTTTTTGATAGATATTATTGTTGGAATGTTCTGGTGGACATACATATAAAATGTGGAAAGATAGACAAGGCGAGTGAACTGTTGACAGAATGCCTCGAAGAAACTGTGGACTCATGGAGTGCGATAATTGCTGGATATGCAGAGAATGGATTTATTTGAAAGGCTTGCAACTCTAAAGCAAATGCATCTGGAGAGTGTAAGGCCAGGGACGACCTTCGAAACACTCAAGAAAATGCAGCTGGTGGGTGTAATGCCAGACCCACAACTTTTCCCAGCTGGTCCTACTATACTATCACTCTTGAATCATATTTCAAGTTTACTAAATGGCTTCCAAATTTATTAACTTAAATTTTATTTTGCTGCACTTATTTTAGATTGCCAGGAACGTAAACATAATATAATTGTCCTGTAAGGTGGGATTTATTCAAAATTACCAATCTCTCACCAACATTTCTATGGAAAGAGAAATGGTTCATAATAGCGAATGACTGACAGGAAAGAAATAAACCTGGAAATATCCTCTCCTTGCACAGGGCACCCTTTATCTCCACGCATGCCTGACTCGGTCTGCCTATGTGCACGACTCCATGGCTGTAACTTGAACTTGGAATGGGTGAATCACATCATAGCCACCCCCTTCTCCTCTAAATCAATCGTTCAATGTAAACTTTCTCAGCTTTCCTTTCAAACGCCTCTCTCCAAGGTCTCCATTACACACAACAAAACACAGAATGAGAGGCACAAAACAGAGCAGGATTTGGAGCACTGCCGAAACACAGGCTGGAGCATTTCATTTATAGATGAATTTGCAATAAATAAAATATAAACTGAGCAAGAAGTTAGATGCACCATTTATTTTGGACAGGTGAAATAGAACATCACGTGAATAGCATGGATGTGGTGGGGCAGTGAAAGTCGGCTGAATGTGGCGCATGGTCTGCTTGGAGATGACATGGATAGCCATTAATTTATTATTCTAACAACTAGTTTGAAATCTCACCACAGCGACAGGGAATAGTTGACCACTTATGGAAAGAGGAGCCTCCTTTATGCAATAAGCAAGAACACTGTGGAACACCAAAACTCCACCACCAGCCGTATCAGCAATGTATTTCAAAGTTTTTGTTGCATATTGAACACCTGCCAATATTGGACCATAAATGCATCCCCATAGCCTCAATCAACTTCGAATGAGAAGGGAGTGGCTGATCATCTCTCCCTTTTCTTTCTGAGCAGACCATCCATTAATACCTTGCAATTCGATTCCCAAGAAATTGCCTACCTCCCCTTGCAAGATGGTGACGTCGGTTACAAGATGCATTTAATTCATGTCTATCCTTGACTTCCTCCCTTTTCAAATTATTCGTAAAGAAGTTTTCTCAAATTGAATTAGTCTGATGATTATTTAATAACTCATTATTGATTTAGACTAAAATATTCAACTTCGATTGATCACCTTCAATTTAATTGAATCATTGTTAATGCAATAAATTTCCAACTTATTACAAAAATTGAAGAGTAATATTATATTTATTCAATATAAAGGCATATCACATCATGACAATGTAACAATAATAATTCATGTTAATAATCTAATAAAGAAATAACCAAATTTGAACACAAGGGTTATAACGACAATAACTTGTCATTAATCCTTTGGTATCTCAAATGATTATTTTATAAGTAGAAGGTGGAAATCAAATAATCTAATTCCTAATTCCTTCATAAATAATAATTCATAGTTGGCCTATTAAGGCAATAATTTCTAGTTGACTGCTTCAAAAGCAATCGATGCCCATAATTCCTTTAACCCTTTTTTTTTCTTTATTTACACAAATACTAAAGATTAATAAATGATCCAAATAATATATTTTCCAACAATAGTGACAAGTCATTTACACATTCAAAGGTAGGGTTGTGACATCAGGGATTTGATATTTGGGTCCGCATTGGTATGCTGATGAAGATCTTGCTTTGTGCTTCTAACACAATTTTGCTGGTTGGTAGAGGAACCTAATTCCATATTTTCATCTCGTTTTGGTTTCTGGATTTGAAGTTATGAGTAACAAAAGTTTGGCTTGGCAGTTACAGGTATTTTCCAGTTCAATGCATATGCTTTGGTGAATCCGCACTTCTTCTCGGATTGGACTATGACTTTGCAAAGTTGTGGAGATGTTGACAAGTGTTAATTGACTGTGTATTCTAGATGGCATTGAGTTTGAAGTTTCATGTGTCTAAATGTGGATGTACAACTGGTGAATTTTGATATTAGGTCATTATCGATGCCGACCTAATGAGCTTTATGTTTTTCAAAGTATAATTATGTGTTGATTCATTATGTGAGTGCTATTTTAGGTCCATGATAAACTATTTTGAATTGTTGCAAGCCTTGAATCTTGGCATAAAGTGTGTGTGTATGGATCTTGAGCCGACAAGTTACATTTTGCTTATTGCATCCAATTAAGCTGACCTAATTGATGTTTTTCATGAAGCAGATATATATGAAGGATCATTTTGATATTTTATGTGTGGTGAAATGAGATAAGTGTTAATGGATGTGAATTGTGTGAATATAGAGAGAATGTAGAGCAAAGTAGAGTATTAAGTCAAATCAATATGAAGTGTGTAAAGTCTATATTTTGAGCTCATTAGAACTGTATTTCATGCATATGTCAGATGCAATTGTAACAGTTCAAAACTTGGTTGTGTGCCATAATCTCTTCCATCTCTTCTATCTTTCAATGGGTAGTGAGTCCACCTATAGTGAGCACTTATGTAATATACTATAACCGGTTATAATATATTGTGAGATAATCCTCATCGTGGTTTTTTCCATTTTGGGTTTTCCACGTAAAAATCTGGTGTTCATGTGTTATGTGATGTTGATTATTTTCATGCATTCATTCATTACTACAAATTGAACATGCTATGATTATTGGATCTTTGATAGGCCATATGCATGTTAGCAAATATTGCATTCTATATCATTCATCACCATTAATCTATCCCACTAAGGGGTAGACCTAGGAGAACATGATCACCTATAAACTCAACAATCTCCCCAACAATATCCCTAGACACCAACTTGACAATTCAAATATTAGGAAAGTAAAGGCACTGAGAAAAAATTGTAGAGTGCATTCTAACAAGTTGATCTTGCATGTCGTAGACCAATTCCATGTGTCAAGATTGAAATCACATAAATCGAGATCAAGCTTACAACACCAAGTCTAAACAACAAATATTTCTAAGTCTTTTGATATTCTAACGATTAATATACAAGATATAATATTCTAGATAGTGTTAAATCAACTTTACATGACATCAACATCCTTTTTATTCTATTAATTTTAAAACTAAATATCTCAATCATTTGCATTTAAATTTTGATTATTTATTACAACCATCAATCCCAACTATTTTATATAAACTAATTTATATTTATCAATTACACATTTAATTAACCTAAATTTATTTATCTAATTATTTTCATTAAAAAATTATTTAAACATATATCTATTGTAACATGAATTTAATTTAAATATATATTAAAGAATGTCTAAAATCTAGAAAGCCCAAACTCATAGTTTAAGAATTTTTTATATGTATTAAGGGATCTTGAAAAGTCAAGAAGTCCAACCTTA
>VDFB02049217.1:143219165-143406735 GCA_007258455.2 Sequoia sempervirens
TTATTTAGAGTCATTTTCAAATCATTAGCTTTGAACCTATGAAATCTCCTTCATTAATTTGCAAGCCAAGTTTTATAAAATTAATATATATTTTAGATAATATGATTATAGTTTGGGAAGGTATGGAATGGGCTAGATTCTAACATCAAAAGGATTTGTCACCATGTTTTTTATAAATTCCTTTGCTTGCATGACTAGTAATGGTCAACAACCTAGTGCCTTTAGAATTTATAGGCCTATTTAAAAATATCTTTTTTAGCTTCAATTATTTATGTGCTTGCCATTGAGGGTTTAGTTACCTTTTGGCTCATTCTATGTCTCAAGGTTTGGTTAAATGTATTTCTCTACCCAATTCTCTAGATCAACTTTTTAATGGATATTTTATAGATGGCTCTGTCTTCACTCTCTTATAAGAGGATAAAAAATATAAATTAGGCATTGAAGTACTTACCTAGATATATTTTGAAATCCTCTAGTTTCACCATTTAATGGCATAAGATAGTGTTACATACAATCCTTTCTCCTTGCACCTTCTTGGTTCAATTCCCATGGTCGGAAATAGATTGGTCATGGAGATTTTTTTAGATTTCTAGGTACTAATTTTTCTTTCTAGGCACCACAAGTTATTCTTACTAGAATTGAAAAGAAACTATCATGCTAGGTCACAAAATCTTTCTCTTTAGTAGGGAAAATTTAGATTTTTTATATGATTTTCATGGCCACTTATGTTTATTATTCTTCATGTTAGCTTCCTTATAAGGCCTCCTACATGAAACTATTCTCTTTAGTACAACATACATCATATATATACAATCAATGTCCCCCCCAAAAGAGGGAAAGTGAGATACTATATAGGCCCCCCATAATGAAGAAGCTCCATTGCTGATGAAGGATTCCTGCAGATAGAAGATGATCCAATGTTTGCAAGAAACACCTCTTCCCATAGGAAGAAACAAGTCCACTAGATGAAGAAGGAACCACTCCATATCCAAGTGAGAAGGGGAAGGAAGTCTCCAAATAGAGCTATCCATCACATAATCATGATCAAACACAACCAAGAAATGTGACAGATCAAGAGAAGGCACAACCAATGAAACCTCCCAAAAAAATATAAGTGAATCAACTAGCATGCTACAATTGTCATCAAAGAGGAGAGAAATCTCCTCAAGTGAATCTCCCAAGTCTACAAGGTGAGTCTCTACAAACAAATTAGAGATTTCTGCTAAGTACTCATCCAACAAAACAAGATCTAAGAGATCAAAGATAACATGTTGTGCTGGAAACCCAACCTCTAAAGCAATGGGAAAGTATCAACATGAGTCTGAAGTACCCCAAAATGTAGATGGCCAATATTACTATCAACACTGGCCAAGAGTGTGCGAGGTACATAGTCATCCTCCTTAACTTGAAGTGAGAGAAGCTATACAGTTGAGACTCATGATCAACATTACTAACAATAATAAGTTTTCCAATATCAACTTCTCTGATAAACACAAAATTAGTTGTAAACTCCACAGTCTTAGGAACTTCACCATGTGTTATCTAGTATATAGACAAAAGATTTGTGTGCAACTCTGGAATGCACAATACGTCTTGAAAGCAACCATCACCTACATCAACAATGCCTATCTCTCGAACATCCAACAACTGATTGTTGCCATGATAGAGCAAAAAATTCCCAGGAAAACCAATTGCACAAAGACCTTCACAAATGAGAGAAGATAAGCTATTTTACCGAAGAGGAATGCTCAATATGAGATGATAAATACATTATAATATAGGCTTATAAAGCCATGTAAAATTCCAAATGGGTGAGCAACCACCCAATACAGGAATATGGGAAAGAAAACTAATTTCCCAGTTTATTAAATTAAATACAAATAAACTATAGTCTACCTAAGTAAAACTTAATTAAATATGAATTTACTCTAACATTGACCAATTTATAAAGAAATTTGAATATGATGATTCAATTTATGGTTTTTTGGAGACAATTTTGGTCTTGAGGAAGGAAATCTAAGAATTTTTTTCTCTACAAACAAGATTTGATATCCTTCTATAATGTTTTAGCCATGACCATCATATGCTCAAGATCAGCCATAGGAATTGTACTTAAGCTATAAAATTCCAACTAGTTTCCAATGTCATCTTGGTTTGATGACATTCTATGGAGGGTAGAAAAATATCAAGAGTACAACTCTCATAAGAAGCAACGAGTTTAAAAGGTGATACCTTTAGCAATACTATAACTACTACAACTATAGGAATAGGAGGTGGCAAGGTTGTTGACAATACTTTAGTATTTTTAGATCAATAAGAGGGGAGGTTCTAATGTTACACATTTGATGGTCCTATGAATTATGATTCTATTTAGTTTGAAACATTTTTTAAAATCATTTTCTTGGTTTGTTGAACACCCTTGTTAGTTTGTACATGAGTTTTGGTCCCATGAGTCTTCTAACATATAAGCACTTATATTTTACTAGTGTTAGTTTTCCTCTTTTATTGTATTTTGTATAGATCCATTTTATAGTCATAGATAGGGCTTTAATAGAACCAACTTTGACTAATAAAAATAAATGTTGTAGTACTATCATCATCACATTTGGTAACTATATATATCAAATAGAATCATAATAACAATAAACTAAGATAAAGCACTAAAACTCAACTTTTAGTAGCAAATTAATATAGAATTTTTTCATTAATCTCATATATATGAAATAAGACAATGTATTAAACCTCAACTTTTAGTAACATATTAATAAAAAAACATTGATTTTTATTTGTTTTGTGGCTGAGCAAAAACACATGTCTCATTTAATAGAAAGATAATTATTAATGAATTAAACATTTAGAGAATCATCGCATTTGTTGAGAGAGAGTATAGTATATCTATAGCTTGATAGTGAAGATATCTTGTTTAAAAAATTTAAATAAGACTTTGTAGATCATGATAAGATGAAATAGAAGAACTTATTACTTACCATGCTTAAGAAACACAACACTTATGTCATTAGACGAGTGCACATAAATGTATAAATATTGTATATGTATTATTGATAAAAAAGAACTCAATCCTATTACAACTATAACATATAAATAATCATACTTGTGTTAACAAATTATTAATTTAAAAATATTAAATTTATATTCTCACATATTTATACCACTGACTTAATTGAATAAATAACATAAATTTTCATCAATAAAAAACAATTTAATTTCATATTTACACACAATAAAATTTATAATATATAAAATCTAATATTTCAATAATTTATATCTTTTACTTTATAATAATTCAAAATTCAAAATTTATTATTAAGCCTCACAAATATGACCTACTTTTCCCAAATGTTGCACTAATTCATGAAAAGCATCCGTGCAACTCTGTTTTTCTCACCCATCGCTAATATTCCCATGTCTACCAAATCACCTTTAGAAGAATCCAATAGTCCAAACTAAACATCCCTTCCCACGAGGGAAGATGGAGTGAAAACACCTATCCATAACCATTTTCCTCATTTCAAATAAGTAAAATCATTCATTAACTGAAGAGTGATATCATTGTAAGCAGAATTTATGACAAGGCATCACCAATGCCGCATTGGTAGAACGCTTTTCCAAAAAGACATACTACCAATAATTGTTATACTACATCTATAGAAGGATTGTATTTTCTCATTGTAGTATTCTTTTGCCTGTGTGGTTTTTCCACACCCACCCATACCTGTGATCCCCACAATATTTACATTTTGAGAAGATTCCAATACACTTCTTTTAAAGTTTCGTAAGGTTTCATCAAGATCCACGAGATGTTTGGCCACCACAAATGGAGTCTTTTTAGAGTGATTTTGTGCATAATTTATAAAAGTCTTCAACATTCCTTCATCATCACTGTACAAATTTTTTTTTCAAAAAAACTCATCCAAATCAGTTACTCTAATAATAAATCTTAATATTCAAATATTATTGTGAAGAAATTGGACAGATGGAACTACTTTCCTAATTTCAATTCCATGGTTGATGATAATTTTGTAAAGCCAATTCTCAGTAGAATACATGAAAAATTCTTGTGGACTTATCAACCCCATCTTATTACTAAGGAAACAATTATTGGTTGTTACTGAACTCTATGATACCGAACCATTATTTGTGTTGAAAATAGTGAAGAATGAGGTTGTGATGGAACTCACATGTGCTGCATTTGATAGGAGAGAACTTACTACAAAGCATATCACTAATCCTCCAGTGAAGTATGCTGCTATAATGATTAGGCATAAAATTTACTTCACCAACAAACAGAACTTTGTATCTGCTACAACTATTTACATTGGTTTTGATATGGTATTCAATAATGGGTATGTGCAGGATCATCATGGAAAAAATAGGCCCTTAAGTGGCAAAAAAAATAGAAAAATCAAAGTTAGGAAACTTGACGTAAAATTTTAAATAAGTTATCTATATTATTTCAAAAATATGTAAGAATAGAATCTGTAGAAAATTGAATGTAGTTTCCAAACTACTAGGTTTGTTTTTTTTTTAAATCTAGTTGGTGAAAATTTGAAATTTCAATGCAGAGTACTTAAATTTCAGTGGAAAGAATAAGAAGTAGGTGATTGTCTCCACCACCCTAACCACAATAAAATGATAATATTTTAGGTATAAGTAGAGGGCTCATGTCCAGATGTGATGCATATTTTTTTGTAATTTTTTTCCAAGTAAATAATTAATTATGAATTTTTTATTACAAATTTTAAAAAATATAAAAAACTCATATGTCTGACCACCTTAACTTGGTCAAAACTTCATGGAATTCAATTTTTATTCTTTTAATCCTATAGTATGCGAAGCACAAAATATGACGCATGTTTTGGATTTAAAAAATGTGATACCGTTTGAAAGCTATAAATGTTTTTCAATCAGTCTATCAATCAGGACTTTAGTTGTAATTTGAATAGAAAATGAATAATAATTACTTATTAAATTCAAAGTAAAGCATAATTTATATTGGTGGAAAGTTGAGAATCTCCTTTAAAAACCCTTTTTGTTTCATCAATTTTGGGTAAAAAAAATTCGTCAGCCACATACCCATCATATTGCCACTTTTTGGCCTATCATGATCTTACACATACCCTAATGCAGATTATGATCTATACAAACTTCTGTAAAAATAGTTGCTCAAGAATTTGAGAATGACCATGGAAAATAAGTATGCTTTTTAAATTTGGCTCATTGATTGTATGTTTGTTCTATTTTCTAAAGAGACTTCCTAGAAAGGATGATGTGGTGTTCTGGGATTCATCCAAATTGGTGGCACATCAAATCCTTGATTACATACATAATCTAGATGATTTAAAGAACAAAGAAAATGCTCTGAAAAACATTCTTTGTAGTGTTCAAAAGTAATATGAATGAAGAGAAAGGATTATGAGGAAAGTTGTTGAGAAGTACACAAATGATAGCATATTTCATATCCCTTCTGATGAATGTATGATTAAGGTTGTTGAACCCCAGACCATATGAATTCAATTGCTGGGTTATGAGATTACAGAAGATGAAGCCGAAGGCTATGTACAAATATTGTTGAAAAGTCTGAAAGATGTCAATGAACGTAGAATTGAGACTTATGTTGAAAAATCTATGGAGGTTCATATGGAACACAAGAAGCCTATAATAAGAAAGAATGTAGAAAATAAGCTCAGAGAAGCAGGTTTTACTAATGAAGAGATTGCACAAAGTAGAGCTAAGAGAGAGCAGATGGAGGGAGAAACATCAGGACTAGGGAGATTTGACAAGATTGCTCCTTCTAAACCCTCTGCAGCCCTTGCAGTAAATGTTGAACCCAGTGTTATTGATAAAGGAAAAGGCCTGACTTCTTCTAGACCTACTACTAGATCTAGGAAGAGGAAAGGAACTCCTCCAGTGGTACTTAGGAAGAGAGGAAAAAAAGAAAAGGCTACAAGGGAGAAGAACTTTAGCATCTCTGATAATCAAGAGGAAGAAGAGGGGGATCCCATAGAAAAAATTGGTAAGGAAGAGAAGAGGAAATGTGTCTTCTGGTGAAGGTGTTAGTTCTAAGACAGTGCATATTGTATCATCCTCTAAGGAAGATGAAGAGTAGGATTTTGGTGTTCTTGTGCACACCAAACCGGAATTGAAGGAATCAAATGTGTCTGAAGAAGCCTCTCTAGACCAAGAAGAACAAGAAGACACTCTCGTAAGACGTGGCACCCCTTTCAAATTTGATGCAATTGTCAATTCTTTGATACATTTTGAAGATATGTTGAAGCCTATAGCAAAGTCTTCTAATCATGCGAGTAAAGAAGATAGAAAAACATTAATTTTAGTTGTTATTCAGTATGTTATTATTCTAGAAGTTAATTGGGAATATGTAAGGGATAATGTGCCTGAGAAAATGTGGGTATCCCTAATGAAAAGGAGATCAGAGGCTGTTGAATTGGATGAGAAAATCAGAAATGATGCATTTAAGAAAATTGGGTCTTCTTTGAACCCAAATGATTTGGAAACTCTAAAAATGATTTGTGCAAAAATGTTCCAAATGAAGAAAAGAGTGAATATTTTGATGACAAAAGACACAAATCATATAAATAATATAAGGCAAGAAACTACAAAAGTAATTAGAGACATGGCTGAAAAGTATGCTATGTTCGGTTCACAACCATCCGGTTATGAACCTAAGATAGGAGAAGAAGTTTCCATAGAAAAGGTAATGGAAGATATTCCTTCTAGTACAGGTGATGTAGGCATTCCTTCAAAAACAAATGATGCAAATATCCTTCTAGATACAGGTGTTGAAAATGATCCTCTGAAGATGGAGAAGCAGACCGAGGGAGAAGTAGAATCAGAGAAACATGATGATGCTCCTCCAGAGCATACTAAGGGTGAGAAAGATAATACTGAAAAGGGAAAAGGTAGTGATGAAGGAGAAAAGGATAATGCAAAAGAAGAACAAAATAAAAATGGAAATGAAGGAAATGATGGAGAAGGAAACAGGGACAAAGATAAAGATGAAGATGAAAAAGAAGAAAAGAAAGAAGAAGAAGAAGAAGAGAAAGTGGAAGAAGAAAAGGAAAGGAAGAGGAAGAAAAGAAAAATGAGGAATCTACTGGGAAAAATGAAGAAAAAAAAAAGTAGATTGTAGAATCTCATACGTCTCCCAGAGAATCTTCCTTCGGTGATGATGTATTGAAAGGCTTGCTATCCAGGCAGATCAAATTCCAACTAGTGATTCCTCCTAAGCTTCTACAACTTCCTCTTATTGAAGGTTGTGTGGACTTGGAGAATATTTCTCTTTTTCATAAGGTAGTATTTGGGGATGCATTGCAAGCATCCAGAAGGAAGGAGATTCTTGAAACTCATTAGAAAGGAACAAAACTCATTGAAGATGCTCTTAAAGCATTGCAAGAGGCCACACCCAATAATTCTATAGATACATCCCTCACTTTGGTCAAAAATTTGAGATTGTTATTAGACTCCTTCAAGGAGTATGCCTCTAGGCTTAGTAAAAAGACAAAGCAAGAAGTTGAGGAGAAGCTAGCAGAGAAAATTTTGTTGGCACTGCATGACAAGTGTGCTCTGGCACACACAAATGGGTATGTGCAGGATCGTGATGGGCCAAAAAGTGGCAATATGCTGGCTATGTGGCTAACGACTTTTTTTTAACCCAAATTTGATGAAACGAAAAGAGTTTTTAAAGGAGATTCTCAGATTTTCACCAATATGAATTATGCTTTACTTTGAATTTAATAAGTAATTATAATTAATTTTCTATTCAAATTACGACAAAAGTCCTGATTGATAGGCTGACTGAAAAACATCTATAGTTTTCAAATGGTATCACATTTTTTGAATCCAAAAAATGCATCACATTCTATGCTTCACATACTATAGGATTAAAAAAGAAAAAATGAATTTCATGAAGTTTTGACCAAGTTAAGGTGGTCAGACATACAAATTTTTTATATTTTTTAAAATTTACAATAAAAAATTCATAATTAATTGTTTACTTGGAAAAAAATTACAAAAAAATATGCATCACATCGAGACTTGATTCCTCTACTTATATCTAAAATCTTATAAAAAAATATTATCATTTTATTGTTGTTAGGGTGGTCAGACAGACACCTACTTCTTATTTTTCCCTGAAATTTAAGTACTACTACATTGAAATTAAAAAAATTTACCAAATAGATTTAGTTATTTTTTAAACAACCCTAGTAGTTTAGAAACTACATTAAATTTGCTACAGATTCTATTCTTACATATTTTTGAAATAATATAGATAACTTATTCAAATTTTTACGTCAAGTTGCCTAACTCTAATTTTTTTGAATTTTTTGCCACTTAAGGGCCTATTTTTTCCATGATGATCCTGCACATACCCAAATATTGAGAAGAATCTGGAAGCTATGTAGATTTTTGAGTCGGAAGCAAATGTTTTACTTGCTTATTTCTTTAAGTGATCAAATGCCACTCAGAATATTAAAGATCTTATGGACTCCATTGAGTCCCAGTTGACTATTTTCTTTGGTACCTGCAGTGCATCTAAGGACAAAGATAGATCAACCTAGAATGCCATCTCTATGCATAGAGATAAATTATTTATTTTACAAAAGTGGAAGGAAGAGATCATCAAAAAAATTGGTCAGTTAGGTGACATTGTAAGAATGGAGTACACCTCAGTTGCTAAGGCTTTGGTAGGTGCAAAGAAACTTGAGAAGATAAATCTGACTCCTGGTACTCCAGATGATGCAGAGGAAACTCTGGTAGAGTTGGAATCCTTGAACATGATGTTGATTGCTGCAAAGAAAAGTTGGGAGAAAGGTAAATCAACATGGAAAGGTATTCTTAAGGAGCTTCAAGGCTCACCATCCTCTGGGTAATGCTTGCTTTCTTTGTTTTCATATTTCAATTTTGGGGTCATGCTTTGTCCTTGATGTCAAAGGGGGAGAGAAAAGTGATAGTGGAAGGAAATACTGGTGATAGGGGGAGAGTGTTGTAAATAGGATTTTAGTTTTTGAATTTTTTTTGCACATGTTGCCATCAATGACAAAGGGGGAGATTGTTGGAAAAATGAAGAAGAATATATTTTTATACAGTTTTTGTTGTCATTGATGTCACCATGATACATGAGTTACAACTGCAAGATCAAGTCTTAGTTTGATATGGTATTCTGGACTAGTATCTGAACCGGTATGCCGTTATCATCCTCTGGTTTTTTGGTCCACAGTTCTTAACTGTTGATTACTACTGCTTGTGTATGGCATATCGACACTGCTCTATTGATTGCTTTTTAGTATTAAGTCTATCTTTGGTCGACCTCATGGATAGCTGGTATTATGGTGAATTAATTTTTTTGTTGTACAGATATATGGGTGACCTATCTTAGGTCCATGCCGATATGATGTGGCATGCTACATGTTTTGAGTTATTATTTGGAAATATTTTGTAAATACTTGGAGCCGATAGTTGGTCTTTTTGGTTGCATCTAATTAGGCTGACCTGATCGATGCTTGCCGATGGATTAGGTATATATGTTGAACTATTTTGAAGATTGGGAAGTAGAAGTTGTTGTGGTTGTGAAGCTGTGAATATGAAAAGTGTGAAGATTATGAAGTGGGTCAATTTAGTTTATTGAGCATCACCAAAAATGAATCAACACTTGTTAGGTGTACATTATCAGTTCATTTTTGTGGCTATTAGTCATTTTTTTATTTTAATTTTGTAGGTAGTGAGTCTCTCTTTTGGAAAGTGAGTCTTGGCAGTGAGCCACCCTCTTTTGTAATATTTTATAATTGGTTATACTATATTGTGAGCTAACACTCATTGTGGTTTTTCCCATTTTGGGTTTTCCACGTAAAATTTTTGGTGTTTATGTGTTGTGTGATTTTATGTTCTATTAATGCTCTAGCTTATCTTTACTATCTTAAGCATTGGAATAATTGGATGGTATTTGTTCAACAAGTTTAAGAAGATATTGATTCAGCTCCCCTCTTAGTATCTTTGATATTTAACAATATTATCTTGCACAAGACCTAGATGGAAGTATAAGATTAGCTATTGAGGACTTGCATGAGAAATAATTCCAACTACAAGGATAGAAAGAGAAGATAATTATGCAGTTTGGGAATGTTGAGGATCTTGTGAAATCAAAGTTCACATCAATTGCTAGTGCCCTAAAGAGTGTTGAGAAGGATAGCAAGATCAATCTGCTACCCAACACTCCAAAAGAAGGAGAAGACTCCCTACTGGAGTTGGAGACCCAATGTAGGATACTTGGCATAGCCAAGAATATCTGGGAAGAGGGAAAACAAGAATGGAAAGATCACGTTGCAAAGCTCCAAGAGTCAACTAGTTCTAGTTGACAAGTGTTTATACTTCTTATTATGCATCTTCAATTCTTTGTGTCAGGTTCCAATGTACATATGTGGATAGTGTATAGAGTGCTCCAGTACAAGTTTTTGATATATTTTTGATGCATAACATTTTCAAGGGGAGTTACCTCAAGTTTCAGTCTATATACATGGATATACTCGTTAGGGGGAGATCCAATGTAAATGAGTATTGGTACATACACCCTTTTCTCTTGATGTCAAAGGGGGAGAATTTTTTTGGAGATAATTTTGGCATGTTGCCATCAATTAAAAAGGTGGATATTGTTGGAAGAATGAGGAGATGTCATTGATGCACTTGTTGGCAACATGAGTATGTGGAATGAGCACAAGGTATATACAATTATATATTGCAATGTTTTCATTGATGTCACCATTGTATTTCAAAACAAACATTGGTGCAAATCAGTTTGAATGTCTTGAACATTTTTAAGGATGTTTTTGTAAGACATTTTTCAAGAATATTTGATCCAATGAAGACAATTATTGAAGAAATTGACTAAGTGTCAATTCAGGTGATTCTACATATAGGGGATCTAGTATTTGGGTCTGGATTGGTTCACTGATGAAGTTTTTTCTTTGCACTTCTAGTATATTTTTTTTGGCTGGTAGAAGAACTTAATTCCAAAATTTTAGCCTGTTTGGGTTTCCAGTTTTGGAGTTATGAGTAACAAAAGTTTGGCTTAGCAAGTTACAATCATTTCCAATTAAGTGGATATATGTTGATGAATCCACACTTCTTTGTAGATTGGTTTTTGACTTTGTAGTTTTAAGGAGATGTTAATAGATGTCAGATGAGTGCATATTCCAGTTGGCATGAATTTTGGAGGTCTATGTGTCTAACCACGTGGATGTATAGCTGGAAAAATTTGTTATTAGGTCACTATCAGTGCCAACTTAATATGTTGGGTGCATTGCGAAGGTTAATTATGCATTGATTTGTTATTTGGGTTCTATTTTAGGTCCATGCTGACCTATTTTGAATTTTTATAAGGTTTTAATATTGGAACGAAGAATGTGGAAGGATCTTGAGCTGAAAAGTTACATTTTGTATATTACATCTAATCATGCCAACCTAATTGATGTTATAGGTGAAGTTGATATATAAGTTAGATCTTTTTCGATATTTGAGAATGATGACAAGTGATAAGAGTTATTGGATCCAAATTTTGTGAATTTAATGCAAATGCTAAGAAGATTAGAGTATTGATTCAAATCAGGGTGCACCCACAATAGTGGGTTACAATTTTTTCAACGAAGAAAGTCATTTTTATTGAGAAAAATCATTAGGAACACCTTCTTTCGAAAGGGGGGGTTCTAATGAAAGGGGTTCGATTGAACACCCCACCCTTCAGTCGAAGGAAGTATTCAAATGAACCCTCTCCAAATTCTTGAGATTTGAAAGAGCTCTGCGAACATGATGTTTTGGGCTTCATTCGAAGCCGAATTTTTCCCTCTCCAAACTTAGCGATAAAGTTTGATGAATCATTTTGCCGCGCGAGGTTTGGTGAATCATTTTTCCACGCCAAGTTTGATGAACATCATCAACAGTGTCATTTTCAAACAACAGTATTATTTTCATAATAACAGAGGTGATTTTTGGTAGCAGAGGTGATTTCTGGTGAAAGCGAGCGAAATAGCAGCAAACAAACAACAACCAGGTGCATGGAAACAATTTGAATTCACAACCAATATTTTCCTTTAAAAGGCTGCAATAATATTCTTTACAATGAATCGAGTAGCCCTAAAGTCTCAGCGTTGTCAAATGCTTAATTAATAGCAGGGGCACATTGACATGTGGTATCCCTCTGGTTTTTAGCGTTTAATTTTTTTAAGGTTTGTTTTTTATGGTTTAGGATTTGTTTCTTAAGATAAGCTACGTTTACAGATGAATAAATGCCACTGTTATATAATCCATTTGCCTTTGTTTTATGTTCCATGTGGATATGTCTCCAGCCCTCGAACCCCTATCTCTATCCCTATCCGTGTGCTCAATGGTGTTTTGGGTACAACAGGACAACACAGTCTCCAAAAGTCTTCAAAATTCCTAAACATTTTGGAAATATGTTTCCCACTACCCTAACAATCCATCTTCTCTAGTTGTACACTGCTACCATCCATAATTTTTCTAATGGGATTGATTTTCCATCGAGCTACAAATGAGCACTAGAAGAATTTTGTGTTTATGTTCACAACATTGAGTCAACCTTCTATGGGATTTTGCTTCCAAAAAATACTTTCCATAGACAGAGTTTCTCACTGCATGAGTCATTTTTCTTTATCTAGTGGAAGGTCAGAAAGTCCTTTACTTTGCATAGCTTCATTGATATCCTTTGGAAAAATGTTTAGATTCATTTTCCCTTAGATATGTTTAAAAAACAACACTGATTACGTGAGATATCCTTTCAGAAAGTTGATCTTACTAAAATTTTAACATGTTGGAGCCACTGAATTTGGAGTTGTTATTCCACCAAAGAGAAAACAGGTCATGTATTTAAGTTACTCAATGTGACTTTGTCTTAAGCACCTTTTTTTCTTCTATAATGATTAAGCCCATAAAAATTAACAAGAAAGAAGGAGATTAGAGAATAAAAATTACTAATCTCGCAACACATCTATTTTCACGTAGCTGAAATAATATAGCTTTTGGCTTTGGGGCTCAAGATAATGGCTAAACCTCCTCCAAGACCAACTAAATTGGATCCAAAGGCATCATAAATATTCCATTTATTGATGACAATCATACATAAGTCCTTTGCATTCATTTTTGTTTCTTGTGTTAGGACAAAATAAGATATCAAAATTGTTGACTGGTTTCCCACAAGAACATAAGTAATGCAACATCCGCTTCCTTCAACTTGGCATTTAGCTTACAAAATGATCATGGTTGATGAATGGAGAAGTCATTCCCCCACAAATCTTAATTCAGCTGTCAGCAAAAATCTACACTCTGTGGATGGTTAAACCAATCCACATCTCTATCCATCTATAGAAGGATGAGGTTACAATCTTCTAATATAGATAGATAGTAGTTTGAATCTCTAATTTTCCAACAATCCATCCTTTTCCCCTTTTTAACAATAACTCCACTGTCTTCAGCATCTTCATCATTTTCCTCCAAAATTTGTTTTCTAAGTCACTCACTCCTTCCCGTGGTTTCAGCATACTCTTCTTCTCTCCAACTAGAACCATTTGATTTTCCATCTTCTCCCACACTTTCCTCTCTCCCACCCTCTACAATGTTCAGCTGGCTTCTGACAATAGGCCATTACATTGTAAGGGTCCTTATGGGGAGCTGTGAGAATTTGAAGGAGTCTGTTGATGTTGTAAGTTATAGTAAAGTGAGTGTTGAAGTTGCAATTGGGAAGCTAGTGAATCGATTTTGGAATAAGGAATAGAATTCTGACAGTAGTGTGGCTAGGATGGGGAGGCAGATGCAGTGGATAGTGGACTGTAATGATCCTGTCCTTGCTGGGTTGCTGCAGATGCATGTGCTGCATATTCCCGAGGAACCCAAATACCCCCAAGAACAACCAGCTGAGGTGCTTGAGCATTGGCACTTTGTAGTGGACTAGGCCTTCTAGTATGTAGCCAATATTTTTGCAAGACACCCAGTTTACCAAAAAATCACTCAATTTCATTTTTCATTAAAATCCAACTTTCAGCTAAAGATACAAAGTGGTTTGGGAAATGTATTTACCTGCAAATGGATTTTTACCTCATCATTCGTAAGTCCATCAACCTTCATCAACTCTTTGATTTTCTTTTGTGTAGCCATTGCCCAACAAATCAAAAACTTGTTAATGCAGGGTTAATGAGGAGATGGTAAATTGCTCATAGCCAGTTTGTTTTTTCTTTGGAAGACAACTAAATAGTTATTGGTTATAGATTTTGTCACAAAAGTAAGAAAGATCATGAGTGAACATAGATAGATACAACTTATCCCTTTTCCAAAGCAATTTAGATTTACACGGAAAGAGTTATTCACATATTGAATAGTATAAACCACTATAATATGAGGTCAAATGTGCCAAACTTGAAGTTGGAGCTTTGATGCAGCATGATTGGTATTGGGCTAACAAAAAATCCTACCTCCAACTTGAATAACTTGCCATGTTCCTCGAGATTTCTGAACTACGTAAAAGATTACACTCCTTTAAAATCAACCCAACTTCAGAAGTCATACAAATTCATTTGTTTTCAAACAATGATAAACTCGAGCTTAAATTTGTAAACTACAATCCATGGAACACAGTAAGTATTGGGTCCCACCCCCTAATAAGGATTGTTTTTTTTTAAACAATTATCTTAGGGCAATTATAAGACTTGATTCCATGTCCTCGAGGGCCAAATTATGAGACAAAATCTAATAGTAGTATGCTTAGGAACATGCATTCCTTCCTTGTGAAGGGATATTTAAGTTGCAAATATTTGGGGAATAATTCATCTTACACTGCTTCACATTTTGAGACAACAAAAAGACCTTTATAACAGTTCTCAAATTCTTCAAGTGGCATCATTACGTTATGTTTGATTTTGACAATCATTCCATTTGAGAATTTACCCACATGTATCAAAATAAATCAACATTAATGAAATATCAAGAATAATACAAGATCATCACCATTGATTGATTTCTCAAACACATCTCATTTGTTGGCAATAATACAAAATTTAATTGTGTCAACACCCATTCGATCTAGATTTGATTGGCAATTGAATTAACCAAGTACTAGATCGTTGAAAGTTAAATGTGTTACAAGCATGATATTTTAGAATTGTAACCAAATGAAATACTAATGAAAGGAGATAGCAAAAATATACCCAACGATAACATATCTAAATATAGAATCTACCTACTTTATTTATTTACAAATATAAAATTATGTCTTAAGAGAAGTAAATTCTTGTTCATAATAATTACGAATTTGTAGTATCTCTCTTATAAGAGATATGAAGCCACCACAATCTACTTTCTAGTGCACAATATCTATTAGGAGAAAATGCCCATGGACCTCCTTCGATATCATGCTATGTTTTCCTTGCTCACTATTATATATAATTATGATTGTAATGCATAGGGAAGCATAGATTAAATACAAAGTCTGTAAAAGAAAAATGGATGTCTTGAAACAACAAAAAACCATGTGAAAAATGTCCCTGCACCACAAAGAAATGTTGAGGATATATCATGAAGTATAACTGATTCAAACAATATTCTAGTTTCAGAAATATTTGGGAATTTTAAACCTTCTTTTTAGTTTTATCCATGAACTATAACTATAAGATGTTAGAATTGCAACTAGTACAAAATTTTACAGAATATATATTTATAATACTAATGACTAGAGTTTGTATCAACAAAAATACAAATAACCTGTGCTCATTTCAACAAGGATGTAGTAAGCCATGTTTATATTGAAACAAGAATGGTAATACCTGGAGAACCTACCATGCTCCTACAGATTACAAAACACCCATGCACATCCAAATGCTGAAGCATTTTCATGTGCAGAGTACATCAGATTTAAATCCAGTTCATCTTCCAACAGGTTCTATCTATAGTGTATTGTAGACAAGCCTTGAAATTGAGCCTTCATAGATTTGGGGTTTGTCCATGAGGGATTTGGGGACAAATCATCCTTGTCGTCTTCTAGCTTCTATTAGCAAAAATTGCCATAATCAATGACTTGGAACAGTAAAAGATTGTATTTCACAAAATTAATGAGTATGAACATAAAGAGGCTTATTCTTCAGTAATATCTTGAAATAAAATCAAATTTTTGAACTGTAGATCAGAAGTAATAACATCAAAGCCCACCAAAAATTATTTTGATTGCAAATTCCCATTCCTCTTGTTGTTTGTACCAAATCATCATTGCTTTCTAGGTTTCAGCATCCACTGGCTGGTAGAGAAACAAATTAAGATGTAAGCATTTTCTGCTACAATGTATTGAATGTTGAACAAATTACTTATATTCATACAAATTTCCAAATATCAGTCACAAGTAGAATCAAATTGACAATTCTATAAGCATTTAAAATGTTCAAATTTTGATTTGGAATCCCAAAAAGTAAAAACTAAGTGGCATGGAGTTCCCAATGAATTTGTATCTTACTGGTTCACGGGTAGGAGGACCACAACCTCTTGCTTGTAGCTTGGCAATGATCTGTAATAAAACCAAGAATTTCCTTAGAATTGATTGCCTATACAAAATGGAATCAAGGATGCTCTTTCAGAGAGTTGCCAATATCAAGCAGATCATATACCTTTGTTTTCTCATTCTTTCCAACATGATCGCTCAGCTTTTTGTGACGCATCAACTCCTTACCTATCCACCACAGTTGAGCTGTCTCTAGATCAAATAGCTGCTCACCTAGCAAAATATACAAATTATTCAGTCTTCTTCTAAGGTGAAACTGTAATGATCATATATAGCTGTGAGATCGTTCCTGTTACCAAACTTTTAAAGGGGTCCAACATAGAGTAGAATATTACTGCTTTCAAATTACAAATAATAATTTTCAAATTGTTTACAACCACATTCAGTATGGTGGAAGAACTTAGAAATAATGTAAATACTGACAACTACTTGATCTAGTTCTAAAAGCCCTTTAAATTAAGTGGATAACAAGGATGCTTTAACACTTCTACTCAAGTTCTAGAGGCCCTGATAGATAATTAAGAATATAAGGAATTTTTTTAAGTTTATTACAACATTCAAACAATTAAGTATAGATTCCAGTGCATATAGAGTTATTTCAAAGATGTGAATTAGCATTCTAATGGTCTGTTGGGAATGGATTTTCAACTGCAGTCATTGTGGGAAAAGCTCTCACAGAAAGGAGGCGAGAAGGATCCCTTGCACTCATAGACAAGCCTCCTAGATAGACACCAAGCCTCCAAGCCTCATTGGCATTTGGACCACAACCACCAATTACCAGATATGGCAAAATATAGATTGTGCCCATTGATTTTGCTAGTACATGAGAAGCTTTAACAGATAGGGAACCTTCAATCAATGGTTTCTTTTGAATAACTACACAAGAACCTTCGGAGAAGGCCACCATCCTCTTCTATTCTACACCTAAGACTAAACTAACCAAACACATGCTATCACTATGGACAATGCAGAACAAAAACTACTCTTAACATCAAGCCTACACTAGCTAATTGATAGGGAAAAGGGGATAGGGGGAGGATAAGGGTTCAAAAAGGAGACAAGGATAGAGAAACAAATAAAAAGGGTGGATGAAGGAGCAATAAAGAAGGGTGGACTGTTAACTTTCTCTATAGTGCACAACCAACTCTCCTCTGCAAACTAACATATACCAGTGGCAGAGCGACCTCAATTTATGTTACATGGACCCACCTACAACAAAACAACACTAACTGACATCTATGCCCAATGGTCATTCAATGCTTACAAATAATCCACTTTGGTCCAAGGGGCATATGCAAAAAAGCATGCATTCACAATATCAAACCAAGGAATACTCTCTAAAACAACTAGCAAAAAACACTCACGTCTTCCTCAAGCTAATAGCCCATGTTACAAAGCTAAAAGATATTAAACAAGGGTAAAACTCTTATTTATACAACAAGGGCAATCCTTGTGCAATTGCAACTAAAGAAGCCCAAGAATATTTTACAACAGATAACCAGGCTAAACAAAAACCCAGTCACAAAAGACTCACCTTGCGAACCACCGAGTTGCTGCAGTGCATTCACAAACCGTTTATGTAGTTCAGCTGACCGACACCTTCTATTTTCCTCTGTGCTTGAGATTGAGAAGCGTTGCATGCAGATATAGTGGGGGTTGGGTTTACCGCATTGGAGACTGCAGTAGCTTCCTTTCCTTGTACCTGTGCTAGGACTTTTGTGGTTTCTCTGGATCTACTTCTTGTTTTAGCAGTAGCATTCAAGCATTTATTTTCATTGTCCACCAATGATGAACCAGCATCATGCTTATGCTCGGTAGGTGATAAACCAAGATTTGGTAACATCCTTTCCAGGGTAGATCTTATGGGCAGAGGGCTAATCACTTTCCTTTCTTTTGAAAATGGTTGGAATGCTCCACCTACTCTTTGTTTTGAATCCAAAAACAGCTTGGTGTTTGAAGTAACAGACAGTTCCTGCCAAGAATTCTGCTCTTTTAAGGATTCTTCCACAAATGTTGGGCTCTGTAAATAAATTGAGACCATCAATCTCAATAATCGACATAAGTTATTCTCACAAAATTAGCTAACCACGTTTGTATTGTCAACAATATGAGGATCCACGTTCCACAATTGTGCCGAAATCATCCAGTGAGGCTTATCACCATTCATGAACTTTGGTTTCTTGGCATTGGACAATATTCATTCCATAGTGGGAATTTGCACAATCCCACTCTTGATTTAGAATTGTATGATGACGTTCAAAGCATGAAAATACAGTAATCAATAATCCACTCAAAGTGCGAGTCTACCCGGTGTGCATTCCAATCAAGAGAGGGCATGCTTGAAGCTCAATTTTTTCAATCTAGGCACTCTGTAAACCATTATAGTGTCCTTTTGGCAACAGTTTTCTCAACATAAATCAATATTTCAACAAATTATAATGATGATGTTGTTGAAATGAACGAGGAACAAGATGTCTTGTTACTTTCAATGAGTAATAGATAAAAAGCTAAAGCAAACTCCCTCAGTATTCTAAGGAATTACAAATAGTGTATGAGAAAACAATCATTTGATTTGTCGACTGGAATGATTTTACACATAACACTGCCTATTTGTAAACTGGTCATTTTGTTTTTTCATCAGTCTTATTTGTGTGAAGTGTAATATATTCTAATATATTTGTAATGGTGAAATTTGGATACCCATGTCAAATCTATTTTTGTAATGGTGGAATTTTTATACATGTCAATTCTATTGTGAGAGGATGACTTAATATAATTATATCTTGATTACTATATTGATATAAAGTAGATTATAAATGTATAGAAAAGAGTTGTAATCAAAGAAAAATAGTTCAAAACCACTATAATACAATAGCCATATTTTGAAAAGCTAACTCTCCCATCTTTAATCCCTTCTATTTATATAGATTCTCTCTCATTTGACTTTATTTGATTTACTTATATATTTGTTGCATTCACAATGTAATAAAGTCTTAGAAATTTATAGGGTTTAGAGGGAAAATATAAGCCTGTTATGTGATGAATTAAATCCTGACCCTGCTAAGATGAACAAACTTGAGGTAATCAACTTTGTTTGACTAGTATTTTACTCAATCATGAACTCAAAAATGTGCAGATGTCCAAGGAGCTTGAACAATGAAAGAAACATGTAAAACCACTAGATTCCACATGTTGATTTCATACACAACCTTCCATAGCCTTTAATTCAGACGATCCAACATTAAGCAAATCTAGAATTCCATCTATCTCAGGTAAATTGCAGAAATTAATTCAAAACAACATCGCCCAGTTTGGAGAACTCAGAAAATAAAAGGAAAACAAGGGAAAATTCTGAAATTATATATACCATGTTTACTATTTATAGGATGGGTTCAGTTTTGAGTCTTGATCAAATCCATCATATATGCTTAAGGGCAGCCTTAGTCTAGCATGAACCCATCTCTGTAACTTGATATTTAGAAACAAAATCTGAAGAAGACCTTCTTTGCCCCCCTTGCACCTTCCCAAGTCCTTTACAACATTTTTCCATGTGTTCCAGACACCTATACAATTTTCCTTATTTATCTACAAGCCTTAGACTGGCTGTTTACATGAATTTTCACCACTCAAAGGATAATAAACACCACTTGTTTCTTTACAAGAACAAAGATAAAATAATGGTGATATGAACCAATTACAATCTGATCCACTTCAGATCACAAGACACAAGACATATCTCTTCTCACATGCACTGCTCATCTTTCAGGTCATGTTGGCAGGTTTAAGGCAGGTTTAAGGCAAATAAACTTCTATTTAGAAATTACTATGTTTTAAGATTTTTCAGAATATATATCATGTATGTTATGACAAAAGCCAATTTAAGGTTTTCAAAAATTAGCTGCTTCTATGTCACATGCAATACATCCCTGACACAACCCAACAATTTCCAGTCAGAGTTATTACCTAGTTGCTCAGTCCGTGTTCTTCTCAGCAGAGGTGCACTTCAATAGTTGCATATTTCAGCTAGCCTCATCCTCTTCCATAATTAGAATGCTCTTTTGATTTATAAGTTTTAAAACCCAGTACTTTAAGATAGAGCACATGCATGCAGATCTAAGTTTAGGTTTTTCTTTTTCGCTAGCCTTCTATTTTAGATTTTAGAAGTCTCAATCTATGTGCATACCCTGAGCACATAGGTTGTTTCAGATTTTAAAATTCTATTTTTCTGTAGAGATTATGGAAAATAGATTGTAGACAATATCTCTTCCCTCTTGTCTTTCATTTTATTTCTAATTTGTTTTTTGGCATGGAAAAGAGCAAGTGTATTTATTTTTGTTCACTTAAATTTAAACATTAGGATGTTTAAAGTAATTTTTTTTTTGGACAAATTAGGGATCAATATGACAGCTCAGGAAGCACCATCTAGTGGTATATTTACCAATACAAAGGATGAGATCAGTAAATTATGTTGTATTGTACTTGAGCCCACCACCACAAGGGTTTACAAGGATACATGTGTGTCCATTCTACATAGCTTGGAGAAGATTATATGGACATTTGAGAACAAACGTGCTTTGTCTACAGAAAATATAACAATTATTCTTGCTCAGATGCAGCAAGAGATTAGTGGTGAGGTTTCTCTTGTAGATGTTCAGCTGCAAGTCCCAAAAGAAACCGTGAAAAGAAAATGTTTTCCATTTTACTTTGGTAGATCCAAGGTTAAGGGATATCAAGTGACTCGATGTGTTGATCGTTATATGGCCCCTTTGATATACCCACGCTTTCTTGCAGCATTTGGCCGTTAGCCAAATAACGACCAAATTCCTTTATACTTTGTACAATAGTTGTACGCTGAGGTTCATTTGGGCCTCAACGTCAACTATTTAGACCTACCAGAATATTATGGTCAGGGGCATGGTAGGGTAGCTGATAGGGATGCTTTTCGTCGAGCAGATCGACCGCCTCTAGTTTATCAAGATATAGTTGGGGAGAGATCGCCTGCTATCTCCCCAGCACTCGTACCTATTGCAAATCAAGTTATTAGTGCTTCTCAAAGGGAAGCAATTGATAGTGTTGGTGATATAGCTGCTACTGCATCTATGATATCTACTGATCGTGTGGGTAGATATTTGATGAGTCATTCTACATGATCTAGATCATCGAATCATGCTACTGATCTTTATGGTATGGTGGGTGTCCTTTCACCATCAGACATAGATGGTCTTGTAGGAGAGTAGATGCTTCAGAGTACATCTTGTTGTTTGAAAAATGACCTATTGGAGGCATATGCTTTCATTGCGGCAGAGCTTGGGATCCCAATACATGAGGTCAAAGGACATGTGGGTAGAGCTTTGCGTTCACATCCAGGATCCAACCAAGCTACAGGTCCTTCATCGCATTCACATCAACCTGGTAGCTTTGCAAATCCTACAGATCATTCGACTGCTGGAGAGGAGGATACACCTATTGGTCATTCTACGAGTGTTCAACATCATGCATCTAAGGGCCTAGATGCAATTGAGGATCGGTTGCAGATGATGGGATTGCCAGGTTATGTGGATATGCTACTATAGGGAGATATTTCGTCAATGCCATCTCACTTGGTTAATCCACTACACTCGTCAATATTGGAGCAAGCCAGGGAGGCCCATGATACAGTCGAGTTGACAGATAGGATCATTGCAGTGGATCATACACCACCTGATACAGAGGTATGTTTATATGTACACACATGCACAATTTATACTTGTTTAATTTTTAAATTGCTTGTTTTACTTAAATGGTAGACTAATGTACACATTTATGTTATATATATATATATATATATATTATAGAGGGAGTTAGCTCATGTTACACCTAGTGTGAGGACGGAGCGTGTACGTAGACGTGATTCAGATGATGCGACTAATGTTAGTGGACAGGTGAGTTTTAAGTTTTTAAATCATGTACTCAGGTATGTATATAATTTGTACACATGTATATAGATATAGAACATGGACAGGTGAGTTTTAAGTTTTTAAATCATGTACTTAGGTATGTATATGATTTTTACACATGTATATAGATACAAAACATTATTCCAATGTGGCGTAATGTAATTAGATTGTGTACATGTCTTGTACTATCTCTAGGGCTCAGCACATCCATCGGAGCAAGATTCTCATTCTAAGGGTCACTCAATTCGGAGCCGGCATGACGACCCTGCTGGAGCTTGACTTAATTAATAGGTAAACAAGTTGTAGCTACAAGATGCAATGTTTATTTTATGTTTTCACAATAGCTGCCCAAAATTTTGAATTAAACATGCTGGTAATTTATCTAGATGCTAATTCTTTGGCACATGTCTTTTTGTAGGCTATATGTACGAGGAGCCATTGTTGGGTACAAAAGGTAAATTTTCTAAGATTCTACTTTTTATGTGTCTCTTGAGATTGCTTACTCTTATAGTTTCATCCGCTTATTTCTGGACTTTTGATTAATTGATATAATAATGTTTCTTTTCTAATTAATTACATTTGAGTAGGTCCAAATCAAATTTATTTGGTATGAGCTTCTAATTTGTTCTGATGGCTTATTGTAGGATAAATTAATACATCTTTGTTGCTAACAATTTTGTCAAGATCCAATAAAGCTGGCACCATTTTTGAATTTGTGAATCTTCAGCTCACCAAATCTATGGTTTCAATCAGTATTTTTTTTCGGAAACTATAGGCATGGAATCTTCTTTTTCCCATTGGAATTGTGAAGAGCACGACAAAGTTTGTGTAGAATCTTGAGGTGGGTCACTTGCCACAGTTTCAATCAGTGGTTTTCTTTTCTTTTCTTGTAGTTCCTGATGAGTTCCTATCAAGGATTTGTTGACCCAAGACTTATACAATGTGCAATACTTGTAAATTGCATTTATAGTTTTAGGTTTTAGGTTAGTTAGATCTCAGAGAGCTTCACATTCTAATTTTAAGAATAGTTCTATTGTATGTCCTCATTTTGTCTGTGCTGTTTAACAACAAACAAATTAAAATTTTAAAATTATGAATCATATTGTTGTTAGCCAAAACAAGTCAACAAAGTGCATCAATTTTTTGTGGCAAAATAAAACCATTGTATACTGTATTTTTTGTTTTTCATGTAGATCTATTCTATATGAGGATATTGATTTTGTTACACCCATATGATCTGAAATCTTGACACAAATATGGGTTTATGGAAATAGTTTTGAGTCTTTTCTTGTTGCTATTGTTACACCCAATCAACAAGCACTTGAGAATTGGGCTACAACTAATGGATAAACTGGAGATTTTGTTGCATTGTGCCAAAATCCCAAGGCAAAGGCATACATTTTGGAAGAAGTGAATGCAGTAGCTAAAAGCAACAAGGTACAATTGTGATTGCATTCTTTTGTATTCTGTTGTTATACAGTCTTTCTGTAGATTGCTAACAAATGCAAATCTACTATTTGTTTTCCCCAGGAAAATTTTGATGATCTGTACAAAAGCCTCAAGTGAGCTCCAAAGGAACAAATTTGGGGGAGTGGAATTTATCCTAAAATTTCTCTACTACATACGTTACTCTTCTTTGGAATAAATTTGCTGAGATTCATCCATATACCTATGTTTAGGGTGAATCGTGTAATTGCTCACAGCATGATACTTCTCTTAAGTGAATTTTGAAAGTTGATAAGATCTAATGAAGCTTTCTTGTGCTTCATGACTAAATTGAATGGAATCTTCAGCTCCTTGTACTTGTGTTCATGTTATGTTACTTTTGGAGCCATTATTGTATTGTTGTCTTAATTTACTGAAGCCTATATATATATACTGGGATTTTGATTATGGTCTATTCAAGCTTCTTCTTTTGTGGTGATCCATCAATGATCTAGGGGGTCTATTTATGTGATCAAAGATTCTTACAATTAAGGTATCTTGTGTACATCAGCAATCATATTACCGGCCTCACAATTTGGAAACGAAGATTAATCACCACAACAAACAAAAAGAAAAAAATCAATGATATTCAAATCTTCATTCTTACAATTGAGGTATCTCGTGTACTTCTATGTTTGAGAAGACACCTACGTATAGTTTTTTGTGTCAACGTTTGAGAAAACAATTGTAAATAGCTTTTTCTTTTTGCATTGGCATATGCATCATACAAAAAATTGTACACAGTTGTCTACCAAAAACTTAACAATTTAGACTTATTATTTTTAAAATATGACTCATTGTTATATTTTGGTGTTGTTTCTTTTAAATTTGGAATCTCCCTTGTGTTTGTTGTGGTGCCTTCATGGCCCACATTATGCAGAGAATGTTGTTGTTAGAGGGAGTAATTTTTGGTTTGTGGGACTGAGGGATTATTATTTTGCATTTCCCTTGCTCTTATGAATATTTGGTCCTATACCCATGTTTACTTGCTGCTTGGTAATGGTCTCCTTGTATTTTCTCAATTCCAAAGACAATTCCATCTCACCATTTGCAATTAAGGAAGAGAAAACTGTGTTATATAAGGAGATTGAGATGAGAGGTCAGGTGATCTAAGCATTCTCAAGGTGTCTTTCAGTTTGGCCAATTTGGAACAGGGGAAGTAGGTTCACACTCATGCCAGCAAAACTGGAGCTAATAGATTTGTGAATTCACAAATATTTTTTAATATAATTTAATTTCAATCTGTCTAGTTTTAATTAGAAATAAACCCATGTAGTTTATATATGAAGAAGTAAACCAAATTACAGTCATGCTTAAGTTTGTAAATGATACATATACATGCCATTTGAAAATCTCAAATAATGAGGTTTACTGAGGTTTACTGTCTGGTTTTACTGAGCTACACAGAATGAAGACAATACCAACAAGCTTCTTGCATTACAGGGAAAAATCAGGGATCACATAGTAAACAATTAAAAACTTCTAAAAAGAGTAAATTTGTTTTGATGTTCTAGCATTTAAGGAAGATAACAAGGTACATGACATTGCATTAGATCAACCAAATTTGTGAAATTAACCCATCTTATTGCTGTCCCTTTGGATGTAAGCTGAAAACAAGAATAGAATAAATTTTTTTAGTAATAAGTTATGTAGCTACATTAATAGTTGTCATAGATGGACGACTTAAACATGTAACAAGTAGTTAGCTATGCCTTTTATGAATTAGGATATAAAATCTCACATATTATGTTTGATCAACAATTATCAACGTCAAGTCTATTGGTATACAAACTCCTTTTATGCAACTAATTTGACTAGATGCATTATCATCATCTAATTTATCACATAGGATGGATGCTATGAACTAACTTGCCTGTCTAGGAGGTGCATTATGAAAACCATCACTTTTTTCTCTAATCTTTTGAAACACTTGAAGTAGAGATCAAATTCAATATGATGACGACAACAAGAAGTTTCAAAAACCTTGTTTGTCCTCACATAATATGGCCTTAACTTTTCAAACATTGTTTGCCCAATCTTTATATGTAGATTTGAATTACAAAACAACACATACATCTCATGTTTTGTTATGTCTAACCAATGTTTTTTATGTAATTCATTATTATTAGGCCCAATCTTATGTTTGATAACATCTCTTCTATTTGATGAAGGACGAGTATGATCATTCCAAAAGCTTGAGATGAAGTTCCTAAAAACATCTTGAATCCTGTCAGATCGAGGAGCTCTACACATAATTTCCCAATTGCCTTCTGAGGTACTATCATCGAGAACCTTTCTCCTTTTGGCATATTGTGTCAATGTCTTTCTGCTAAAATTAATCTCAGCTAAAAGTGAAGAGATTTGTCTTTTTTTGGCCATTTTTTCACTTAAAATTGATGTCAACATGACTCTTCTTGAAATTGTCTTATCTGTTGATCAAGATTGTTTCCCAATAGAACCCAAACCTTTTTTTAAATTTTCAACAATGTCTTTTTGTAGCTGTGAACCTTTCCTCTTTTTTGTACTCATATCTACACCCAACAATTTTAATGGCTCTTGTAGCTCATTATTAAGGAGTACAATTGACAATAGTTGGGCTTGATTGAGTGTATCAAGTTTACTGAAATGAGAAATTATTTGCTTTGCAATTTTGTTCATTGACCTCTTAGTAGTACTTTTAGGTTGTTTAGCATAAAACTTCAATTTTTCCATATCCATTTGAAATAAATGATCTAATTTTCTAGAAGAAATTTTTCTCCTAACCTCTTTAGCTATATTCATATGCTCTTCCGTGATGGTATTTGGAGGTGATCCTGACCCCTCTCTAACATCCATTCCTTGCACTAGGGCCTCCCCCCTAACATCAACTATGTGTTCTTCAACTTCATTTGCTCCAGGATCTAAATTTGACTCGACTACTACTTCAGTTTTTGTATGTTGATCCCCTACACAAAAACACATCAAATAACTTAGGATTCACTAAATATACTAAATATTCTTCTAATTTAAAAATTTAAATCTAAATTGTAAAAGATCTAAGATCTAAATTTTATTTAAAGTAAAACTAGATTAAGAAACTTAAATTAAAACTAAATTAAGAAACTCTAAATCTAAATTAAATTAAAAAAACTCAAATCTACACTAAATTAGAAATTTAAAAATTGGAATCTAAACTAAATTAGAAATTTAAAAATCTAAACTAAATTAGGATTTTAAAAGCTAACCAAATTATGAAGTTTAAAAAACTAAAATAATTAGAAATTTAAAATTCTAAACTAAATTAGAAATCTAAAAATCTAAAGTAAACTAGGAATTTAAAAGCTAACTAAGTTGAAAAGTTTAAAAACTAAACTAATTAAAAATTAAAAATTTTAAACTAAATTAGAAATTTAAAAAGCTAAACCAAATTAGTAATGTAAAAGCTAACTAAATTAGAAAGTTTAAAAATTAAATTAATTAGAATTTTAAAATTCTAAACTAAACTAGCAATTACATCTTGGTGTGCAATGGGTACACTGAAGGTGTGTGGAAGGTCATTTCAAGATAATTTTGGTCTATTTTTGACAATAATTTGTGTAGTACATGAGGTCAATTGATAGGTCATTTAGAAAATGATGTTTGTGCAACAAAGGTCTCAATGGAGAAGTGATAGCTTCTCCACTTACATGCATCCAAACAAGACTAAAATAAAACTTTTGAACCAAGAGATAATCAAGCTCCATTACCAATAGGTTCATGTTATGTTTCATGTTATGTTTGTAATAGGGAAAGACGAAGAGATAGGGAGAGAGAGAGGGATAGACAAAGAGATGTTATGTTTTATTTGGTAGGACTGATCTTTATTTGACCCCTAAATAACTTTGATGCATTGGATCATTTACTTGTGATAGTTTAACAAATGATAACTTCTACTTTAGAATATATTCTCTTTCATAATATTATAATCTAACACTATAAATATATTCTCCTTCATAATATTATAATCTAACATATAAAAAAAATATGTAAGACAAATATTTTGCCTATCTATAAAATAAATTGTATTTATCTATATACCATTAATTTTCTCTTGATTAAGTATATCCACTGTTTTACTTTATTTAAAATATTAATTATTTGTATATATTAAAAAACTAGCAATCGCACCTTTGTGTGAATTTGGTACGCCGAAGAGGTATGGAAGGTTAATTAGGGAGAAAATGATATCAAATGGTTGGTCATTTAAAAATTGATTTTGTTGATATATTATTTTTAATATTTTTATTACTATTTTTATCAATATTATATTATTAATATTATACTTAGTAAATTATTATTAATACTATACTTAGTAAATTATATTTATCCTTAATATTATATTATTAATAAAATATTATTAATTTTATTATTAAATTATTAAATTATTGTTTTATTATTATTTTTAAATTATAATATGCTAATATTCAATATATCATATGTTATTATATTATATTTATATTAATATTTATTATATATTTTCACACCACCCAGAACCATCAAAATTTAAAAACTACTTTAACAAGTTCAAAAACACAAGACTCCATTTCCATATTTCATAATGAAAGTACATCCAAGGATGATGTGCTTCAATAGCCTATTGATCCATCCATTTTTAAAAATTATGTATTATTATCATTTTAATGAACTTATTGATTAAAAAATACACAAGACTAAAGATTTTAGACAACCAATTAAACATCTTTGTTTATTGAGTACTAAATTAAGACATTTAACAGCAATGATAACTTGTAGGGATTCTATTTTTCAGGCTATAAAAACAAGCCTTATTGTTGGCTGTCAAAATGGGTAGCTGTTTTAAATTTATGTTTGAAGGAGAAGAAACAATCTAAATAGTAAAATACAGTCAGGCTCTTGTCACTCTGCCTTATCTTGACAAGACAGATATTATCTTTCAGACTTCCTATTAAACATTGAATAATAAAATTGGATTCTGTTGTAATCAAGGAGTTCTAAAGCAAGTAATAAGTGATTTTTAAAGCAAGTGACTTGGCTTGGCATGGCTGGAATCTTTCATCATAGTCAGATTTCCATAATGACTCCTACATATAATGAATCTCCATGTGTCCTTTGTCCAAAAGCATCAAGAAGCTTGAAGATAAAGATTTATTAAAAACAATGGTATGTAGCTTAGCAGAATACTGTGGGTTGTTGTAGTGAAAATCAGGGTAGTATGGTCTTAGAAGGAGTAAACATAAGTCGGTGGAGCCTTTATATATTGAACACTAATGTCAAACAGTATTAAGAAGATATTTGAAATACTTGTTGAACATTTCTCATAGTTTTGTGAACTAAGCTATGAGTACAAGAAGTCAGAGATCATGGGTTCTTTGGTGCCAGGGTGGGATTCTCCTAGGTCTGGTAAAGTATATATTCAACACTTATTTGTTTGGCACCTGAATTTTTAAAAAAAAAATCTTCAACATAAGGATTCAACACAACTTCCTACATCAGAGAAAATTTTAGATGCTCTTTCCAGTTCCTAAATGATGATAAACAAATTAAGACTTAAAAAGGAAGTGGAGAGATTAATGTCACACACCTGACTTTAGACCCCTCACAAGGATTTATCCAATTTTAATGATACAGTAAAGGAAATTTTTGGCACCAAAGACCAAGTGCAATACATAACTACTTGATTTGTTGAAACCCGAACAAAACTTGATATATTAAGAGTGAATTTTTGGACTCAACTCACATCACTTGACACAAACTCTGATAGCATACATGTCTACATGTGTATTCAAAAGAAAACTGCTATTGCTTCAAAGTATTATGCTTCACTAAAATGACCATCACTTCTATCTAAATATCGAGTTCTTTATTTGTCTTATTCTGGCTCTTATCCTTGCATCTGCTTTTCTTTTCCACTTTTCAAATAATGGATTGCTAGTCAAACCACACGGTAGTAAAGGCATTCTCAGAAACATCATCCAACTCAATACAAGTGGAAATTTTCATCTATATCTACCTGAGTATTCAGTAGAAAATTGCTATTGATTCAAAGTATTATGCTTCATTACAATGACTTTCACTTTTATCTAAATATTGAGTTCTCTATTCATCCTATTCTGGCTTTTATCCTTTCATTTGCTTTTGTTTGGCAGGAATTTTCTCACACTAAATCATTGCACCCTCATAGGGCTCCCTCACATGATACCAAATTCTTGAAAAAAATTACAGTTGGGCAATGCATCCAATTTTCTACCTTCAGCTTTTGAACCCATACATACCACATATGCTTGAGCCTTACATTTTCATAGTTTCATTGGTAAGGCATTTCATCAAACATTTTTGCAACAATTTGTTCTAGAAGAGTTTCCACTTGTTTTGAAAGAGTTGTGTGAATAATTTTCAGCGCAATAGTTTCCCAGTGTCATACATGATCAATAACAATATTATTATAAAATATTAAGGCTGAATACAGTGGCAAATAATTTATTTTCTAGATATTGATATTGCTGATACAAATTGCATTATATCAGTGAATAACGATTGTTCTTGCGCCAAAGATGTTTCCTTAACACTATGTTTACTCATGTTCTCTAAAGATAGTACCCAATTCGGTATTACGAAACCCTAAACCCCTGCTGCTGAATATTTTTGATAATTGACAGACTGCTGCCATTTGGAAAAGACGAACTGGGGAGTGATTTACCTCAACAAAGAAAGCTCCATACCCTAAAATCTTACCAGTATCCCACAAAACTCGTCCCCCAAAAAATCCTTCGCACAAAATAGCAAAGAAATAAAAACCCACAAAATTCTGCACAAATTTGAGACAATCTCGATCTCTTTCACTTGTTGGTAAACAAAAGCTTTTGAGGAGCAATAGGCTAAACGAAAGTTTTCACAGAGCAATTGTTGTGCTGTTAATTTCGATTGAGCACAATGGCGGTGTTGTTATTGAAGTTTTTTTTTTTGTATATAAATAACGATCAGGCATGCGAATTGCAAGGATAAGGCGACTGAACTCTAGTTTTCATTTGTCATTCTGGAGGTGTTCAGAATGAACTTCAGAATGAAAGATGAAGTCGCTCATAATCGGTTAAAAAACCAGTAAAAATAACCTGACTCATACTTTATTTGCATGGAGAAGACACTTAAATGAACAAGAACAATAAAACTAGGTTTTTAAAAGAGAAAGAAGACTTTCATTTTTGAGGAGGATCTCCGAGTTTGCAAAACACTGATCTTTATTTTTGATGGGGGGCTCCCGAAAGGTTAAGATCTATAGTTTACATAGGTGTGTTTTGTTTTTGACATGTCCAGTTTGCATATTTCGTCTTGCGTAATGCTAGAGCAACTGCAGTGGACTTCACATTGCACTTTGTTTTTGACGAGGGTCTCATACGGTGATCTACGGCTGCAATTTAATAGACTGTCAACGAAGCCCTCTCAGTGCTTTTAAACCCATGATTGAGAATTTGAGCTGTGAAATCTCAAATTGAGAATTTCGGCGTAAAAATCTCCTTCTAAACTTACAAGATAATGTATATTTAGTGTTTGAAAATCTTATAAATTAGTATTTTTATTAATAAAAATATATATTTATGATAAATTTAAAGGCATTTTAAATAAAATTTCATATTATCTTTTTATTTATTTAAAATTTTGATCTAAATGAAATTATATTTTAAATTTAAAAGTTGGTGCTTAACATGCTAGTAAGCTCTACACTAACATAAAGTAAAGAGGGAGGTTTTAAATATGTATCAAATAAAATAATTTCTATGTTAAAATAAAGACACCAAAATTTGAAGATATATAATAAATTAACTTTTAAAAATGTAATACTTCTTAAAAAAAATATAAACACTTCTAACATATTTTAAATAAATAAATTTAAGATATTTAGTTAATAGTTGTCACCAATAATATTATCTTGTAAAGGCTCTACGAACATGACATAAAACGTGACTGGACTATATTATTGTGAGTGTGCTAAGCTTAAAGTATAAATTTGATGACTGATTTTAAAATGATTGTTATTTTTAATAAAACACAATGATTGTTTTCTTATATTTAAAAATATTTTTAATTTAAAACAAATAAAATTAAATAAACTATCCAAAATGTTTAATCATAAAAAATTAAAAACTTTGAATTGATTCTTCATACATTTTAAACAACATTTAATTAAAAAAACTTCAATAACAATTAAGAGTTTTTTCAAACTTAAAATATATGTGTAGTGGTTTAATTTGTATATTTATTTGAAGGATTTTTTTTGGGATAAGCTCTAGAGTGAAAGAAGCTATGAGCATCTAGGTAAATACATGTTGTCTGGACAAAAACTGTGTTGGATAACTTTTTTTCAAGCTATGTAATCCACTCTTAAAAGTAACACATTCTAATTTTAAAAGTAACACATTCTATTAAATTTAGATGGGCAAAACTGTTTTAGCTTTTACAAATTATTTTAATGTGGGAATAATGGAAATCCTTGTAAAAGCTTCAAATTATATGTTTTTAATGAATGGTAGAAAAGTTATTAAGAGGGGGGAAATTATTGAGCAAAATGGAGGTATAGGATGACAGATCAAAAGCGGCTTAAGAGACATTCGAGATGGAAGATTGGGCTACAATCTGGATTGCATATCAACCATTTGTGTTGGCTGAAAACATAAACATTTCCCCCTTTTCATGTGTAAATTTCAGTCGAAAAAAGAACGACGAAAACAATAGCCAGGATCATATCTACTGTCTTGCATCTTTTTTAGAATAGGCTAAACGAAAATAAGAAACTTAAATTTAAAATCTAAATTAAATTAGAAAAATCTAGAATCTAAAAATCTAAATTTAATCTAAACTAGATTAAAACTCTAAAGGGAAACGAAAGGAATAGTATTGAGAGAGGCTCAAGTTTGACATACCTTGTTTACATTTATAATAACTTTGCAAGCTTTTTTCACGTATTCTTTGTTCCTGTTCTACTGAATACTTTCGTGCAGTCTTACTTTTTCTTGTCTTTTTGTTCCCCATCTCCTTTGTAAAATACTAAACAATTTTTCTGAATCTTCTCCTCCAAAACTTGCTTTGTAGAAAAAAAATATCTTTCACAATTTTTCTATTTCTCTTCTCCAAAACTTGTCTTCTAAAACCTAAATATCCTTCACAATTCCTTTGAGTTTCTCTTACTTATATAATGATTTACAAAAAGAAAACCTTATAATTTCAATCCTAAGATTAAAAATTGATTAACATACATTTTAAAATAAAACTAAACTTAACTACTAATTTTTTAAAAAAATCAGAGAAGTGATTAACATGCATTTGATCAATTTAGAAAAAAAAATCTAAAACTAAACTTAACATGTATTACATGCATTCTAAAAACTTAGAAAACAACAAGTTAAAACTACACTTAATTATTAATATTAATAATAAAATCATTACATGCATTTTGAATAACTCAAAAAAAGAGAGAGTTAAAACTACACTTCACTGGGAATATTAAAATCATTACATGCATTATGAATAACTCAGAAAAAATGGTTAATATTAAAATCCGAAAAAAATTATTAAGAAAAAACAAGTCAAAACTACATTCAACTATTAATATTAATATTAAAATCATTAAAACTTAGAAGAAGAAAAATTAAAACTACACTACACTTAACTTGTTAATATTAAAATTGAAAAAAACCATTAATATTAAAATTAAAAAAAAAAACTATTAATATTTAAATCTGAAAAAAATGAGGAAATGCTAAAAAGTTGTTGATAAAACGTGTTGCATGAAAAAAACCAAAAAATTGCTAAAATAATTAAAACTTAGAAAAAAAATTAAAACTACACTACACTGCACTTAACTTGTTAATATTAAAATTGAAAAAAATCATTAATATTAAAATTTAAAAAAAAACTATTAATATTTAAATCCGAAAAAAAGGAGGAAAAGCTAAAAAGTTGTTAAAAAGTGTTGCATGAAAAAAAACCAAAAAATTGCTAATTTGGGGAAAGTTTTAGTAGCTTTTTAGGGGTTCTAATGAACCCCCCCTTTTTTTATTTTGTTTTCTCAATTATGAAATTAATGCATTTTTTACTTTTGAAGCTCGATTTGGAGGTGCAAATGGAGTCAAATAGATGAATCAAGTTGGAGATCCGTAGTCCTTGAAACAAGCTTCCTAACAACTATAAATTTGATAGATTTTTCTTTTAATTTATATTATATTTTTTAGTTTTACTAGACATAGGTTTTTCATCGAACATTAAGTTCAGTGAAAAACTATTGTGAAAAAATAGTAAATTAGTGAATTCTTTTTTGGAAAAATATGTACGTACCAATATTTATGTCCTCATTCAAACAAAAAAAAGAAAAAATAATTTCATTAAATAGAAAAAAAGTTATACGATTGAAAGTGCACCTATGTCTAAATTGTAATTAATTTGCCTTTAAAACTTAATTACAAGAAAAATATTCAACAAAATGTTATGGAACAAAATGGATGCCCTAAATATTAGTGTTACCAACCTAAATTCAAAATAATCATAATTCAATCCTTTGTAGAAAAAAAGTTATGCGATTGAAAGTACACATCACTTTTTAAAAATGTTGTTTACTATTAAAAACTAGTTATCAAAGGAGATGCAAAAAAAATTACAATTTTTTTTAATTTTTTTTAAAAAATATATATTTAGAATCTATAGAGAAAATATCAAAAATCACTAGTTTGGATCATCTTCAAATTCCTAACAATTTACCTACTATAAGTGTCAGAAAGTGAAGATTTTGCTCAAAATGTTGCTTTCAATGTCAAGTTTAGCCAAAAAGTGTAACCCACTATTGTGGGATCACCCATCAGTATGAAGATTTTTGAGTTTGTATTCAAAGCTTCATTGGAACTATATTTCATGTATATGTTAGATGCAATTGTAACAATTCAAATCTAGCTATGAGCCACAATCTCTTTTATCTTTTTTATTTCTCAATGGGTAGTGATTCCACTTGGATAGTGAGTCCACTTGCAATGAGCACTTCAATATTATACTATAACTAGCTATAATATATTGTGAGCTAATCCTCATCGTGGTTTTTCCCATATTGGGTTTTCCACATAACAATCCTGGAGTTCATGTTTTATGTGATGTTGTTGGAGGTTTTCATGCTTTCCTTCATTACTACAAATTGAATATGTTATGAGTTGGATGTTTAAATGGTTTAAAAGAGTATTGATTCACCCCCCTAGATTAGTATTCTAGATGTTCAAAATAGGCATCCGATACATTCAATATCATTATATTGTATTCTCTATTTTGTAATTCATGTGGCATATTTCATTATAAAAATATTGGATTCATTTCCTTACTATTAAGTGTCTTCTTTAACTTTATAATGTGTGTTTTTCTTTAAAACCAAGATAATAGATATGTTTCCTTATTAGATAATATTACATGGTATCAAAGCTTTTTGGTGATTTTAGGCTTACTCCTTTTCATTGAGGATCAAGGGTTCTATTTACATGGAATTGTCTTATAAGATTTTTTTATTATAGTGGACTAGATTGGACCTCACCATCACTTCTAGCAAGTTCTGAATAGTTGATTTCAACTTTCATTTCATCCAAATTGAACACAATGAGCCAAATCAATGAGGGTTTGAAGTTGGGTGTCATTTGAAGATTTTATAGAGTTGATAGTCATTTCATGGTACTTTGGATCAAACATAACATTTTCATCATGTTTGAAGCACCACAAGACCATAGAATCACCTATCAAGTTATTTGATTTAAATAACTTTTCCTAAAATTCCCTGTTTTCTTTTTTGTGTTTTAGCATATTACACTCTCTACATATCATACCTTGTTGGCATCATCATCTTTATGGTTATATTTGTGGCATATATGAAAATGTATATTCTATAATTTTTCCATTTATCACTATGTTAATAAAGTATGTGTGGGAGGTATGATCTCATGCCTATTGATTGGAAAGGTACTCATAGACCTACCTTAGTACTTCACATACGTAGATACACTACAAGATACCAACCAAATTGGGTATTGAACCCATAGTCACTAGTAACTAGGTTACATTTAATAGTCAACTATGATCCCCATTAATAATGCTCTAGCCATCGATGATGGCTTATAAATGCATTTCAATTGACCAATGACCTTTGCTAGGGGCCGAAAAATGGTCACATGCCATAGATATGGTTTCAAACACTAAAATGGGTAGTCTTATAAATTTGTAAGGTGGCTTCAAAATTCTAGGTGGAATCTCAAAAGAATTTAAGTATCTTCATGTTTTATAGTTTTTAGGTGATGATAAGTAGATTTTTAGATAGTTATACATGGTTTTTAATTTTCATTGGATGGTTTGGGAATTTTTGAAATCAAAATTATGTTAGTAACCTTCCTCCCCAATCCCACCCCTTCACTACTAACACTTTTGATTTTCCATGTGATCTTCAAGAGCCTTATTTTCACACATCCATTTTTTTGTGTTGATTCTTTTTTCAATTGGTGGTGGTGGATTTTGAGGTAACAACTTGAACTTCATAGGTAGGATGGTTTCAATAGAGAACTCATTTTCATGTTTTCATTCACAAAAAAATTATTTTATTTACATTTTAGAAAACATTCGTAAAATCTATACATAAAAATAGAAAAATAAATAAAATTAAAAAAACTAGCATACCTAGATGCTCAAAGGCATGCGACTGCTAGAGGGAGGAGGATTTTGAGGTCAAATATCAAGGTTAGCTTAGAAATCTAATTCATGGTCTCTATCTTTGTTAAATGTGAAAATGACCTTTATAGGCATATGGTAGGGGTTTTAATTCTATAGGACAAGATATTTGATCAATATTTGATATTTTTTAGTTCATATATATGGTTAGGTTTAGGTATCCAAACCATTGAATATCTAGTCATACCATATATCTAATCATGGTCATGTATGGTGCTTAAAACTTACCATATTTCCACCCATTTCCTTGCTTCCAATTTTAAGATTGTAACTTTTGAAAACTTTAATAATATCAACTTAGATAACCACATGATGTGATACAAAAATGTACACCTCTTAATGTTCAATGTTAGCAAACCACCATCTTTATAATCTATATGGAATTCCCTTACCATGGATTCTAATATTCCTATTCATTCATATGATTATTTTTGTCTACTTATTTTTTATATATTCTTTATATACTTTTCTTTCATGTTTCTTCAAATTGTCTTTATATTTTAATGTGTTTGTATGATTTCATTTTGTAAGGTTATCCTTATTATTTTTTACATAAATGTGATTATAATATATATATTTTTTAGATAGTATATAATTAAAATATTTGAATTTCATCACAATTATTTCCTTGTATAATCTATTGATTGGTTGAATCAAAACAAATAAATTTTCTATTTATTTTTTATTTTAGAATTATTATATTATTATGTTTTCTTTTAATTTTTTATTAGATTCAAAAACTAAATAATAATTTTATAGTGTGTCAACATATTTAATTAAATATAAATTCATTTTATTTTCAACATGGAAAATAGCCTATATTTATCTACAATGCAACTCAATTAGGGGGAAAGTAATGGCTTTTCCTCATGTAATATTTAAAAGTAGCATTATTATTGACAAGTTACTATGAATGAATGAAATAGTGAAGATTTTTATATATTTTAAAAAATAGATTTAGGAGTGATATTGGAATTTGGTTTTCCTTAATTCTTGAAGTGTATTAAGTACAAAATATTAGATGATGTGAAATACTAAAATTTTTGATATGGAAATAAGAAATTATATTGTAAACTATGATTATGATTACAATTGATCACAACATACCATCAATTTAATTTCCTTTGGTTGATTTCATATTCATATTCATATATATATATAAAATAGGGTAAGTGAAGAAAGATGGGGAATCAAAAAGTGGTCACACCACTTTTTGGTCCATAAAAGAGAAAATATGACCCAATTTTAATAAAATTTGATTTCTTTCACATAATACGAGAGCATTGTAATGCACTCACATTTATATGAAGAAAACATATCTTTGTCTTTGTCTTTATACATGAAATAAATATTTATATATGAACATTTAATTTCCAAAATACTTTAAGTTATATTTTATGTATATAGTTTCAAGATGTTTTCAAGAATGATTTTTTATCTCTAGAAGTTATATTGTAGATTCTAAGTTTTGGAAGATCTTATAATTTTTCAAACTTAGTCAAATTTCAGTAATTAGTAGGATCCCATCACCTTGCTCTCTCTCTATCTCACTCTTCTATATCCCTTTCACTCTAGACCTCTCTCCCCCTATATCTCCATCTATATTTTACCTCTCTCTACTTTGAGCTTAAGATCTACCTTTCTATCCTTCTCTCTCTCTCACTCTCTTTTTCCCTCTCTAATTCTATAAGTCATCGAGCTCTCCCTACCTCTCCCTCCCTCTCTCCATCTCTCTCTACTTCTCTTTATCCCCTCTCCCTCTCTCTACCTACCACTCTCTATATTACTCTCAATTGACCTCTCTCTCTCACACATACTTTCTCTATCCTTCTCTATATGTTTCTCTCCATCTCACCTCTCCCCCACTCCCTCCCTCCTTTCCTCTCTACTTCTCTCTATCTCCCCTCTCCCTCTATCTACCTACCTCTCCATCCATCACTCCCTACCACTCTCTCTACCTACATCCTCTCTCTACACCTCTATATCTTACCTCTCTCCCTCCCTCCCTTCTTCCCTCTCCACTCTTTATATATCCTCTCCCTCTCTCTACCTACCTCTCCCTCCCTCTCTCTCTCTACCTACCTCTCCCTCTCTCTGTCCCACCCTCCCTCTTTCCTTCTCTCTCTACCTCTCCTTCCCTCCCTCCCATCTTTCTCTCTTTCTCTCTCTTTTTCTCTATACTTCTCTCTATCTCACCATTCTCTCTCCCTCTCTCTCTCTCTCCCTCATCCCTCTCTACTTCTCTTTATCTCATCTATCCCTCTCTACCTTCCCCTCCCTCCCTTCCCTCTCTCTCTCTAACTCTCTCCTTCATTCTCTACTTCTCTCTATTTCACCACTCTCTCTCTCCCTTCTTCCTTTATCTATATCTCTATGTCTCTCTCTCTATATCTCTATCTATAGCTCTGGTTCTATCCTTTCCTTTGTCTCTCTCTCCCTTTTTCCCTCTCTACTTCTCTCCATCTCACCTATCCTATCTAGCTCTCTCTCTTTTCCCTAATTTTTTTATGTCACCTCTCTCTTCGCCTTCATCCTTCCCTCTCTACTTCTCTCTATATCACCTCTCTCTATCTCTACTTCTATCTCATCTATCCCTCTCTACCTCTCCCTCCCTCCTCCCTCCCTCCCTCTCTCTCTCCTCTCCTTCCCTCTCTAATTCTCTCTATCTCACCATACACTCTCTCAATATCTCTGCCTCCCTCCCTCCCTACTTCTCTCCATCTCATTCATCTCTCTCTAGCTATTGTTCTCTTTCTCACATCTCTCTCTCTCCTTCCCTCTCTCTACCTACCTCTCTCTACTTACCTATCCCTCCATATATCTCTCCCACCCAAGCCCTCTTTCCCTCTCTCAAATTTCTCAATGTCTATACTCTATGTTCACTCTTCATCCCTCTATCTATCTCTCTTCAAGTCTCTCTTCAGGTAGGAAGAGGTAAGTAGAGAGAGAGGTAGTGAGAGAGAGAAAAGGATATGTATGGAAGGAGGAAGAGGGTAGATAAGGAGTATATAGGGAAGGAGTAAGGGATGTGGGGAGATGGATAAAGGAAAGGAGTGGTAGGTAGAGAGATAGGGAGGGGAGTGATATAGAGAAGTAGAGAGAGGATAGAGGGAGGGGGAGAAAGAGATGAGATAGAGAGAAGCAGAGAGGGAAGGAGAGAGAGAGGTAAGGAGGGAATGCAACGCCCCTCCGAATCGATCTTTTGAATTTTTGCATAAGTCTTATTTGTGATTTTATTGATAATTATGCCTTGTTCAACTAGCTAATTAAATAAAATTGTGGTGTCATGAGGAATCCGATCATTCATTGAAGTTTAGAGAAAATAGAATTATATTGGTTTTGTTACATAGAAATGGATTATATGTGCCTTGGAACATAGTTAAATAACCTTACATAGATTTATACTCAATGTACTTGCTTAGGGAATGGTTACCAAAAGGTTTATGTTGTGCTCGAAATCTAATTAAAATGTGTAGCTTGAGGTGTAAGAATTTATTTTGATAGTTATACTTTTGTTTGGCTTTTGATACATACATACATACATACATACATACATACATACATACATACATATATATATATATATTTAATTTTATGTGCATAGGTTAAATAAAACCTAAATGATGGATGCTGGAAATTCACTAAGGATTTAGTTATTTGAAAACATTTGTCCTTCAATAAATGGTTTTGTAGCATAATGCACTCAGAAGTTAAAAAGAGGTAAAAGAATAGTGAAACGATAGTTCCTTAAAGCTACATTTGAATTGTTCATATGGTATTTGATTATTGATTTAATTTGGTGTACTTGAATATATATATATATATATATATATGTATATATATTTCTAACAATGTAAAATCAAATATTAAAGGATGATCACTAATTTTATAAATATATACATAGTTATATGTATGCATATATATATTGTTATATGTTGCTTTCAAAATTAGTGATCATCCTTTAATATCTGATTTTACATTGTTAGAACTGCAACTCAATCTATTCTATTTGTATGTATATAATTATATATGTATAAGAATATATGAATGTAAACTTTGTTTATATTGGAAATTTATTATGCAATTATTAATTTGGAATATCGATATTAGATATGTTAAGTTGTAATTTCAATATTAAGATTTAAATTTGTCTTAAATGTATAAATTTATATATATGCATTTAATAATTGATATTATTTTGTAAATAAAACATAAAATTTGCATATGTAAAAAGTAAATTGTATATATATATACTTAATTACTAAGTAAAAATAAATAAATAGTATATATATATTATTAAGTCTTATTTCTTAGAAGTGAGTAAAACATTAAAAAGGATAAATATGTTGTTTGTAATGCCCCTCCGTGTTGGTTGTTCTGAGCTTGTGTGTGAGTTTCTGTGTGTGCTTCATTGATTACTGTGTTATATGATTATGTGGAAAATATAATATGTTAGTAATCATGTTTAAATAATTAATTAAATTATAAGTGATTTGCAAAGTTATTTAAAATATGATTATAAATTAAGATCATAATCAATTAAGTTAAATCAAATGATTTAGAACAAATGATCAAATTAATCTAATTAGTTAAAAGTAAAAGTGATATTATTAGATAAATTGATTTAAATTGTTGAAGTTAATAATCATTATGAACAAAATAGTCTTGAAAAGATAATTATTTTAACAAGAAATTTAAATGGATAAGGAAATAGGAAGCTGAAGTGTTTTAAAGCCAAAAAAGAAACTTCACCTATAGAGCATTTGGAAGTCGAAGAGAGCTGGAGAATATGAAGAATAAATAAATAAAAGTTGTGGTAGTTTGCAAAAATATTAATGGTGTTTTGAAGAAAATTTTGTAAATAGTTGTTTTTAATTATTTTAATATGCATGTGTTTATTTAAATTGATTGTGGAAATGATAAATAAATAAATAAATAAAAAGCTCAATCTTTTGTGGATTCGAATGGATTGGAATTTTATTTTTTCAAAAAGAAGTGACTTTTGGCATTCGCTAGAAAAAAAGAAAAGAAATGGAAGAGACTTTGGTGTGAGATTTTATTTAGAGGATTTTGTATTGGAAGGGGGGTTGCACTCTCTTTGGAAGAGATTTTGGAGAATTTGGCAGTCATCTTTCTGATATAGTATTGCGTTCTTTTATTCTTCTGAGAATTCATGTGAGGATTAAGATTTAAGTTTGAGGGAGGATCTTGGAGCTGCTGCTGGAAGGATTGGATCAGCAAGAAGGATAAAGCTTCAACAGTTATCTACAGGCGCAGGACGCCAGGTTCTCCTTCTTCTTTTAAATTATTTTATTTATAGCTTCAAATGAAATAAGAATTCCTTGCTGTGAATGAAATTTTCTCTTGAATTAAAATTTAATGTTTGTAGAAAATTCTCGAATCTTTAGAAATGCTTTGGACTGTTTTTCAATCAGGAAAGCTTTACTGGGGTGGGACTGTTATTGATTTAAAGTGAAATTTTGTTGGGATTCTGGAATTGAACAGTGTTACTGTAGTTTTGTGTTAAAAATAATAGTGAACCAGTAAAAGAATAAGCTCATGACTGTGAATTCGAGGTTGTGTAAATTTCCATTTGTAGATAAATTTTACAAATATATTCTGTGTTTAAATATTTATATTGAAACAGTAAATTGTGCAATTGAAATTTATTTCTCTGTATTCGAAATATTTTTGTATGCAATATATATATATATATATATCATATATATATATATATAAATGTATACACATATATATATAAATGTAAAGATAGCATCAAAAGAAAAATTTAATTAAGATTCAAGTTTCTGTTGTATTATATTTGTTTTGAAATATAAATAAATAAATAAATAAATAATATTTGTTTTGAAAATTATTTGTATATATATATTTATTAAACTTATTTATTCAGATTCCACTGATTATTTAATTTTGTCAAAATAAAACATTCTGTTTCTTTTTTTAAAATAAAACAGAATCTGTTTAAAATGGAAATAATAATAAAATAGAAAGAAATCTGTTTTTTGTTATTGATTTATTAAATTACCAACTATAAGAAGATAAGTTAGTAGAAAAATCAATTTATGAATATATGGCAGCATTGATTTATTTAATTCTTGTTTTGAGTGAATATTTTGAAATAGAAAAGAATTCCTATTAATTTGTTAAATTGTGAAATTTGATAGGATAATATAGTAGAAGGGCAATTTGTGAATATATATATATCAGCATTGATTGTCTAATTCTTATTTTTAAATGTGTATAGGGTGGAAATAGAATTTAATATAAAATTAAATAAGTTATTTTATTTATGAAGTTAAGTCTTGTAGATTTGTTGAATTCTTAGAAAAGATTTATTCTCTTTCTACTTTCCTTCCTTCAAAATAATTAAAATATATAAAGATATAGTGGTTTTAAAAAGGTATTTATTGTGTGTAAATTTATTTAGATAGATTTAAGATTTTAAGGTGGTAAGTTCTAATATGTAGTTTGGGTATTTAGAGTATGGTTATTATTATTATCATTATCATTTTAAGTATAACAAATGGTCTTAAGTGGTTGGCGCAATTACTTTAAATATTGGAATTGAGTGTTAAGTTAGTAAGATGAAGGGAAGTGGAAATAATGTTTAAATTAATGTTTTGAACATAAGTAGTTATGAAATGATAATGAGATAAATACCCAATTATTTAGTAGTTTTCAATTGTTGCTCATTGAAAGGGAAATTTAAATGTATGGGCATGGTTAGAGATTGATTAGGGTAATTTCGAATTGGATAGTTTATTGGTGAAATGGAATTTTAATCTTTTGAAAATTGACTTCCCTTATATTCATTTAATGATTGATTTGTAAGTGCGCTTTATGGATAAAGTCTTTTAGAATACTTGTGATGGTTATCATGAATTGTTTTAGTATGGGTAAGTTGTAAAGTTATTTAGTTCTGGTCGTTAATTGATTAGCTAATAAGTATTGTTCTCATTTGAATTTTTGGTTGTTATGCAAGTGTTTTTGTGGAGTTGTGAGTGGTTGAGTATTTAAGGTGTTCTTTAATTTGGTCCCTTGGATGCCTGGTTGCATTGGTGTGAATGCCTTTGGAGATCAATTTTGATTTAGGGAATCCTTTGTCATTTAATTTGTGTTGCAATGTAACTGGGAACTTGTGTTTTGTTTTATGAGTTGTGGATAGTTGATCTTCTTGAATTTCTGATTTATTTTGTATCTAAGTTGATTATGTAGTCTGGATGGAGTTGTTGATCTTATTTTAATGTATTCACTCATTATATTTAAATTGGAAATAGTTCTTGTGGCTTTGCAATTATTGTTGTCATTGCTATGTTGTTGATTTTATGAAGGTGATTTGTGTACCACTATAAGGGGGTTCTTGTGAGGAGAAAATTGAGGTCTCCCGTGGAATACCTAGTTGGTGGCTTTTGGTTTTATTAAGTGATTTCGTTGAATTAAAGGTTGATTTTATTTTGAGTTTTCCTTTTTGAGGTGACACCATTGTTGAATTGTGGATGGGTCTTGATGAACCTTCCCTTTTTATGGCTTTTCTGATTTACTCTCATATTTGAGGAAATTTTATTCTTGTGTTGGAATTATTGGAGAAAAACTCTTGATGCTTCACTTTACCCTCGTTTGTGGGTTTTCATTCTTTTGGCTTCCAGAGGCTTGAGATGATTGAAATTGATGTTCTCTCTCTTTATGTGCCCTTGATGTGGCAAGTGTTTTGGTTTCATGATTTTAAAAGGGTTGTATAGGAATTGTTGAGACTTTGATTATGTATTATAGCGAGATGGGTAATGCCTCGCACGCTTCTCAGTTATGATCCAATGTTCTTGTTAAGTTGTACAACCCTTGGTTTCTTAGTTTTTATGTTGTTGGGTCTCTAGGGAGAGTGGCTCCTCGTGGGGGCCGGTGCCCCGTTTAAGGGGAAGGGCTCAGGAGAACCCACGAGTGAGTTAGTAAACAAGTGATAACCTAATAATTAACTTAGAAGGGTTGGGTAGTAATATTATTACAAGATTTAAAATATGGATGCCTCGTCTTCATTAGTGCTTCCGCAGACTAATGGAAGGCTGAGAAGGTCGTGGTTGGCAAGGTCGTAACCTCGTCCTCATGAGAGGTTGTCGGCTCCGCATGAGCTACCCTATGGTGCCAGCGCCTCAAGTAGGAGGAAGGGCCAGGAGATCCATAGATGGGGGCCGGCGCCTTAGTTTGGAGGAAGGGCCAGGAGAACCCATGTGGGCTATGCGATGACACTCTCCCCTAGTTGCCCATGTGTTTTACTTTATTGTGTTCCTCTGGAAGTAGGTTATGGGAGTTGGTTTAGATTGTTGTTTTAAATTGATTTAAATTGATTATGATTATTGTTTTAATCCATCTTTAGTATGCTTTGCAGTCTTGTATGATCTCATTTATATTTGATTTACAATCTTATATCTTATGATACTGTGATATGATGTTATTGTATTATTTGGAATTGTATTATGTTTATTAATTCAGTTGATTTGGAAGTGTTTCATGATCATCCTTTGGTTATTTGTTTACTGGTCATTGCTTTAATTTATGTGATGGGATTTATGATTTTAAGTTAGTATGTTGACTCTTGTAATCCTTGAGTTTTATGATACTTTTGTATGTTGAGTCTTGTGGTTCCCTGTTTGGATGTCCTTGGTTGAGGACTCTTTCTTGTTAGCTCCTAGCACGGGGGGTGGGTCTTTGGACTCACATGGTCGGGTGGAACGTGCTAAGCACCCCATTGGGTCCCCAGTCGAGGATCGAGAGGTGCGGATTGGTGCGGTTGCAGCGACTCCAGAGTTGTACTTGTTTTGGAGCCAGTTTTCATCTATTCATTGTATCATGATTCTTGTTGTATGGTTTCCATGCATATTGGAAACACTTTTGTATCATTGTACTTCTTGAATATTGTATTGTAATATAACATTAAACCTTATGTGGCTATTGGCAATTGTTATTCAATGTGTTGAGTTAATTATGCATATGTTGTATTTATATAGATGGTTTCTTATCAATGATTATCATGTATGTGTTACATTTGTTAATGTTTATCTTGTTATGGATTATATCTTTGGATTTTATTCTTTATTGTTGTTGTGTGGATCTCAGTATCGTAATGACTCCTCGTGTACCCCAAGGGATGTATGTGTTAATGAATCTGCTTAATTGAAAATTCATGTTATGACTTAATGTGTTTTTCATGTATGTTATGTTTACCTTTAAAAAAAAAAAAAAAATTGTGCTGTGATTTTTGTCCTTTGGAGTTCGCACGACGGGGCGTTACATTGTTAATTGTTTGATTACTTAGTAATCAAGTAGATAAATAATATATATATAATGGATATAACAATAATCTTTTCCATGAGGCTAAACTCTTCACCTATCCTTGCCTTTATCTCCACCTGGCTTCACGCATTCCATGTGCTTGGTTTTGGCTTCCACTTTTTGCATGCCCTTTTACGTGGTGCATGGGGAAGGACTGTCGGCATGGTGCGCTGGGTGGATTTCTTTTATAAAAAAAATACTTGGCTTCTGGCAGAGGGAGGGGGGCCTTGTCTCTGTTTTCTTCCTTCTGCATACCTGTCTCCAGTGTGTTGCAACAGTTCCAGAGACTACTCTTCTTGAGAGGCATTCGGTCAAACAGTTCAGAGATCTCATCTTAGACTCTTGCATTTTTGCATATATATCAGAATACAGAGAATAGTAAGGGGAGGTTAATGCCTTGCACCTGCAAACAACATCTCCAAGGGCTACTGGTGTATGAAGTATGGGCAACCCTCATTCACTAAACCTGCCTGGCTGCGGGCACCTAGAACATGGGCAAAGCTTGCAATGCTAGGAAGTGTTTCAGAGTGCTTCATCGATTCAAAGATTTTGAAAGCTTCCATTTTCACACAGGCAGTGGGCATCTTGGAAATTTCGAGGAACCAGAACTCACGTGGTAGAATTTGTGCATAATCTGGAGGTAAGTCACTGACCATGTCACCTGATGTGTCTTTTTCATTCGAGAACAATTCTGTAGTTACTGTGCAATTATTGCTCCTTTCTTTCAAGTCAACCCAACGTAGACACCATCATGTTGTGTGTTTGTTCAACCTTCATCAGATCTTTAACTATCACAACATTTTAGTATAGCAGCTGATAAACAAAAATGCAGAGGGCTTTAATTAAATCTAAACTAGTTAAACCATTTCATCTATGAATTCCAACTACCTAGTCCCACTTTGGAATGGAATGATGGTGAACTCGTCAAAACATGGAGGCAAACCAATTGATATAATTATTTTCTTTCCAGTGGGCATTAATCAATTTCTCTACTCTTTTTGTTCAGACACTACATGAATTTCATCTTTATCTAAATGAGAGGCTAAGAAATGTTGCAAATCGAAACAGATTGGGAAATTGAAATCCAGATAGATTTCTTCATAGCTGTTTTTGGTGAAACTGTAGAAATTTTGCAAAAACTATACAGTAAATTGTTTTGTCCATTAAATAAAGGAAATGGTTCTGTGGTGCCAAAGATGCTTTTTTTTTCACTTTGTCATTGAATACTATGTGTGGGATGGGTCAACCTTCTAAACAAATCCATTTTTTTGTATATGCCTCAATCATGGAATTCCCTGAAATCAAGTTTCTTTGAGTCTTTCTGTCAACAGCTCATGTGTCTTGTCTATGCATCCACAGCTTGTAAATTCTGTCAAAATAGTTGATAGGCCTTGTATTGCTTCAGCATTTTACCTTCATGTCTACCAAGGCAGCTGCAACTTCATCCTCTGCAAAATTCCTTCATCCTTTATGCTTCGATGGATGTCCCTGTCCTGTTCCAAAGCGCCCGTTTGACATAGGCAAGTAAGATGCTGGTAAAAGTTGTAGAGGCAGCGTTATGCCTATCAATAACATTGGCTTAAAAATTTGGAGAATGCTGGCTAAGATTGTGAAATTGGGCTTTACACCTGCCAATTTCCTTGCCCTCTTCGTCGCCGCTCCACACCTTTTTCCTTGCAAGGCACAAATAGCCGTGGGAAAAAACCAGAAGAAAAAAGAAAAAAAAATAGGGTTTTCTTGTCCAACGCCTAGCATATAGGGAAAGAAATAAATTATTACACATACTTACAAACGTTAAGTGCCACTTGGGAGTTTTAAAATGGACGTGGCAAATTCATTTTAACTTGATTATAATCTGTTCTTATGTTATGTTACGGAAGGTATAATCATTGTGCCACAAACCATACCAACTGAATAAACGCAAATAAAAGCTCAAATGAATAAAAGATGTTTTGTTACCGCAAGAAATGAGGGTGAGTAAAGTATGATCATTTTCTTTTTTTCCACCAAAAAGGCATTGGTAATGCTACTGCAAGAAGAGACTTATTTAAACTAAAGGCGGACAAATGCAATTTAAAATGGACGTTTAAGTTTGTTTAATTAAAGCATATTCCCTATTCTTTAACTAAATTGCATTCATCATATTAGTACGTGATAGGGTCAAGCATTTAACTTGGAGTATATAATATTGAAATTAAAAAGATATGTAAAAGTCTAAAATGATGTAAAGATTCTTACCTTTAAGAATCTACTTAATATAAAATAAACTAATAGAAGCTTATACTTTCTAATTATTTTACAGTATCCTTATTAAATGACCTAAATAATAAGATTACAAAAAGTTCTAAATTTAGGTTACATAAAAATTCCACGTGGAGATTTTATTTTGATTTATTTAAAAGAAAACAAAAGTCTTTGAGATATTCCTGGAAACACGGGGGAAAATTAATTCCTTTAAGCTCATCCTCCTCCTAGAATTTTGAAGGTAATGAAATTCTCTAACATAAGTTAAGGAATATATATATATACACATTTCTACATTGTGGGATTTCTATGATAGAATATTTGAGTGAGCCCACTCAAAATTATCTAATAAGCTCATCATTAAGGTTACTAAATATTAAGGTTACTAAATATCAATAGGGTTAATAAAGTTAGTGAAATGTAAATGTTTTTTTTTAAAAAAAAAAAAAAAATTAATTATCATTTATCACTCTAATAATTAAGTTAGTAAAATATAAATAAAATAGTAATATATTAATGGATATTAAATTATTAATTATTTCATTATCCAATTTATGATAGTACTCTATTTGTTTTTGAAAGAGGAAAAAATAGGTTTTACAGGGACCTAAAACCACAAAGTTTACAAATATAAAATAAGATCGTCAAAGACACCATAAGTAGAAAGGCTATAAAGACAACAATAAAAAGACAAAGCCACAACCACCAAAAAACCCAGCGAGGGCCATCGAAAAGACCCAAAAAAACTAGACAAAATGTTAGCAACAACTAAATTTGGGACTTTAATGTTTTTGTAGTCTCAGCTTCCAAATCGTTCATTTCTTGAACCCCCCTCTTTAAGATCTAGACCATCTAGGTAGTAGGAGGCGCTTTCCTCTTAAGGTTGGCATGAGTCCTTTTCGATATACCTTGGTCCTCGTTCTTACTTTTATCCTTGTCCTCTTCTAGGTCAACAACCAGCGAGCCCTATTGTGACTTTTCCAACTTTTCAAACATTGCATTGATGATGATGGCATTGTGCCTAGCCATTTTATGGTTTTGTTCCACAACAATTTTCATATTATTTTTTATTTTGACAATTTCAGCCTCCAAATTCTTATACTTGTTCTCAGTGTCATCTTCTCCTGTTTTAGTAATGTTCTTTTTTCGTTTTCCTTCTTCATTGCTTGTTAGTACTCTATTTGTTATTATTTAATGGTTTTATTAATAAATCTTAATAAAAAGATAATATACTTGCTTGTTAGTGATATTAATGGGCAATTTGTAAATGAAAATGATGTTAGAGTTTTGGATTAATTGTGTTATGTTTTATTACTCTTTTAATTAAAATTGAGAAGGTTTAGCTAAATAGTTGATTAGTAGATTTGCCTCAAGAACCAATTAGTTCAAATCTTATTATTTTAGTACTAATTAAGGTTACAATTTGATGTTAGGGTTCCATCGTAGTGAGCTTGATTGAGGTGATGGTTTATTTGATGATATAGTTATTCTTAAATATAATTGGTTACAACTTGTTAGCTTGTTAGGGCATCATGTGTAGAGAAAATTGAAGTCTCCCTTGGGTGCTCTACTGGCTGGTTTATTGTTGGTATGAGTGGTTGTTGTTGAATTAACTTGATTATGTTATCTTGATTTAGTTTGAAGGTCTCATTATGATATTGCCTCTTTTATTCCTCTTTGTTGCTTTGTGATTATGGAATTTATATAGTCATTTTGTGGGTTCCTTGATGTGATTCTTCCTTTTTGTGTTAATTCTAATCGAGGGGACTTTATGCAATGACCTTCTTGTAGTCCTATTTTGTGATGGTTGGGAACCGGAAGTGTTTGAATTACCCTCAGTGGGAGTTTGTGGATTTTCAGTATTTTAGGCTTCCAGAGGCAATGGAGAACTTGAATTTCATTGATTTTCCATGGTTGGACCTTTGTGATTCATTGATCCTATTTCTAATTTTGAGTTTTGTTGGTGGTAACTCATTTGTTCTTGTTTCAATGATATGGAATGGGTTTGCAAGATGGTTCTTTCCTCACATGTTGTGTGATATGTACTCCTTGATTTCTATGTGAGATGAGGTACACCCCTTGCCTGTTTTGGTTCGATATCATAGGGAGTGGCTCTTCATGGGGGTTTGGTGCACAAAAGGGCTATTAGGGTAACCCATGGAAGAGTTTCCAAAACAAGTGATAATGTAATTAATAAACTAGTAGGTTTGGGTAGATAAACACTAAACAAGATTAAATATGAGCCTCACCCATACCGTTAGTGCTTTCACAGGCTAAGGATGGGATGAGAAGACCTAGTTGGTAAGATCATTTCCTTGTCCTCATGAAAGGTAAGTGGTCTCGCATGAGTCACCCTATGGAGTGCTCGCCTTGAGATAGGCAGCTTGGATAACCATAGATGGAGGCGGAACCTTGTGATAGGTTTCATGGATAATCCATGTAAGGCTATGTGATGACACTCTCCTACAGTACCCGTTTGTTTTCCCTTGTTTGGTTGCCTCTAGAAGTGTTGTTTGAATTGTTGATTTTGTTGAGGAAATTAGTTTTTGGTGATTTTTGTTGAAGCCTCCAAGTACTATCTTTTAGTGTTGCATACATGCCTCATGGCAACTTGATTGATGTTAATGAAAGGTTCCCTTGAGATTTATTTTTGATTGATATTACAAATTCATTTGAAGGCTTTGGATCCTATTGTTGTTGGCACCTCTTATGGTTACTTAATGTTGATCTATAAAACTAGCATTTGGTTTTATTGGACTTTTCAGTATTTTGTTGTGACTAGGTGATGGTAATGTGATGGGTTGTTATCTTATGTCGTTGTTATCCTTGTTGTGGAGTTTGGTTTTCTGGTTTGTTTGACTGTTTGGTTGATGAATGGGGATCTTTCTTGTCAAATCCTAGCATGGGGAGTGGACTTTCGGGTCCACGTGGTTGGGTGGAATGTGCTATGCACCCCATTGGGTTCCTAGTCCAAGTTTGTGTTGATGCTATTGATCCAAAAGAATTCATCAATTCTATTGTAACATGTTCAATTATGTAATATTCATGCAATCGATGTATCTCTTCCTCTTCACAACAAGATGCATATGTACCCCTGAAGTGATGTAATGTACTCCTAAAATAGCTATAATGTATTACCTTACCTTTGTAAACCATATGTGGTAGCCATTATCTGATGTGTTGTATCTATGGAAATATACTCCACAGTTGTCATATTGAACTATTAATAAAATGTTGTATGTATCCTTTTCATCTTTTTGGATCATGGATGGTTGTATGTTATTTTTATGTAATCTTGATTTGTTTGTCAACGTTATGATTTTAGTTTTAGGATTTCATGATGCCATCTCGTGTACCCCAAAGGACGTAATGGTCATTGTAATTGTATTATTTCTTTATATGTAATATATGTTCATGTTCATATTATGTATTTTTTACTTTCATTTTTTTCTTTTTTACAGTGTTTTGTTGTTCTGTTGTCCTTTAGGGTTTACACGGCGGGGCATTACAGGGAGGGAGAGAGAGAAAGATATAGATAGAGAGAGAAGGATGGAGAGGTAGAGGGGTAGTTATTGAACTCAAGGGAGAGAGATTCAAATAGAGAGAGGTATAGAAAGTGATGGAGATAGTGAGAAAGAGAGGCCTAAAGCATAAGGGATATACAAAGAGTGAGACAAAGAGAGAGAAAGATGATAGAGTTTGTCAATTATTAAAACTTGACCTCCTGGTTATTGAAATTTGATCTTCTAATCACTAAGTTTTGACTAATTTTGAAAATTATAAGATCTTTCAAAACTTAGAATTTTCATTATAACTCCTAGATGTACAAAACTACTCTCAAAAATCTTGAAACTATATACATGAAATATAACTTAAAGTATAAAAAGTAAATTTACATATATAAATGTTTATTTCATGTATATAGTTTGACCAAAAGACAAAGACAAAGAAATTTTTTATTCATAGAAACATGGGTGCATTATAATGCACTCACATTATTGTCTGCTTTGGAAATTTCTAAGCCTTTAGCTTGGATTTTCCTTGGCTTCCAATCCAAAGGGTTGGACTAACTTTTCAATGTCTAAAGACATGTTTTTGCAAATTTTAAAAGAGTTGACATAATATCAAGCGTGTTGCCCATCAAGATTCAATGTGTTTCAATATCAAGTCAAAAAATACCATGATAATGTTAATTTCTCTATTAGCTTTCTAACCATGTATTTTTTCATGTTTTGGGTATGTTAAGGTTTTCATCTTTAATTTATTTTGTTAGTGTATCTGTTTTTTGTCAAAATCCAATGCGCATGGTATTTTTGAGTTTGTATATTTTAATTGTTCAATGAAATTTTAAATTACTCACATTTTTAGAAACTAGACTCCATTCTACATGTTTTTTTATAAAAATGATTTTCAATTAGTTTTCAAGTTTTTTAAGGGGGAACATGCTCAATTTTATATTTTTTTGGGATGTGTCCACTTTAAAAATTAGTTAAAAGTTATATTCATTAAAAATTTAGCATAAAAATTAGGCATAAACTACATGGTGTTAGCTAATTTTTCACTGAAGCAATTTTTGAAATACTAAAAAAATTTAACATTTTAAGGGGGCCACACCAAACACTATGTTATCTTTCTTTTTTTTAAAAGACCACTTTGTGTGGCCCCCTTTTTCAACCCCTTAATCTCCACCATTTTAAAGAAAAATAGTAGTTTAGAAAGTAGATTCAGAGCATTACTACTCTTGTTTTTGTTGCATCATCAAATTTTGAGTGTAAATATCTTGAATTTCTCATCCAAGATCAATATTTCTCTATTTCAAAAAAAAGTGGCCACTTAAGACCCCTTTTTTGTCCCCTTTCTTTGTGCACTTACCCTACCAAATTTTTATTAGTCTTGAACCTATATATTCTTGAAAAATATATTCTTTCAATGTTTCAAGACAAGATAGATGTAAAATACTAGAAATTTTGAAACCAACTTTTTGGATATAACTTGAAGTTGTTAATTTTTAGAAAACTACACAATCCTAATATTATTAATTAATCTATATTGTATCACGTTAAATAATCAAATTACAAACTTATACAGGAATTTAATCCCCTATATTATAGTAACCACTCCCTAATTATAAGAGTTATTTTAACAATTGAAGTACAATCCCAACTAATTCTTCTCACACCTAGGAAAGCTATGTGAATTGTTAATTATTCACTCTAACTTATCAAACATTATTATTCTAACCCATGTGAGAACTAACATGAATTACTAACACCTTCTCTTAGTGTGTACATGGGAAGGAAGCACATCACATGAATTAAAAACATAATCATCTGCCTATGCATACTTTTAGGTCTACATACTACCATATGGATCTTACTACACATGATCACCTAATATACGAAAACTTATCCCACTTTCACTTCCAATGAACTTATCATTGATTGATCACACTTCTAAGATGTCTAGAAATCATTGGATCTTTATAAATAGTATCTCTCCTATACAATTGTTTACAATATCAATGATAGCACCATTCGCCTTTTTTCAAACTTAGTAAAGATTTTTTTTAAAATATTCTCAATTATAACAACTATTGTTGACCATTTCCATTCAATCTCTAGAACAACATTAGAAGTTGCCACTAACACTAGTATTTACCCTTGACTTTAGTTGATTTGACATAGAGTGAAAATAGAATATTGATGCTATATTCCCCCCACAATGTGAAATGTCTACTTATTTAAAAAGTTAACTAAATAAAAAAATTACTAATTCAAATGACTTAATTATTGACTTCATTTATATTGCTATCATCCTTAGATTTATTCACACATGATAATGGAAAATAAGACATCAAAATTTGCAACAACTTGGAGATAGCACCTATAGCTTATCTGCTCAAGAAATATTTCTTTGAAGTAAAACTCTCTTTATATAAAATTATAGGTAGAAATTGGTTGTTGGAAATGCCAAAAGCTATAATGATATCCCTTAACAAAGAATTATATAGAAAGATGACACCAAACATCCCAATACATAAAATATGACAACAGATCACATAAGCTATAATAGAAATGTAGAAAGTAATGTCACCCACAATGAATTCTTTGGCCCCTCTTTCAATAGTCAATAAATCATGGTTAGCTATCATACCCACTAGATATAAGACAGTTGGAAAGAAGGATATAATGAGTTGCATCTTCATAACCAAAGCATAGCATTGGGTATTTGGTGTAAGGTTTTCCTAAATACAAGCTCAATAAGGTGAATACTTAGTCCATAGAGGGAATGTGCACCCAATGTAACAATAAATCCCAACTTCTTGTGGAAACATAATCCCCCTAAATAAAATAATATTGCAACATAAATTAGTTGCAAAAAAATAATAAAAATGATAAAATTGAATAAAAAATAACAAACAATAAGACATAGATTTACATGGTAAAACCTTTACAATATGTCAAAGAAATATCCATGGGGAAAAGTATCGGTATTCTTATCAAGGAATTATTACAATCTTCGCATAGCTGCTATTGTACAAAATTAATTTTCCTTCAAAGAAACAAATATAGATATATAATATATTCAAGATAACAACCATTGCCAAACTTAGAAAAATCTAGATTTTTCCCTTAAGGAAATTATGAATTTATCTCTTAAAGATATATATACTAATTTTAATTGTTGTAATTATCCAACACCCAAAACATATTGTGCATGTGTGATTCCATTCGACATGTCATTTTAAATAAACGACAGTGGTCTCCCTCTTTAGTGTCCCCATGACATCTACCAAGGGATTCACCATAAAACCACCTTGCAAGCCTTTGAACTTTGTATTTCATATATATATATATCCCCATTTTAGCTTTGTATGGTGTGGTAGTTCTCTTCTATATTTACTCATTGATAAGACATTAGATGTGGCAAGTTGTGCTAGTGAGTATTTTCCTTGATTTGTCCTCCAAAATGTGGAGCCAAGGAACTTGCAAGAAGTATCCCTTTCATCTTCAATGGTAGTGAGCCTACCAATTGATACAACCCGATCTTGATCCATTTCATATACAATCCTTTCTAAACCATACACCATTTTTTTTAGTCACCAAAAACCCTCTTGTGATCTTCCCATAAATATTCATAAGTTGCAACATGTTGGATTAATGATTTTCAATTTGAACTAGTTGTTCTTGAATCATATCCAATTCATTTGACTCATGGCTATTGCATGGGATTTTAAAACTATTTCTACTTCAACAATAAAAGAAGCTCACACTTAGCATAGTTAAGAAATGTAACACTTATGTCATTAGACAAGCTCAAATTAATTGGATAAATATATGGATATTCTACAAGTATTATTGATAGCGAATAACTCAATCCTCTTACAACTCTAACATAATAACCATACTTTTATTAAAATATTATTACCTTAAAAATATTATATTTATATTCTCACATATTCATACATAAATATTTTTCAATAAAAAGTAATTTGATTTCATATATTTACACACAATATATAATTTTTAAAATCTAATTTGTCAATACTTTATCTTTGCTTTATTAGCCAATAGGCTACATATAGTGTGATATTTTTTGAGCCTAAAACAAGTATGATGCCTACAAACCACTATTGAGTCATTGGAAAACAAGTTTTAGTTGTCATTTAATGGTAAACCAACTACTGTTTAATGGTAAAAGCTTCCAAAATATCAGATAAAAGCCTTCAAATTTTCACTTATCACATATAAGCCAAATAAATATTGATTTGAAAATTGGATGGGAGCATTCTATTTCCATTTGCAATGCTATTTGTCAAGTTTTTTTTTCATTTGCATTGCTTTATATTTCAAATCTATATGGAAATATTTCATAATCAAATAATACTTAATTTCTTGAAGGAAAATATCTAGATTTGTCGAAGTTTAATTCATTCCACTATTTAGCATTTATTATTAATTGTTTAGTCCAGCCACATACAACTAGAATTTGCAGCCCATCCATGTACAAACACATACTCGAGCTAACATATTAACATACCTCCTTAAATAAAAGTGCTAATAATTATTCAAAATTATAAATTTATTATTGAGTCTCACAAATATCACCTACTTTCCCAAATGTTGCACTATTTCATGAAAAGCATCCACAACTCTATTTTTCTCACCCACCGCTAATATTCCCATCTCTACCAAATCATCTTCTAACTGAACCCCTTTGGATTCATATAGAGAGAACTCAACTTCCCTTCCCAGGCGGGAAGATGGAGTGAAAACACCTATGTATACCCATTTTCCTTGTGTCAAAAGCGTATCACCACAATGCAACTGAAGAGTGATATCATCGTAAGTGGAATTTATGACAACGCATATCATCGCTGCCGCGTTGGCAGAACGCTCTTCTGAAAACACATACTGCCAATAATGGCTATCCGTCTTCTGCCGCTTGAATGAGTCAACGAATGTGAGACCAGGAAAGCTTAAAGACTTCACAGTCGCCTCCACGCCAGTCGATATCTTTCCACATATTACACATTCGGATGGCCATTTCTGCCACAAATTATACAATATAATAATAATCAACAACTAAACACTTATATTACATAATAATAAGCTCAATTATCTAAAAACTATTATTACCTCTCTTTCTAAAGATTGAAGGCAAGGTTCAAACGCTGATATGTGACATGCTGCTGTGAGGTTTACAGTCCGCAAACTCTCCATATCCTTCAGACTTTGTATGACTAGCAGCTCCCCCAAATTATTTACCTTCAACATCTGTAACGAACTGCAATTTTCTAGTCCTTCTATTTTCCGAAGCTCCCCACAGTTCCACATAAGCAGACGCTCTAGATTGACCAGACCACAATTAAAGCTTATGCTTTGCAGATTTGAACATCTCATCACAACAACAGCCTTGACAGATATTGGCAAGCTATCGATCTCTACTAATGAGTGATTGTCTATTAGATGTAGAGATTCCAGACTGGCGCAACATTGTGGAGAGATTGATATCCTAGACACATCACACATACTTAAATATAAAAATTTGAGCCTGTACAACGAAGAAGAAAAGCACCCTGGCTGGATAATCAGTTCTGTGGGCCCGGCGCAACTGTCAATATCCAGAGAATAAAGGCTAGTAAGCTGTGCAAGTGTTTCCGACGGGACCATCAACCAACTGCATCCATACAACTGTAGAGTCTGCAGATTTGTTAAATCGCCGAACTTGCTAGGCAGCGATTTGAGCTTATGACATTTCAGTAAGTTGAGTTTCTTCAGTGATTGAAGACGGCCAAACTCTTCTGGTAGACCTTCTATCCCACAGCATTGCAAAAGTAGACGCTGCAGATTTGTCAAATCGCCGAACTTGCTAGGCAGTGATTTGAGCTTATGACATCCACGTAACTCGAGACACTCCAGTGATCGGAGGCAGCCAAACTCTTCGGGTAGGGCTTCGATAGGAGCTCCCATGGAATCAAAGGATATCTTTTTCAAATCCTTTAGAAATCCAATTGACCTTGGAAATCTCAAGAAACTTCCAGCATGAATGATTTTCAGCTCTCTTAACTGCACAGGAGGCTGCTGCCACGTTCCTTTTTTATTAGGGAAGACAGTTCAACAACTATAAGAGATTTTAAGGTAAAGAAAAGGAAGATACTTACATCGGCAGTCTCGCTCCACAGTTCTTCTAATTTGGAAGCCTCACGAAGCTTTAAAAATCTCAACTTCTTCAGCGAAATCCATGACTGAAGTGCTCTATGCGGAAAGTTGACCCATCGCAGCCAGACAAGGCCTTCTGATAGTGCTGCCAATTCTTTTGTAAAATAATTGTTTTCAACATCCAGGATTTTAAAACCCCGCTTCTGCTTAAACCTTGTACCTGATCCTCTGACAAGCTCCACAAAATCTTCATAAAACTCATCTGTTTGGGCTTTAATTCCCCGAATCAGCACGCTTCCCTAAATGGAAAAATTAAATAACCAGTGAACTTATAAAACAATTAAAGTACGAACATTTACTTATTGAAATATTGGATACAATTAAAAACACGATATTAAACTCACCTTCCCTTGTTTCTCAATGTGGGTAATTTGCTCCGATGACCAAATGCGGTAGGGTGACCATGTCTTTGAAATGTCCCTTCCCAATTCTCTCAGCAGATCATGCATTCTTAAGCAGTTTTCCTCATCTACCTCAACCAAGCACTTATCCACAAGTATTTGCAAACTACACTCCCCACTCCATTTGGACTCATCCCACACTGTGATGGCCGAATTTTTTTCTCTTCCTATGAAGAAACAAGATATATCTAAAAATATCTCCTTCTCTTCTTCCTCATCTAGTGCGTCAAAGCTCACTTTTAGTATGCTTTTAATATCTTTGGGCAATGATCTTGAGACCTTATCTAATTGAGAATTCCAATAATCCTTCGACTTTCCATGCACAAGTCCTCCTAATACCTTAAGGGATAATGGCAATCCCCGGCAGAATTTTAAAAAACTATTAACAAGACACTCAAACCCATCTTTTGGAAACGGTTGTAGGAAAGCATGCCAGCAAAATAGTTCTAAGGCGTGTTCAAAATTTAATTCTTTTATTTTGTAAATGGAATTAGAAGGGATCCCCCATGATGTAAGAATGCTTAAATTTCGACTTGTAATCACAATCATACTACCCTGTCCAAGATTAGCTTTTATTGGCAAGAGAGATTCTAATTGATCTAGATGATCTACATCATCCAAGACGATAAATACCTGAACAGATCTCAAATACTTTGCTAGGATCGCTTTTCCTTCTTCTACATTACCAAATAATATATCTTTTGACCCACCAAGGTCTTGGAACATTTTTTTCTGTTTTTCATACAAATTTTTAGTTGGCATATCTCGATCAATGCAAATAAAACTACATCTATAGAAGGACTGTATTTTTTCATTGTAGTATTCTTTTGCCAATGTGGTTTTTCCACAGCCACCCATACCTATGATCCCCATAATATTTACATTTTGAGAAGATTCCAATACACTTCTTTTAAAGTTTCGTAAGGTTTCATCAAGGCCCACAGGATGTTTGGCCACCACAAATGGCATCCTTTTAGAGTGCTTTTGTGCAAAATTTACAAAAGTCTTCAACATTCCTTCATCATCACTATAAATTTTTTTTTTTCAAAAAAACTCACCCAAATCAGTTTTCTCTAAAAGAAAATCTTAAATTAATATAACTTATTTAACATATTTTCAACTAATAGACAAAAATGAATTGAAAGAAAGTTGTTAAAAATAAAAATAATGGTATGTTTTGCATACAAGTAATGTTTTGTACCCTTAAAAATAAAATTGAAAAAGGAAAGGTAAAGACATAAAAGCTTTCATATCTAAAGGAAAGAAGAGGCTTTACCAAAATCAAAATATTTGAAAGCTGATTATAAGAATAAACTTACTTCAAAATTTATAGAAGAAAATAATGTTTTACATTATTTTTTTGAAGAAATATTTATTCATAATGGTGAAATTAACATACTCGTGCTATTTTGTAGTTAGATTTATGCCCATCATGACAAGAAAGATCAAATTTAATGACTTAACAAGTTGCACACTCTTGTGTTTTTCTTATCACGATCTTATACAGGATTACCACTGCATGTTCCTACTCCACCGCATGTGTGCTCACTCCTATCTATATTCATTCACCCATTCTTGGTTTATCCATTTATTCTTATAGATTAGGTATGTGGTTTATAAAATTTACTTGAGTTGATCCTAAGATGCATGGATCTAACTTCTTACCTTCAAACATTCAAATTCAAATTCCAAATTTCTCACACTCTTCCACTAATTATTTGAGCTATCGTAGCACAAATTTTTTGACATGTTCTTATGTTTATGATTTTTAAAGACACTCATTACACATTTAATTTCATTCCATAAGAGACAAAAGAAAAATCATTAGATCAAACTTATTTGGTAGATTAAAAAAGAATCTACATTTGCATCGCCATCTCAAACCATCTACCTATTTACATATGATACCCTTGATCCTACTCAATACCATTAAATAGGCCTACTGAGGGGTTTGACCTCAAATAATTTTATCCATGTGAGTCAATAAATTCTCCAATTATATTTATAAACACTATCTTAATTATTCAAATATCATTGAAAATTGAGTCGCATAGTTTTTAAGAGTCAACATTCTATTAGATCAATCTCACAGATTAGAGATCATATCCACATGTCAAGTCATTGCTAAGTGGATTAGGATCAATCATGTGTGCCCTATAAGATCAAATCTTTTGATTTCAAAGATAATTAACATATTGATGAAAATAAAAATTCATAAGGTGGTTATTTAAATTCTACATGACATCAACATTATTATTCTATTATTAACTATTGAGCTAAACCAGTTTATCTTCCTATGCATTTTTTGCATTTATTTCAATTCATTATGATCCTCAACTCTTATATCTAGGTTTTTTTTTTATTATTCATAATTGTTAGCAATCTAGAAAAAATATTTGGTAAGGTTTATATTATGCACTCATTTTTGGTGAATCCAACACTTCTAGATGTAACCTCATCTTTATGTTGGGGTTTCCTTTTATCTTAATTAAAGTTTTAGCTCTTATTGTTTTTAAATACATATCTTTCAACTTAAATATGTTTAGGGTTTAGATTCATCCTTTTTTATCTTTATTATATTTATCCCCTAGGGTTTGGACATTATCATAACATTTCCTTCACACCCACCATTCCAACTCTACGGTTTTGATATTTACGATTTTTTCCCTACATTTTGAAATATAATCAGTTTTAATATTGTTGATTTTGTATCAACTTTGAAAAATATTATGGACCTCCTTATGCATTATAGTAATGACTAGCTTTATTTTTCTCATGATGATATCCTAGTAAATAATTGTATATCTATATTGTTTCCTCATATGACATATTACCTAGAAATCACTGCTAGAGTATGGTGATTGAATATTGCCTTTATATTTCAAAATCTAGTTTGGATATGCTTTTGCTTTTTAGACATGTATGTAATTTCATAAAAATATTTCATTTACATTTTGATAATTTTACAGATGTTATATCTTATGCTTCTCTATGTTATGACACATGATTGAACGCTATATTATAAATATATTATGCACCCACATATTTGGGTTGTCCCACTTGAAGTGGCACCATATGTCACACTTGGAGTGGCACCATATGTCACTTGTATTTTGTAATTAGGCAAATATAGTGGCACTATGTGTCATAGAAGTTGCTAAATACAACTATTACAACTTGTAAGATGTGAAAGAGTTGTTAGAGTGGAAATACCATATAGAAAAGGGGAATTAGGTGTAACTAGGAGAAAATAATGAAACACTTAATTCTCATAAGCATGTTAGAAAAAAAATGCATACAACCAAAATGGAGTGTTCAACTTGGTAGAAGTGGTTTCTATTTGATCGTTAGTTAACTAACCATGATTTTTTTCATTAGATTTTGTGCTAGATTTGGGTGTCTAATTTAACCCATGGTTTTAGAAACCATTTATGATTTTTTTTTTTGGTCTTGGATATATATTGGATGTATTAGATGAAGTTTTTTATCATATATATTTGTAGATATTATAATGCTATCATTTTTTTCTAGAGTAGATTAATGTACAATTCTCTTTTGAAGGCTAGATCCTATGATTGTTTTGTAAACATTATAGATTCTATGAATAAAATTGATTTTATTCATTACATTTTATTTGCATGTCTATGTATGTAATATATGTGAATTTATCAACTTTGAGTTTCCATATCATCTTTCCTCATAGATTAGTGTATATTCCATTTTCTTCCTTTCATTTAGTATCAAAGCCTAATCAACTTAGATCCTAAGTGTCAATAAATATTTTTCTAACCAATCTTAGTATAAGTGGTAGTTACATAGACAAAGGTGATATTTGTTTAAGAAAATACAACAATCTCAAAATTATTAGAGAGGAAACATTCAACAAAACTATTTTTTGAATTATGGCAACTTAAAATGGAGGACTTGTAAATAGATCAAGATAGATTAGTGTATATTCCATTTTCTTCCTTTCATTTAGTATCAAATCCTAATCAACTTAGATCCTAAGTTTCAATATATATTTTTCTAACCAATCTTGGTTTAAGTGGTAGTTACATAGACAAAGGTGATATTTGTTTAAGAAAATACAACAATCTCAAAATTATTAGAGAGGAAACATTCAACAAAACTATTTTTTGAATTATGGAAACTTAAAATGGAAGACTTGTAAATAGATCAAGATATGTTGGTTGTAGTCTTTAGAAATAAATCTACAACTATGCCACTAGATGGTTGGGCCATGTTGGCTAGAAAAGGCTAAAGATTGATAAGACTGTTTAGAGGATTCAATTCTCCTAAATATTATGAGAGAATCCACCATAGAACACCTTTGGAAAAAGGTGGGAAACCTATAGCAAGAAAAATCATTGGTGAACAAGAATTTTTCTATAGAAGAAGCTCCATTCTTTGAAGTTCCAGGGTTATGGCAGATCTATTTTACTATTATTATAGATTTTAAATCCATTAATGTTACCATGGATGATGAACATTAAATTATTTAACTATTATATTCTTTATTTTGTTATTGGGACAATCCAATTATGGTTATTTTTAGCACTACACACTACCACTAATCTTATGCTTGAAGAGGTGGTGAGTACTCCTCTTTTTGGGAGGATAAGACAACAAAATTTTGAAGTTATGAAAGATGTATTGGTTGTCCATGGAAGCTAAAAGAAACAAACATACCAAGAATAAGAACTAGAAATCTAAATTTAGAGGTAGATCTAAGTCCTCTAGAAGGTCAAAAGTGAAATGTTAGAATGTGGCAAATCAACCACATAAAAAAATATTGCAATGAGAAGAAGAAAAATAAATAAGGATAATGGAGAATTAGATGATGATTTAAATTCCAAGAATTCTCTCAAGGTAATTCTAGTGATGCATTGATTGCAACATCAACTATGCATGCATGGATGATCAATTTTAGAGCCTCTTTCTACATGAATCCCCCATACGGTGATCCCACAAAACTAGTTTACAATTTCTGGGAGGAACTAATTTTTGCTGAATTCACATATTTTTAGAAAATATATTTAAGCCTTAAAAGGTTCTATTTAAAGAATTCCAATTGAAGAGGGTTTGATAAAAATACCTTAAATCAAACCCCCTTGGATAGAACCCCGCTAGTTTTAAACCATACCTATAACAGAGTCTCCTTTACACCTATCAAAATGCTGATAAAAAACCGCTTTTGATTTACCTTTTGGGGGGATCAAATGAATTCATTTAAAATTTATTTTTTGTAAGTATATAGTCCTTATTATAGCTTCCCATAAAGTATAATTTTAAATAAGTTTAATTTTATTATTATATTTATTTTTAATTTCTCGTGAATGTAGGTTTTTCACCAAAAATTAAGCTCTATGTTCTGCACATGTGGAAAAATAGTAGATTATTAAAAGAAAAAAATTAAAAATATTAGTGCACTAGATATTGAAGTCCTTGATCCAAAAAAGGAAAAAAAAAAGAATTTCGATACATACAAAAAAGTTAGGTGTTATACAGTCGCACTATGTCTAAATATAATTGATTTGAATTTGAAACTTGATTAAAGAAAAAAATTTCAATAAAAAACTATCTAACCAAGTGGAAGCACTAGATATCAGAATTATGAATCTAAATTCGAAAGAATTAGAATTTTATCCTTCATGGAAAAAAAGTTATGTGTTATACGATGAGCGTCACTTTTTAAAAATGTTATTTTCTGAACTAGTTTTCGAGGGAGATGGAAAAAGAAGTGCAATCTGATTCCAAAAATTTTGAAAAAAATATATTTACAATCTATAGAGAAAATTTCATGAAACTCTAGTTTGCATCATCTTCAAATTCCTTACGGTTTAGCCACTATAGGTACCCGAAAGTGAAGATTTAGTTAAAAAAATTATTTCAGTGTCTAGTTTGGCCAAAAATTGTAAACCACTATTATAGGATCACCCCATAAAGAGTGGTTTTCTAACTATAAGACCTATGGTAGTTTAAAATTTTACCTCAATGACAACTCTTTCCTTAGTACTATTGGTCGAGGGAGAGTCAAATTCATACTCTTTCAAGCAAGAATCAAAGGTAGGATTTCTACACATATTGGGTTTGGTATAAAACCTATTTTGTGTCAAGAAGATGAATCGTGTAGTCCAATATAGGTAGTCTTCAACAAGAATGGGTGCAAGATGGTTTCAAGAGTTCCATGATCCTTGAGAAAGGATTTCATGACTATTTTTCCCTCATGCAAGCATATATATTTAATATAATAGTAAAATGGTGCTTGTTGTATCTATTCTTATGGCAACAATTCATTTAGCTTCTAGATGTATAGTTTGGGTTCCTAAACATTCTCTTGTGTGAAAGAGAAATATATTTATCATGATAAATTGATTTTTTAAACCATAATAATTCATGAATATAAATTAGTGTTTTGAGTTCATAGGATATCAATTAAATTGTTTTGAAGTCATATTTTCTAAAGTGAGTTTGTTTTATTGTTAGGATCTTATTTTTTAAGTTTTAGCATAAACTTACTAACCTATCATACGTGAGATTAAAATAAGGTTCAATATAGTAATTGAATGTCATTCCATTTCCCCTTATGTTTTTAGTCAACTTCTATTAGAATGTTATTAGAATGTTCTTATGTAATGATAAATTTACAACTAGAATATTTTTGGGTGAATTTGGCCCAAGGTATTATCACCTCCAAGTCCCATTATCATAGTTTATCTCTAGAAATATGGAAAAGATTCTCAAATTTATCATTTACTACCCCAAATCAAATCCATGTGTGCAAAAGAGATCCAAATAATCTTTAGAGATATGGATCCAACCCACAAAATTTAAAAATTCAAAATGAGCCCTATAAATTAATGATTAGATAAATAAATTCCTTAGATTTATGAAACGCCTTCTTCATAATTTATTATCTAATTAATTATGACATTAAAATCCCACATCTAATTTCAAACTATTTATTCATTCCTTTATTTGTTTACAAGTGTGAAATAGCTCCAATAAAATAACACCAACCTTATAAATAAAAAAATTAATGAAATGTAATAATAATGATGCCGAGAGGAAAACTTCAAATCAGATTTCAATGAATAAATATTTTTGATCTATGTTAAAAGAGGAGATTTCATTCTATACAACTACAATATATCATAACTTCTGATAAAAGAAAAACAGTATTAGGTACTTACTCCTTACTGTTGACTATGTGGCCTTTAAGGTACGAAACCTTTTGCAGCGCCGACTTCCAATCCTAAAGCTTTTCTGAATGATATCTCCTCTTGGCTTCAAGCTTGGAAAATTCCTGAGCATACTTTCCTTTTATCCAACGAATATCATTGACATCAATATTGTAGAACACAGGAATGATTGTCTGGCCAGTTTTGAGCATAAGCGACAACTCCTCCAAACACCAAGTGGATTCTGCATATCTGGGTGAAAGGATAGCAATATGAAGAAAAGAAGTAGAGATGGCATGTTGTATTTCAGATGGTATGGAATCACCAAGCTCAAGCTCTGGTTCATCTAAGAAAACTTCAAGTCCCATAAGTTTGAGGGCACGGTAGATTGAGGCGGCCACCGTTGTCTTGGTGTCAGGTCCACGATGGTTTATGAATACATCGTAGCGCACGCTTTTTGTCCGAGTTGAAGACGATGCAGATGCAGACGGCGCCAGAATCTCCGCAAAGGCATTGGTAATCTGATTTCCCGTTGCCATGGGTAAGACAGGAGAAGACAATCAAACACAGGGGAAGACAGAGGGCGAAGAGATTAAAGTAATAGAAAATTTAACCACAGGTGGGCACAGATTTAACCACACAAAATTTCTCTACGCCGTTTCCTTTTGAAAGATGGGCACTTATTTACGCGGTTATTCTTTTTTCAACAAGTGCATCTGAAAAGTTGGTTTAAGGTGGGAAGATGAGAATTGTAAGCTACCTAAGTCAAAAGACAGGTTTATAGCAAGTATAAATTCCAACAATGCGACCCTGGAAAAGGACAAAGACTGTCTTATGCGGAAAGAACAGAATTAAAAATATTGGAATATGAATATTAAATATTTTATCATAAAATATGATTCAAAATGTTGGAATTTTTTTACACAGTTAAATTCAGAATCTATCATTACATGACTTTCCACCAGAATTATATCAAATCTATCATTACATGACATTCAACCAATATCAAGTATTTAATACTTTTGTATTTATAAAACTTACAACTAATTTTTTAAAATATTGTAATAAAACTTAAATTTTTATTTAATTAATTTTGTGATAAATAATATGTATTATTTATTTATGATAATAATAATATTAGTAATTAGTTTAAATTATTTTATAATTTTGATTCTAATATTAATTTTTATTGGCAAGGTTAAATCACTTCAATACGAAAAAGCTTTATTTTCATATATTAGATTAAACAAGATCAAAAGTTACAAAGTATTGTTATGTGAGCAACAATAGTATAGGTTTAATATGTGATAGTTATAAATCAATGTAGCAACCAAAATCACTTTGTGTTGTTGTACAACTTTCTTATTTTATATTTTTTACAAATAACTATGCATGATCTATAAACACAAAACAATCATGGTAGTAGAATTGATGTAGGAGCATCCAGTGGTGTAAGGACAATCCTGCATCACCCAAAAATATCTTTACTTTCTTTTAACATTTTGTAGATGTTTCTACATAATTGGGTACCATTTTCGTTGAATAAGAATTCTCAACTTTTAGAACTGTTTTTTGCTTTTTCTGCTCAACTCTATTTTTTAGCAGGTGTGAATTTGAAGGCGTGAGAAGGAAGAATTTAAGGGAAGCTTCAGAACAGAAAAATAAGCACTTTGGCGAAAGAACTAGGTCAATATCATTTCCAGTTTGGAAGTTATTCAATTTCCATTTTTCGCTTTTTGACCTAAAAATTTTTTTGACTCCAGTTTGAGACACTAAACGGTCCCGTATGGGCCCAAAAATCATCGGAACTAGCAAAGCGGGTTCTAAGGGCATTCTTCACTTCAAAAATTTTCCAACGGTTTAAACAGTTTGTCAAACAAAGTCTCAGATCAAAAGTTATGGCTCCCAGAAGTTGGTGCATTTTCAAAAATGTGTTAATTTTCGAATGTGGTTTTAAATTTTGAATTTCAAATTGTAATTTTTGGCGCCAAACTACTAAAACTCATAATTTGAATGTTGTTTTTGGCTCCAACTCAAAAAGGAGTTATTTATGGGCTAGTTTCTGATTTTTGGGTAGCTTTTTGGGGGAAAGAGTGCATACTGAAAAAAAAGAACTTTTGTAATTTTCTATAAGGGCATGTATTGCAAAACTCGAGGATTTGGGATCCTCTGCATGCAAGCATTTCATTATTTTAAATACAATAATATTCTCTGGTTTTTGTGTGTGAGATTTTGTGTCTCGGGTTAGCACCCTCGTCAAGTGGTATCAAAGTGGGTTGTTCTTGAGCATGTGGAAAAACCATCGATCATGAGGCGGTTCACACTAGGGCTTGTGGTTGTAGGTTGAGGTTAATATGCCTCCAAGAGTGATGTGTGGTAGGCATGGTGGCACCAAAAATGCTGGTGGGAGAAATGCTTTGGCAGATGAGGGTTTCAGATACCTTCAGAGAAAAATTGATGCATTGTAGGAAGAGTTGAGGAGAGGGTTTAACTCGAGAAGAAGAGAAGAAGTGAGGATGAAGAAGAGGTGGAAGATCCAGATGTAGAAGAGGAAGAAGGAATTGATCAAGATCAAATGCAGCTAATAAGGGCCATTTCGAAGATCAGAAAAAGACGCAGAGTAGAAGTTCCCAGTTATTCCACAAGTCTGAACCTAGAAGATTTGATCGACTGGATCAACGAGTTGGAAGAGTATTATGAATATGAAGAAATAGAGGACCCAGATCAGGTTAAGTTTGCAAAAACGAAGCTAAAATTCGATGCAAATATTTGGTGGAAAGAGGTCTAGTTGGAAAGGAATTGAAGGGGAAAATGAAAGATTATCAGATGGGATCACATGGTGGAGAAACTAAAGACGTAGTTCATATCAAGGCCAATGCAAGAAGTTAGGTACACAAAAAGCTCAAAAAGTGGAAGTGTTTTCGTTGTTTTTCAGAATTTGTCACACTTGGACTAAAAATTTGAGGCACTTACACAATGAATCTTTAAAAAAATCAGTAATATGAAATTTAGCATTTTGAATCTAATTTTCAAATATGTAAATTATTCAAATACCCAGATTATAGAAATTAAATTTTGAAAGGGATCTATAAAAACCACTTTTTAAAAGTCCCTCTTTTTTTACCATACCAAGCACATGTACGAACAACACTTTTTGGCTCAAATAAAAGTATTTTGCTAATTCCCTTTGGGAAAAGAGAGCTAACAACATGAAGTTTTATGTGGAATTTTTTTTGTAATTTTTGGTAGAATATTTTTTTTATTAATTTTTTATTGGCCTTAATTGTTGTTTTTAAAAATCAATGTGTACGGACAGCATAATTGGATCTAAACTAAACATTTTTTGACTCTTTTTTTTCATTGTGTAGAGAATTGTCTGAAGTTTGATGCCTTATAAATTTTTTGACAAGAAACTTTAAAAAAAAAAGTTATTAAAAAATTAAAAAAAGCTTGATATTTCAAGTTTAAGGACTAGTTTGCTTAAAAATTAATTAAAAAATAGTAAACATAATACAATCTTAATAAAATTTATATATTTGGAAAGTAAACATTGTGTTCTCTAATGAGTTTTAATTTTATAGATTGATTCAGAAAAGAAGTCCATCAGCCATGTCAAAGTTGGACATTCTTCTTCAATCTGCCTTAGTTTTTTAGTTGCAGGTCAAAGGCTAAGGCTTAGAATGCCAAGCCTTTCCCAAGCCTAAAACCAAGGTTGGATGTGGTGTGAGAATTAAACTTTTAAATAATGAGTACACTTTACAAAAACACGTATGCGTTATTTAAATGAAACGCGTACGCATTTCATAACGCATACGTGTTATCTATTTACCCATTGGGTAAAGGTAACGCGTATGCGTTATGAAACACATACGCATTCCTAAAACAAAACGCGTATGCATTTCATAACGCATACACGTTTCTAATATAATTTTTTTCCCTAATTTAGAAAATACTAGTAAAACACGATTTTCCTAGAACATTCCTTTTTTGTAGTACGATTCGAAAGTGTCATTTTTTGTGTTTTTTATTGCAAATTTGTCTTGTGCAGGGCATATTCTATTCAAATTTTTGAAAGAGACAAAGTGCAGGTTGAATTTTTTGAAGTGGAATCAAGTACAAAAACTTTTTACAAGAAGATTTGGAAAAAGATAATTTTTGGATGTACTCATGATATTTTTGTACTTCAGAGTTTATAGAAAAAATGATCTTCATCTAGTACATAGTTTAATTTGAATATTTGAAGGAGGTGGCAATTTGAAAATAGGTTTCTTGAATTTTTTTTTTGTCATCAAAGAGGGTTTGCTAACCATGGGTGATAAGCAAAGACAAAAAAAAGATGTAGAAAGTTAATGACACCCGAAGAAATTCAAGCAAATAAAGATAGGGAGGCAAAAAGACAAAGGGAAAGGAGAGAAATGATTCGTCAAATAAAAGATTTGGAAGCATCTAGTTCTAAGAATGTTGAAGAGGAAGCCATGAATGATGAAATGAATGTAAATGATGCAAATGTGGAGATGGTGAATATGGAAGAAAATGCAATTACAGAGAAAAACCCAACTATACCTTCAACTTCAACTTTCAATGATATGCAAACAACTTCGGGTATGTCTTCAAATCCACCTCACAATGACATGGAAAATGCACCTATTCAAACAATCTATCCAAGTATGTGTTCAAACCCAAGTTTTGATAATATTGATATTGCTTGTTTAGATGAAGCTAGATACACCATTGATGAGATCAATAATATTAGGGTTGAAACAATGCAGAAACAAAAAAATGATGAAATTATATCTTATGAGAATGCAAATGAGAATGAAATCCCTAATATTGATGAAAATGAGAATGAAATCCCTCATATTGATGAAAATGAGAATAAAATCCCTTTTACATTTGAAAATGAAAATGAAACCCCTTGTGTGAATGAAAATGAAACTCCTATGGATGAAGGTGAAAATATTTTTTTTACAATTGAAACAGATGTGCTAGATAACCTTTGTGGTAAAGTTTCTTGGAGACAAATTAGAAATTATGGAAATAAAATATATATATATATAATTATAGAAAGAAATTAGGATTCCAATGTCAACTCATGGTGCAATTGATGAGAATGTTGAAAATGAGAAAAGTGATGAAAAAATTAGGTGTTTTTGCAAAACCAAAAAAGAAAGATGATTCAGTAGAACAAGTCATATCTAGTGTTGTTAATGCTATTGATGTTATTGGTAAGAAAATCCGGTTGAAAGATAAGAATGCGGCTCATCTTGCAATAACAACTACTCTTGTTGATAAAACAACTTCAAATAAAAGAATGTTAAGTAAGATTAGTAAATGTGTAAAAGTAAATCCTAGAACTTTGATAAGAGCTGCTAAAAGAAGAGAAAGTATTGAAAAGAATCCTATTAATCAATGTTGGAGTTTTAGTAGTAGACTCCCAAGATCAGACAAGAAATTAACTAATGAAATTAAATCTTTAATCGATAAATTTTGGCATGATAATACAAGAGTATCACCTAACATTAGAGATGTCTTAAAATTAAGGGTGGGTTCCAAAATTCGTGAACCTCATCCAAAACATCTCTTAGATATGACTCAAACTAAATTATATTAAAAAAATTAGATGCTTCAATCTTACCATTGAATATTAACATAAGTCAAATATCATTTGAAAAGTGTAAACATTGGTATGTTTGAATTAATAAGCAACGAATCTCTTGTTGATAAGTAGGAGGTATTTTTCCACAGTGTGTCAAATTATGATATTGCTATTAGGATTCAACCGTGTAGTTTCGAGTCAAACTCATTGACCCATGTTTCATGAGTAGTGGTTCAACAAGAACCCATCTCTCATGATATCGAATGGTCCACTTAGCACTCATTGCATCTGGGTGATGCTCACAGAGGTGAAGCTGGTCTGTCCCGGGAGGTCACCCATCCCGATGCTCGACTCAAGTCGCTTAACCGGAGGTTTTCTCAAGGTTAAAGCCGGCAATTTATTAACTGCAAAAACCTTAACAAGTGTTGTGCCTTATGAACCATTCATAATAGAGCCTTTATCATCAATTGATAAGTAGGAATTATTTTTCCACGCATGTCAAATTATGATGCTATCGGGATTCAACCGTGTAGTTTCGAGGTCAACTCATTGACCCATGTTTCATGAGTAGTGGTTCAACAAGAACCCATCTCTCATGATATCGAATGGTCCACTTAGCACTCATTGCATCTAGGTGATGCTCACAGAGGTGAAGCACTGGTCTGTCCCGGGAGGTCACCCATCCCAGTACTGCTCTAGCTCAAGTGGTGAATCTCTTATTGTTGTAAGACTCATGTACAATTTCGTTATTATTATGATATATTTTGATATATACGATGCACTTTGCATGCTAACCAAATTATGCAGGAAATTTGTGGTATTAATATGCCACCTAAAATAATCAAAGAGTTTATAGCAGGTTTGTTTTGTGATCCCTCTTTAAATGGAAACTCATTTTTTTTTAAAGCATGCATTTTTGGAGAATGTGATAGATGTGGTAACTTTTCATTATTAGGAGAAAGTATGCATGAAATTAGTTTAGATGAATTTGGACAACAATTAGTGGATGTAAAAATTTTTAAAAATGTTGAGTATTCTTTAAAATATGGAAAAAATGGAAAACGTGTTGAGCTAATTGTGGAAAAAGTTAGTGTGCATGCTTTTATTAATGAATTTAAAGATAAGTTTGTACCTAAATATGTTCAACACTCTTAGAATTCCCATTGGCTTGATAATCAATTTCATTTATGTAAAAACACATTCCTAATTGGAACTATATTGTTAGTTGTTAATTTTGCTGAAAATTATACTCTTGCTCCACAAAAAGAAATTCAATCATAGTATTATAATTCAGTGCAAGTAGCTATATTTGTTCACATTGTTTATAGACATGTAGAAGATAGTACAGGAGATAATAGAAATTTTTTTAGAGAGTGTCATTTTTATGTAAGTGATAATCGATTGCATTCATCTGAGTTTGTACAATATTTTTTTGATATATTTTATAAAAATTTAAAAGAGAGAGGAATTCAAATGCTAGAACATCTCATATGGTCAGATAATTGCACTGGTCAATTCAAAAATGCTAGAATGTTTTATTGGTTATGTAGAGTTCATAAGGAAAATAATATCCATCACATATGGAGTTTCTTTGAAGTTGGTCATGGTAAGGGAGAACAAGATAGAGCAGGTGCATGTGTGAAAAGAGCTCTTGCTAGAGAGTAACTAAAATTTGAGAATGCTGTGAAATTTAGAGATGCACGTGCAATTGTAGATTGGTGCAATACCAAATTATCTACAAGAACAAGTGAGAGCTCAATAATTCGATACTTCTTTTGGTTAGTTGAAGAAAATGATATTTTTTTCTCGACAAGGTTGTGAAACAATTAATGGATCTGCAAAATGGCATTCATTTAAGAGTTCAAATGCAAACACATGGACAATATGGACAAGGGAGTTGGCATGATTTTCTTATTTTTGTATTGAAGGTGATTGGGAGGCAGGTGAAAATACGAAATAGGTCAAACAATGGAAACAAAGAGCCTTAACGCCTACATTGACACATGTTCAACATGGAATGATAATTGAAGATAATCAAGTGTTCGCATTAGATGATTATGATCGTGTTTCAGATCTTGTACAAGAAGGTACATTATTTATTGAGTTGTATGTATGCATGTTTATATGTGAATTAAATATAAGTCACTCTTTATTGAATTTTGTATTTATTTTTGTAGGACATGTGTATGTTGTTGTTGCACCTGAGAGGAATGAAGAGGAGACGGAGTACTAGTTGGCTAGATGTGTTGAGAGAAAATATAATTTGGTACATCCTAGAGTGGATGATGACAACTTTGAGTATCCAACTGGTTCAATGGTTGTTGTTGGCACCTGGCTTCAAAAATATTTGATGAGAAAGAATGGTTTGCCTACATTTGAAGATTCTGAAAGACACAAGAAGATTATACATTATTCACATTTGATTTTGGCAACCAATATAAAACTAGTTAGATATTAAGGGAGGCCTGATAATAATTTTTTATGGACACTTTCAATGGATTATCATGAGACAATCATAGATGCATTACAAAAAAGAGAGGATGCAGATGGTACAACAAAGTAAATAAATATTGGTAAGTATATCTAATTGTTTATATATTTAATTGATATATATATTTGTCTTTAATCATTTCCTAATTAAAGTTTTATATCATTTTTTTGTTTCAGGTCTCCCAAAATTATATGCTTTACAAAATGAGAGTAGATGCACATATATTACAATGGAATTCGAATCTAGAGATAGGTAACTATATATAGCTCTAGATACATTTAATTTATAGTATAAATTCATTCTCTCAACTCCCCTTACTCCACCCTCGTGCATCCCCTTAAGCCATCCTCTTAAAGGACCCTTAAGTCATATCCTCTTACATCCCCTTAATCCATAATCTTGCATCCCTTAAGTCACTCTCATAATTCCCCTTGAGCCATCCTCTTAGGGCCTGTTAAGCCATATTGTAAGGTTCATGGCATGCATCCCCTTAATCCACTATCTTACATCCCTTGAATCCATTCTATCAACTCTCTTTAATGCTACATCCCTTCAAGTCATTCTATCAACTCCCCTTAATCCACCCTCTTGCATCCCCTTAATCCACTCTCTTACATCCCTTTAATTCATTCTATCAACTCCCCTTAATCCATCCTCTTGCATCCCTTTAATCCACTCTCTTACATCCCTTTAATTCATTCTATCAACTCCCCTTAATCCACCCTCTTGCATCCCCTTAATCCACTCTCTCTTATATCCCTTTTAAGTCATTCCTATCAACTCCCTAATCCACTTTACATCCCTTCAAGTCATTCTATCAACTCCCTTAATCCACCATCTTAACCTTCAATTCATTCTATCAAATTCTTAATCCACCCTCTTGCATCCCTTAATCCACTCTCTACATCCCTTTTTAAGTCATTCTATCAACTCCCCTTAATCCACCCTCTTGCATCCTTAATCCACTCTCTTACATCCCTTTAATTCATTCTATCAACTCCCTTAATTCACCCTCTTACATCCCTTCAAATCATTCTATCAACTCTCTCCTTAATCCACCCTCTTGCATCCCCTTAATCCACTCTCTTACATCCCTTTAAGTCATTCTATCAACTCCCCTTAATCCACCCTCTTGCATCCCCTTAATCCACTCTCTTACATCCCTTTAATTCATTCTATCAACTCCCCTTAATCCACCCTCTTACATCCCTTCAAGTTATTCTATCAAATACCCTTAATCCACCCTCTTACATCCCTTCAATTCATTCTATCAACTCCCCTTAATCCACCCTCTTGCATCCCCTTAGTCCACTCTCTTACATCCCTTTAATTCATTCTATCAACTCCCCTTGATCCACCCTCTTACATCCCTTCAAGTCATTCTATTAACTCCCCTTAATCCACCCTCTTACATCCCTTCAATTCATTCTATCAACTCCCCTTAATCCACCCTCTTGCATCCCCTTAATCCACTCTCTTACATCCCTTTAAGTCATTTTATCAACTCCCCTTAATCCACCCTCGTACATCCCCTTAAGCCATCCTCTTAAAGGACTCTCATAATTCCACTTAAGCCATCCTCTTAGGACCCATTAAGCCATATCCTAGGGTTCATGAGATGCATCCTCTTAAACCATCCTCTTAACTCCCCTTAAGGCATTCTCTTAAGACCCCCCTTAAGCTATATATCCTCTTAGGTCCCCTTAATCCATCCTATGGAAAACATCATTTCAATTTGTATGGAATTTACTATATACTGTTCTTTTCTCGCATGAATTTTTTTCTTAAATGAATCATAAAAATTGTAGTTACTTACATTAATTATTTTTGCAGGTTCTCATCAAGTCGGTCTACGATGTGATTGTTGAACTAAAAAATTATTTTATCAAGAGAATGTAAATATCAATTTTCGCTCTTCACCTAAAAGTTGATATGCTTTAATTGTATCTACATGCACATATATGTTTCATCATGTTATATAGTTGTAATAAACATCTTGATATACATTATATATGTTTGTTCAATGTCACTTTTTAAATATCTTGTTCCAATTTTATAGATTATACATTTCATGTCTTGTATTTACCACATTTTATATAATTATTCAATTGTATAGATTATACATTTTATATATACAAGGAGATAGTTTTTTTGTTTATTGATTCAAATATTTGCTATCTAATTGGAAAATAGTTAAAATTACTTGCCCTTAATTTATTATGAATATGATCTAAACTATTTAAGGAATGTTTTAATTTGTCACCTGAACCATGTGATAAATTATATATATGAAATTTGATTCTAGATAAGAATTTATATAGTGCATGTAATACTTGAAAATTAGATAAAATATAAATATAGATATGTATGAGTGCATTTAATCATGAAAATGAACATAACATATCTCATAATTGACTGCATATATAATCATCATATTAAAGTCAACTGATATAAATAAACACAAATATGATAATAACATGTTCAAAATAAACTAGAGATAGATAGTCCATAAAATTTATATGTCAAGTCCAACACATAGATTTTTAAGTAAAACTAGAGATCTATAGTCCATAAAATATAAAACCATCTAACTTTTCAATCGTACAAAATCAAGTCTCCTCTTTCTTCCATGTCCACTAGATGTACCTGATCATGCTATAAAAGAGTATAAAGAACTTGAAATTAGATTTAAATTTATTTAGAATTTTGATATAATTAAACATATTTAAACTTGAAAATATAAAATTTTAGATAAAAATAAATTTAATTAAATATCTAGTAAATATAGTAAAATTATTTAGTAGTGCATAAATTACCATATGATCATGTGAATCTATAACTCACATTTTCAATCCGTAGCATAACTGTCACTTGAGAAGATGCAAATGCCTGATCTACTATATCCTGCATATTCATATAAAGTAAACAATATGTGAAAGCCTTGAATATATATATATATTTAAAAGGTATGTAAAAATTGTATAAGAGATTTAAAGTAAATTTTACAACCTTGAATGATATGACCTCATGATCATGCACCTGAGATTGCCCATGCATAAATGCCAACGATGTCTCAAGTGTGTGGCCTGCCATGGGTATCTCATGAAATTCATGTATATAGATGTACAACATCTCATATAGATCATTCACACATGTGTATGTAAATGAAAAAAATTAATTAGATCTATGATGTATTTAATTTAAACTTAACAAACTTTTGAAAGAATGCACCTCGAAGTTGATGGTGTCTCGTGAGCCACCATCAGAATTTGTGGTTGGTCAAGATTAGGTATCGTGAAGACCTCCCTACATCTAGATAAAATATATCAATTCACATGTGTACAAATTCAAATTAAATTAGATATATATCCACACAAATTATTTAATATATATTGGTTCAAGTACCTGTCCAAAAGGTGAGCCTAGATCTACAACACTCGACATATACACACGATGATCATATTGAGTTTCAGGCATCACATGATCATGCATATACACCAAACACTTATTGAATTAATATTATATTATATATATAATTTGATGTTATTATTTACATGAATTTTTCACATTTCAAACTTGAATTAAATTTAAGTTCAAAAGATGAACATACCTCGTAGGACGATCCTCAGAATATAGTAAATTTAGGTATGACCCCGTCCCTAGATGCATGTGTGTCACCTGAAGTGGATGTCTATATCCCTATGGCCCAAGCCTCCATGTTTCTATTGGCCACTTCAATGGCCACATGTGTAGTTTTGAGTGAGATGTCCTGAAAGTGAACTCAATGCTACTAATGTTGATAACATGGTTTGCCGCTGAAATGCTGTGGGAACACCAGGAGAAGGAGGAGGAACAATAGGAGCAATTGGAGCACGTCATTGAGGATCGACATGTGCTCCTAGTCTATGTTGGGGCATGCCACGCCCAACTCCCTGAAATGACCTCATATCAAAATAGTTGGGTTTTTTACCCAACTCAAACTCAGCCCATAACTTTCTCAAAAAGTATAAGGGCACCTCATTGTTTCCATGTGGTGGATTATCAAACACCATCCACCATCTATCCCAAAAATGTGCAACTATCTGCAGGTGCCTACACCATAAAATTGAAATTCATTTTTTTGTGGGTGGAATTGGTTGGTTTGTTTGGGGTTAATAAAATATTGGCACATGGCTTGTTTGGTAATTTTAGGTCATTGATTTCTTTATATGACAATCCATCTGCATAGAATTGTCTCCTCTCTTCTCTCCATTGATGGAACCTAACTAGGTTGCATCAATAGATCAAACAAAATTGACAATAGTTTGCATCGTAGATGCAAACCGTGCGAGATGGGGAGGGACTCTAGGCTCATTTTTTATGAGATCTATATTTCCTTGAATGACAATGAGGTTTGCTCAGATATTCTCTCTTAATTGATCTTGATCAACTACAAGAGGGGGTGGGGGGTTAGGCGGTGGAGAATGTGGAGGTGTGCTAGGGTTTTGTTCATGTGGTGGATTGGGATGTATGGGATCTATAGGAATTTCTTGATTGGGCATAAAATCCTCTAAATTAAACATTGGATCCATGTGAGAAATGATATGGAAACTGCATGTTAAACAATTAAAAAATATATATCAACAAACTAATTAAATAATGCACACAATTTGAAAGTTATTTAAAAATCACATTGAACATGCACAAATTCAAAATATATTTCATTTGAAGACCATTTGATTTATAACATTAAAAAATCCATAACATTAAAAATTCATAGCATGTACACACATTAAATTGAGTCCAGTGTGGGGTTGTCAATATGAAGGGTAGAAATGAAATTATGGGGTTTTATTAAAATTTATTTAATCTCATTCATTATTTTCAAATAATACTAAAGATAGAATGAAAAATTAATAGAAGACATTGAAAGGGACACATAGATATATGCTAGTGACCTAATTGTAATGTACAAAATATAAAAAATATGAGTGACCAAGCTCTATTCACCAAATTTGATCCCCTTAAGAAATGTCAAATTCCCCCTTAAGACATCGATTTATGATTTAGGGTGATAGGATGGCTTAAGGGGATCTATGTGTAGTAAGGTCCTAGGAAAAAATGGTCCATGGCTTAAGGGAATAAAATTTGGTGGAGTTGCCTAAGGCAACCAAATTTCATTTTAAGGTCCTACAACAAAATGAATAGATGTATTAATCAAGTATGACATAGAATTTAATTAAATCTGAGGACATGAATTGATTTATCTAAATTTTCAAATTTTATGATAAGAGACACAAGATCTCTATAGTGGGACAAAGTGGTTAAGAATAAATTATAAGTTTAACACTAACATTAAAATTTATAATCTCATTCATTGTTTTCAAAGAATACTAAAGATAAGAATGAAAAATTAATAGAATACATTCAAAGGGACACATAGATATATGCTAGTGACCTAAATACAATGTACAAAATAAACAAAGATGAGCTTGAGCTCTATTCACCAAATTTTGAGAACCTCTTTGATCCCCTTAATAAATGTCATATTAGGACCCCTTAAGACATCAATTTATGATTTAGGGTGATAGGATGGCTTAAGGGGATCTATGTCTAGTAAGGTCCTAGGAAAAAATGTTCCATGGCTTAAGGGAATAAAATTTGGTGGAGTTTCCTAAGGCAACCAAATTTCATTTTAAGGTCCTACAACAAAATGAATGCTTTTAGGGTTTAGCGTTTAGATTTAGAGATTTGATGACATGAAAACATATAGAAGACACATGAATAAATTTTTACTAGTAAATGGGAAACCCTACCACCTAAACTTATTGCTTTGAATAAAATATGTTACATTCTAGGAGTAGCTTCAATATATCAACAATTAGGAATTTTAGATTTCAATTATAACTAAGTTGTTGAGTTACGATGGATTTTGAACCTATTTGGACCTCTAAGCACTCTTGGATGATTTAAAAAGGAAGAGGGGATCTAAAGTGATTTAGACACAATTTTTTTTCTAATCATATATTTTTTGAAAAATTTCTATGGTATAGACTCTTCCTTCATATTTATATAAATTCTAGACACATGGGTTTTCAAAAAAGAACCTAACTGCCACTAAGTGAGGAATCAATTGATCAATTCAATAAATAAATAATCTTAGAAAATAAACCTTTGGTTATAGAATTGACTTGCATTTATGAATCATCTATCAAGTTTCTCAAAAAATTAATTTGAATTTTCCATTGAAATGTTCATGCTACAAGTTAGCTTTGATACACTAGTTTAGAGAAAGTACAACACTTAGTTTTCCTAATCTAGAACAATGCCACTCCACATGAGAGTTAAAATAGGAATTAGATTACCCACAACCTATAGATCTTATGAATAACATCCTATAAATTAAGGCTTAAATATGATCATAATGCATCCTTGCATAATTCACAAAGGATCTCATCCAAATAAGAGAAATGGGTAGAAATCATTCATGTTTCACATTTTAATATTTATTTGATTTAATAACATTTATGTGTCTAGCTCTATCCATATTGCACATAGTCTAGATTAACAAGTATGACTTGCATTTCTATGTTTTCTTAAGAGAATACACCATACACTATATAAGCTAATAACATTGATATAGAGTGATTACATACTCATATCAACTAGCGTCACATATATAAACTTATTAAATCAAGCACATAGTTTCACATGAGGTACATTATTTTACTTCACTGGTACACTTTCTAAAGTTAAATTATACAATCATAAAGTTTTCCGAGATAAAATTAGCTATCAAATTTATATTATGTGAACATATTATAATTAAATCAATTTTTTAGTTAATATACAAATCTATGCATTGATTGTTTGTACCTCCTTTATTAGTCAATTATGAATTTCATTGGTAGTTGTGTGGATCACCAACGACATACCAAAGTGTACCTAACCTATGGACTATAATTTTTGATCCCTCCCTACATGCTATCTCATCAAATCTTACTACACATCCTTATTTTACCTCTTCTATTATATCACATGCCCCTAATATTGAACTTCTCATCACTTCCACCCTAAATAAACAAAGAACCATGAGTGAGAGTAAAAATCATACAAAGAAGGTTATGTCAAATAAAAAATGTAATCTAAACCTCCTTGAGGAGCCCTAATTTAGGGTTTTAGGTTTACGTTTTAGTGTTTAGGTCCAAGGATTAACTTGTGTAAATTAGTTTTTAGGGACCTATGCAAATTTTGTAACCTAGGGTTTCTAGGGTTTTGATTTCTAAGTTAAATGTGTCCAATTTAGGTTTAGTTTTTATTGTTTTCAATTTACAATTTAAATTTCTTTGTTTCATTAACATTTTTGGTTTTTTAAATGCAATTAAAAATTCTAAAACATTGAACTAAAACACACTAAACAAACAAAAACTGAATATTAATTACAAAACAAAAAAAAAGATATAAAGCAAAAAAAATGGAGAATTCAACCAACCTGGAGGTCAATGAGGTCGGTTGTGTCAATGGGAGGAGGTGGCAATCGATTTTTTCTTCAATCACAGTCTTTGAAACACGTACACGATCTCCTCTCTTCTTCTCTAGTGTGGACTAAAATGGTGAGGAAAAATGAAATATAGTCACTTATTTAAAAAAAAATGCCTTCACGAAACGCGTACATGTTCTAAACGCATATGCATTTCATAACGCGTACGCGGTTTCAGTTCGTGTACCCAAAGTTGAACGTGTACACGTTCAGATTTAGGCTCAGGTACTCGATCAGTAACGCGTACGCATTTTTTTGAAAACACGTATGTGTTTCCTGCAAAACATTTTGTTTTTCCCAAAATTTCTCCTCTTCATGTACCCAACTTCTTTCTTTTACCCACCAGTGTATTACAAGTTAGATTTATTGAAGAAATTGCAAGGGTTGAAGCAAGGAAACAAATCTATGAAAGAATACACAGAAGATTTTCACAAGATGATCATCAAAATGGGTCATGCAAAGGCCAACAAGGAGAAGGTAGCCTATTATCTTAATAGTTTATGGTCGAGAATTCAAGAGGAGCTAAGCTTGGTCAGAATGACCACCATTGAGGATGCACACTAGTTTTCTCTGAGAATTGAAGAGAAGTTGAACAAAAGATTTGACAGTAAGAAAAAAGGATGAGGAGGCCAAAGCGAAAGGGGTAGTGGAAGATCTTCTAGAAGCCAAAATGAGGATGAAAATAAAAATGAAGATGTGGGTACCAACTAAAGCCAGAAGAATGATAACTTCTACCACCCTCATGATCAAAATAGTGGTGATCAAAGAGGTAGAGGGCGAGGAAGATTTGAACAAGAACCTGGAAGAGGTGGTTTCAGGGGAACTTGTTTCTAATGTGGTGAAGAAGGGCATCAAGCCTATGAATTTCCACAACACCAAGGAAGGATAGACAGAAGGCTAGAAGGTCGTGCAAGGGTTGTGCATGCAAATGAGGAGGCTCAATCTGAGCAGTCAGATGATGTTGAAAGGTGAGAAGCCCTAGTGGTTAGAAAAGCCCTAATGACTAAAGAGAAGGAGCCAAAATAGAGGAATAATTTGTTCTACACAAGGTGCAAGTGTGAAGACAAATGTTGTGATGTCATTATTGACAGTGGGAGCACCGATAATCTAGTGTTAGATTAGATGGTTATGAAGTTGAAACTGAAGAGGGAAAGGCATCCACCTTCGTATTGGATTGCTTGGTTGTAGAAAGACCACAAAGTTTTGGTCAAGGAGCAGTGCCTGGTGAAGTTCAAGATTAGAAGCTATCGTGATGAGGTACTCTGTGATATCATCCCCATGGATGCATGTCACATGTTGTTGGAGAGGTTGTGGCAGTAGGATAGATGAGCTATACATGATGGCCATGCAAACACTTATTCCCTGACGAAGGATGGAGTTCGCCATAAGTTGAAATCCCCAAAGGAGGCCGAAGAAAAGGTATGCAACTTAGTGCTAGAATTTTTTTTGTTGATGGAAGGAAATTTTTTGAAGGCATGAAGCATGAGCGTATGTTTTATGCATTGATTCCTAGAATGGATAAGGAAGATAGTGAAAATATGCTAGTAGAAGTTTTTGGATTATTGAATGAATTTCAGGATATTTTTTCTGACAATGTACTTGAGGGTTTACCACCAGTGAAGAAGATCAGTCATCAAATTGACTTGATCCCTGGAGCCAGTTTTCCAAATAAGGCAGCTCACAGAATGACTCCTACAAAAAATGAGGAGTTGAACAACCAAGTTCAGGAGTTGTTGAGAAAGGGTTTGATTCGAGAGAGTCTAAGTCAATGTACAGTGCCCGCAATACTAGCATCGAAGAAGGATGGGGAGAGGAGGATGTGTACAGACTCCCAAGCCATGAACATGATAACAATCAAGTATAGATTTCCCCTACCAAGGATGGATGACCTAATGGACTATTTGAGTGGAGCTCAGTACTGAAGTCACAAAGATAGATCTGAAGAGTGGATATCACCAGATCTAGATTCAAGAGGGAGATGAATGGAAGACCACCTTCAAGACCAAAGAGGGCCTCTACGAGTGGTTATTCATGCCTTTTGGGCTAACCAATGCACCGAGCACATTCATGCGGCTCATGAACAAGGTACTAAAAGAGTTTCTAGGAAGTTTTTTTATTATGTATTTAGATGATATTTTTATTTTCACTAATACCTCGGATGAGAATTTAATGCATATTCACAGAGTTTTTGAGAAGTTGAGAGAGGAGAAAATGTTGATAAATTTGAAAAAAGTGTAGTTTTGTTAAAAGGGAGTTAGTATACTTGGGGTTTGTTGTCTCAGCAGAGGGCCTGAAAATGGACCCAAAGAAGTGAAGGCTATTTTGGAATGGCCTATCCCAAGAACTTCCACTGAGGTGAGATCATTCCATGGTTTGGCCAGCTTTTACAGAAAGTTCATTAAGAACTTTAGTAGTATTTGTGCACCCCTGACAAAAGTAATGAGAGGGGATAAGAAAGCGGTCAAGTGGAGCATAGGAGCAGCAAAGAGTTTTGACCTGTTGAAGCAGAAGGTGACATAATAGCCCGTTTTATCCCTCCTGAATTTCAATAAGGTGTTTCAGGTGGATTGTGATGCTAGTGGTTGTGCCATTGGAGCAGTCTTAAGCAAAGAAGGTAAGACCATTGTCTATTTTAGTGAAAAGTTAAATGATGCAAAGAGAAAGTACTTATATATGATCAAAAATTTTATGCAATAGTTCAAGAATTAAATAAATTGAGGCATTATCTATTATTGAAGGAATTTTTTATGTATACTGATCATTAAGCATTATAGTACCTGAATAGTCTAGGAAAATTAAATATGAGGCATATGAAATGGGTAGAATATTTTTAGAGTTATACCTTTGTTTTAAAGCATAGGAGTGGGAGGTCGAATAAGGTTGTAGATGCCTTAATTAGGAGGAAAACATTGTTCACGAAGATGCAAATTGAAGTGGTTAGGTTCAATGAACTCAAGACATTGTATCCTGAAGATCTTGATTTTGTAGAGGCTTGGAAAGCTTGCAAGGATCTTGTTATAGTTGACAAGACAAAGTGGTTGGATTTCATAATCTAGGGTGGCATTTTGTTTAAGAGAAGTCAATTGTGTATTTTGAGGAGTTCCATGAGGGAGAACCTGATAAAAGAGAAGCACAGTGGAGGAATGACAAGACATATTGGTTGGGATAAGACCATTTCCATTATAAGTGAGTATTATTATTGGCATCAGTTATCACATGACGTAAAGAAGTTTGGGCAGAGTTGCAGGATATGTCAAATGGCTAAAGGAGTGAGCCAAAATATAGGGTTGTATCAGCCCTTACCTATACCAGAGAGGTCATGGGTGGATATAAGTATGGAATTTGTTCTTGGTTTTCCAAGGACATAGAGAGGGAATGATTTAGTATTTGTGGTAGTTGATAGGTTTTTAAAGATGGCACATTTCATCCCATGCCAGAATACCCATGATGCAATCCATATTGATGAATTGTTCTTCAAAGAGGTGGTGAGGCTACATGGTCTACCAAAGAGTATAGTCTCAGATTGTGACACCAAATTTCTTGGATACTTTTGGAGGACCTTATGGAAGAAGTTGGGAATAGTTGAAGTTCAGTTATGCACACCAGCCATAGACTGATGGGAAAACTAAGGTTGTGAACAGAAGTCTAGGTAACCTACTGAGATGCTTAGTAGGAGATAAACCCAAGGGATTGGACTTGATCTTACCCCAGGGTATGTGCAGGATCATGATGGGCCAAAAAGTGGCAATATGATGGGTATGTGGCTCACGACTATTTTTTTACCCAAAATTGATGAAATGAAAAGGGTTTTTAAAGGATATTCTCATATTTCCACCAGTATAAATTATGCTTTACTTTGAATTTAATAAGTAATAATTGTTCATTTTCTATTTGAATTACGATTAAAGTCCTAATTGATAGGTTGATTGAAAAACATATATAGCTTTCAAATGGTATCACATTTTTTGAATCCACAACATGTGTCACCTTCTATGCTTCACATACTATAGCATTAAAAAAAGAAAAATTGAATTTCATGAAGTTTTGACCAAGTTAAGGTGGTCAGACATACGCGTTTTTATATTTTTTAAAAGTTGTAATAAAAAATTCATAATTAATTATTTACTTGGAAAAAAATTACAAAAAAATTTGAATCACATCAAGGCATGAGTCCTCTACTTATAACTAAAATCTTATAAAAAAATATTATCATTTTATTGTGGTTAAGGTGGTCAGATAGACACCTACTTATTTTTTCCCTAAAATTTAAGTACTATTGCATTGAAATTTCAAATTTTCACCAAATAGATTTCTTTTTAAACAAACCTAGTAGTTTAGAAACTACATTCAATTTGCTACAGATTCTATTCTTACATATTTTTGAAATAATATAGATAAATTATTTAAATTTTTACGTCATGTTGCCTAACTCTGATTTTTCTAAATTTTTTGCCACTTAAGGGCCTGTTTTTTCCATGATGATCCTGCACATACCCCCCAAGCCAAATTTGCTTACAAAAATTCTATCAATAGAAGCACTGGTAGCTCACCATTCCAAATTATGTATGGAGGCAGTCTGAAGACTGCCCCAAAATTGAGAAAGATGAACCAAGAGAAGAAGACAAGTGTCAAAGCCCAAGACTTTGTAGAGCACAACAAGAATATACATGAGAAGGTAAGAGAACATATTAACAAGATGAATATGTAGTTTAAGGCTAAGGAATATTAGAAGAGGAGGAATAAGGAGTTTCAGATTGGTGATGAAGTGATGGTCCACTTGAGGAAAGAAAGGTTTCCAGTGGGAACCTATTACAAATTGAAGATGAAGAAGTTTGGTCCCCGTAAAATTTTGAAGAGGCATAATTCAGGGAACGCATATGAGGTAGAGTTGTCAAATCGATTCAACATTTCCCCTATGTTCAACATTTCAAATTTGATAAAGTATCATGAAGGTGGCATAGAGGAAGTGCCAACAATGGAATAGTGTGGCATTCTAGCACCTACTTCAGAGGAGGAGATTGAAGTAATCCTAGATAGTTGTGTGGGAAGGAGTACCAAAAATAGGAAGTATGAAGAATATCTAGTGAAGTGGAGAGGAAGGCCTGCAGAAGATTCATCCTAGCTATCTAAGGTAGATGACTATTTGGGTTTTCCTCAACCATCTGAGACGTGATGGGGTTACTTCTCAAATTACCCTGGGTGGCTAATGCAGGAGCATCCAGTGATGTAAGGGAAATCCTACATCACCCAAAAATATCTTTACTTTCTTTTAGCTTTTTGTAGATGGTTTTGCATTTCTGGGTACCCTTCTCGTCGAATAAGAATTCCCAACTTTCATAACTTTTTTCTGCTTTTTCTGCTTAACTACTATTTTTTAGCATGTGTGAATTTGAAGGTGCGAGGAGGAAAAAATTTAAGGGAAGCTTTAGGAAAGAAAAATAACCACTTTGGTGAAAGAATCAGGTCAAGATCATCCTTGGTTTGAAAGTTATTCAAGTTTTAGTTTCTACTTTTTTCCTTCAAAAATCTTCCAAGTCCAATTTGAGGCACTAAACAGTCTCGTACAAGCCCAAAAATTGTCAAAACTAGTAAAGTAGGTTCTTAGCGCATTCTTCACTCTGAGACTTTCGAAAGGTTCAAATGGTTCATCAAACAAAGTCCCAAATCAAAATTTATGGCTACCAGAAGTTGGTGCATTTTCCAAAATGTGCTAATTTTTTAATGTGGTTTTAAAATTTGAATTTCAAATTATAATTTTCGGCACCAAACCTCTAAAACTCATAATTCAAATGTTATTTTTGGCTCCAAACCAAAAAGGAGTTATTTATGGGCTAGTTTCTAATTTTTCAGTAGCTTTTTGGGGGAAAGAGTGCATACTGAGAAAAGGGAACTTCTGTAATTTTTTGTAAGGGCATGTATTGCAAAACTCATGGATTTGGGATCCTCTTCATGTAAGCATTTCATTATTCTGAATACAATAATATTCTCTAGTTTTTTTGTATGATATTTTGTGTCTCGGGTTAGCACCTTCGTCAACAATAACCAATAACTACAAAACAATAAGATAAAACTACATAAAATAACCAAGATTCACCAATCAACTACATATTATGAGGATGATCAATATTAAAGCAACAAAGGAAAAATGACAAGCTTTATTGATAATAGGGCCAAACAACACTAGAAACAATAGTGCACCAATGATGCCTGTAACCACTAGTAACCAAACTTGAGAACTCCTATAGAAAAAGAGGAGCATCCTATGTCCCATATTGAGTATCAAGTGGGGCTTTAGGAAAATTCATCGCCAACAATTCACTGAAGGAGAATTCACCACCAGTAATTCACTACCATGGAAAATTCACCGCCAAGTAAAATTTACCGCCAACAATTCACCAATATTTTTTAATATATATTTCAAAAACTTGGTGAATTGCTAGCAGTGAATTTTAATTAGTAGTGATTTTTTTGTCGATGAATTTTCCATGGTAGTGAATTGTTGGAAGTGAATTTTCCTTCAATGAATTGTTGTCGATGAATTTGCTAGATGCCATCAATTGGAAACATGAAGAGAATAGAATCAATTACTAAGATAATAATAAAATCTCATGATGTGATAAAATCTAGAAGACATCTTTAGAGAGTCTTGGAATTGGTTTGAACTCCCTAGTAAAATTTGTTTGTTGGTATCAAAATATTTTTTGAGCTTTTAGTTTGCAAATAGAGATGTATTTAAATAAATATGTTCTAGATTATAAAAATCCTAATCAAACCCACACATGTCACATGAAAGATTCAAAAAATAAGAAGAATTGATGGTGAAAAAATCTTATCTTTAATCTTTGATCCATCCCATACATGGGAGTTTAGTTAATTTTCCTTTTTACTTGGGATTTGTACTAAGGTCTTTCCACAAAACAAGTAGTGTGTAGCACTAGTTCTATTTTAGAGAACACCACTTCCCTCAATTAGTTAGGAAAAATATTTATCACGAGTGGGTATTGGGCCCTAAATGGGGTCTAACTCACTAATGTTAAAGACCTTATCAAAGAGTTATTTATTTTCTTCTTGGCTAAGGCCATTCTCAAGCATGGTCTATGGTACGCCCATGTGTCTCTATTAATGTTTCAACTATGGATGCATGATTTCACCATCTTAGATGAAAATATGCTTTGTGTGCTAGTTTGGCTTGAGTTCCTTTGTTTACCCCTTGTTGGAATTTTTTAACCATCATCATTGCTTCCCTTGGGAAATTCATTTTTGTTGATCTTGATAGGTTTTATCAAGCTTTTCCACAAAATCATGTATGTGTTAAGATTGACCTATACAAATATTTGAATTGGACATCTTTACTACACATAGTGTGTGTTATACTTTAATTTTCCTAATACCTGTTTTCCAACATGTCAATCTATTGAGCATAAATTAAGGATTACCCTTTGGTGGCCCGCATGATCAAATTACCTCCCTAGCTCATTGAGGTTCCTTCCTCAAAATTTTAGGAAAAATGGACTATATTTACAAACTAAAAAAAATAAGAATGCCAACTTTGGCAGTTACCAAGCTAAATCCCAACCCTCTTCAAATCACCTAGCTAGTGGTGATCCTTCTTCCAAGCCAAGATTCTCTTGCATGCTATACTCGACATCTATTATACCTTCCCAACTAGAAGGTACTATTTATTTTCCTCCCTCTCCTAAGTGACTGTGATGTTCTCACAACCAACTTGGGTGGTTGGAGAAGAGAATACATTTCCAGAAAAAGAAGAATGTCAATTCCCAATATTTTTTTTGTGTAATTTTAATCAAATAAAATTATTATTCTTCTCTCCAAGAGTTAGATAGTGATGAGATGTTTCTTATATCTTGTTAATCAATTTTATCTCCTAGAATATTTGAGGTCTAATTGACCTCCCTAGGAAATGTATAGTGAGGGATGTTCATCAGAAGAATTTGGCTCTAAATGTTCTTTGTTTATAATAATTCAAGTTTTCTTATTTTATCTTTGTGTTGTTTACCATGTTATTTGGACAGATAGCTCTATTTCTTGCAACAAACCTAATGCTTCTTGTGGAAGGGTTGCCACATATCTCTCTCTTAAGTGGATTTATCATGTTTTCAATCACAATTTTGAGCTAACTAACTATGTGACATGGATCATCTTAAATGTCAACAATCATTCTTTTGGAATTATAAATATTTATGCTTCTAATGATGTTGTTCAAATATATTTTTGTGACATTGTATTGTTGATTCATTGTCTATCAACACTTGGGACATATGCATGGAATTTAATATTTTGAGATGACATATGATAAAGATGGTAATTTTCCTTTATGTTGGATAGTTGGAGAAAGGGAGGCATGGTATTATATGTGTAATACATTAATTCTATTTTTTTATCCCAATATGGGTCAATTCCATAATCCTTCCCATGGTATACATGGAATTTTTTGTTTTGAACCTAACATAGTCTTTAAATGCCTAGATCATGTTCTAATTTTTGTATAGTCCTCTTTTTCTCTTTCTATCTATTTTTAATTCTCAATGGAGCCTCTACCAAATGTCACTTTGTCATACCATGGTCCTATTAGGTTCAAAATTTAATGGTAAGTGAGTATACCTTAGAGTTACAAAACTAAATTATTTTTGTATACTTCTTTTTTGAGTCATCAACCCTTGTTGGCCCACATTGAATGTGTGTGGAATTTAGAAGCCAAACCCACTCAACCAATTGGATGGATTGCTTGACAGGATAAAACCATGAGGCATACTTCTCATTTCCTCCACACATCTATGGATTATAGCTATTCATATTTCAACAGTATGCATTCAAGGCCACAATCTGAGATATTTTTCAAGGTATTACAAGTCTTAAATCTCACCCCTTTTATCCTGATTTGTAAGTTAGGGTTGGTGAGATTTTCCATCATATCAAAAAAAATTATAATCATTCAAACAAACCCACTAAAATAAAAGTCAAATCAGATTGGTTTAAGGTTGGGGAAAAAGCTTCCAAAGAGTTATTCTAGGCTCTTAGAGTTCACCTTACTTCACATGGCATAAAAAAGATCAAAGATGGGAAAAAACCTTCTTAAAGAACTTCTTGATATTCTTCAGGTTTTTTTTCAAACACTATGAGAAATTTTTTCACAACTCAATAAAATTTTCCTAAATGTAACTCCAATTTACAAGAGTGCCTCAAGGATGTTCCTTGTTGGCTTTCCTCCATGAGCAGTAAGTATTTTGTGATCAATTTATCTCCAACGTTGACCTTATAGAATTTATGTATACCATGGCTAATGGAAAGGATCCTAGTTGTGATGGATTCCCTTGTAAATTTACAATGCCCTTTAAGATTATGTAGGTGAAGACTTGCATAAATTATATTTTGAATCTTTCTATTCCAAATTAATAGGAAAAAATATCAATAAAGGGAATATCAGATTCATACCTACATTTAGAGACCCGAAGGATATTTTTAATTAGAGTCCTATCACCTTGTTCAATGTCTCTTATTTAGGATCATTTTCAAATAATTAGCTTTGAACCTATGTCATCTCCTTTATTAATTTGTAAGCCTAGTTTTATGCAATTAATATATATTTTAGATAATATGATTATAGTTTGGGAAGGTATGGAATGGGATAGATTCTAAAATAAAAAGTATTTTTCACCATGTTTTTTGTAAATTCCTTTGCTTGTATGACTAGAAATGGTCAACAACCTAGTGCCTTTAGGATTTCTTGGTCCATTAAAAAAATATCTTTTTTTGGCTTCAATTTTTTATGTGCTTGCCATTGATGGGTTTAGTTACCTTTTGGCTCATTCTATGTCTCATGGGTTGATTAAAGGTATTTATCTACCCAATTCTCTAGATCAACTTGTTAATGGATAGTTTATAGATGGCTCTTTCCTCACTCTCTTATAAGAGGATAACAAATATCAATTATGCCTTGAAGTACCTAGATATATCTTTGAAAGCCTCTAGTTTCACCATTTAATGGCATAAGATAGTGTTATAGACAATCCTTTCTCCTTGCACCTTCTTGGATCGATTTCGATGGTTGGAAATAGATTGGCCATGGAGAATTTTTTTAGATTTCTAGGTACTAATTTTTATTTCTAGGCACCACAAGTTATTCTTACTAGAATTGAAAAGAAACTATCATGCTAGGTCACAAAATATCTCTCTTTAGTAGGGAAACTTTAGGTTTTTCCTAAGATTCTTGTGGAAAATTATGTTTATTATATTCTTCATTTTATCTTCCTTCTAAGGCTTCCTACATGAAACTATTCTTCATGATTTTTTTTTAGCATCTTTAGATAAACATCTAGGGGATTTCATTGAGGGGCTTAGGAAATTTGTTGTACCCCACAAGAATCTAGAGGATTGAGGTTATTATCCACCCAACATAAAGGTTTGGATTTATATGTACTAAGTGGATAATTTTTTCCCTTAATGGCAACAAATATTGAAAAAAACCTAGTGTGATATTGTATCAATTCTAGTCATCCTACTAGGTGGCTCACTTGGAAGTGGATTGGACTTCATAACCTTCTTATCATAAAAAAATATGTGAGTATCTTAGGGAATTTTGTGATAAATTCTTTTCAGAGAGCTTGGGAAGCCATAAAATCATGGCTCCTCTAAAAATTTTCTAGATTTTGTAATGATATTTCCATTAATTAGTAGAACATTTGGTGGTCCCTTAACTTTCAACGTAAAAACTACCCTCTAATAAGGACATCTAGGATTTATACCTTGATTTTTTATAAAAATGTAATTAAAACTACTCAATACATTTTCTTAGGATTTTTATTATTCTCTTTTCATGGAATGAAGCTAAGGCCAAGTTTCACCTTTATAATCAATATCACAAAACTTTTGATAGGGTTATATGGGTCATTCTAGCTGATATATTTAATCAAATCGGTATCAATTCCTACAAAAACTAGTAGAAATATTGGAAGTGGAATCAAAAAATAACTTTATTTAATTACAAACCCCCATAAATATATTATTATATCCCATCTTAAAACATTGGTTGTATTTTTAGTCACCAATTTTTGTTTGGCAACATAGATTTCATACCATCTAGTCAATAGTTTTGGAACCAAAATTAACTCACTTTTTCTAGTGTATTCTTTTCCAAGGTCTTCCCACTAGTTTTAGGTTATCCCATTTTGAATTCATTGACTCAATTTGTCCCTTTGTGGGAAATAGGAGTCTCTCAAAGACCATTTCTAGTTTTTTTCCTAAAGCTTAGAATGTTTGGACCAAGATTCATGAATTTTTCAAGTCTTTCAAATAAAAAACTTGAATTCATGGTGCATGGCTCTTTTAGAGGAGTGGCCTCACATCTCTCAAAAATTCTCCTAAATTTGACATGTATTCAAGGTGGAGATTCTATTTAGTGCATATAAATATATCATTTTGGCTATTTTTGTCATTTTTTTGCAGATCATCATATTTCTCTTTATACTAAAGCAATTATTTGTTCAAATGTTTTATTGTAGATCCAAGTGCAAGCTAATAAAGTTGCACTTGAGGAAACCCATTTATAGGTGCACCTTGATCATTAGGGTAATGTCCCTTATGTGGTTGCTAGAGTTCTTCGATCTTCCTATTCCTTTAGGGGTTGCTCGCATTATTATGGGCATCATTATGGACATAGCCATTTTTTGAGAGTTAATCAAGAGAAATGTTGCCAAGCCTCTCCCCTAACTGTGAGAAGGGATTTGGGTCAACAAGGTTGTTCAAAAATTTCTCTTAGACACTCCATCTCCCTCTCACCTATGAGAGGAACTTTTGGGTGACCTATTGAATGTCCTTCTAGCTAGTTTGATTCTAGAAAATTCTTTCAATTGGCTCTTTCCATTTTTATTTCTCATGCTTTTGAATAAGAAGATAAGAAGATAAGTATATAGATAAAGATAGATGGGACCCTCTCATGGATACTTTAGACCCCATTGATGTATGGGGAAAACTATACGATTAGGATATCATCCTCCTTCCCTACTCCTACAACTCTCACTACCTAGTTGCTTTGTTTGTCTTTTTACGCTCTCAGATGTTTCCTTGTATAAACATTAGGGGCGTGACTTTTCCACCCACTTTCTTTTGTGAATATGTGTGACCCTATTTTTTAAGTGTTAATATAGACACTTATTCATTAAAAAAATTAAACCTTTTACTTAATTATTTTTGTGAGAAATAATATGTATTATTATAAAAATTAGAATTTTATTATTATTTTGACAGTATAAATGTTAATAATTATTTTAATTTTTTTTTAAATTTTGATTGTAATAATGGTTTTTATTAGAAAGGCTAAACCTCTCCAATACTAAAAGGTTAACATATATAAGATTAAGCTAGATCAAAATTTATAAGGAACTATAATGTGAGCAATAATAAATTATGTCTAATATGTGATAGTTATAGTTAATATAGTAACCAAGATTGGTTTATGAATTGGTACAAATTTTATATTTATAATTTTACAAGGAGTTGCACATGAAAAAAAAAATCTCAATACAACAAAAATATAGTTACATAAGCTACAAACAAAAATTGTTCATAACAATAGGTTTTGGTCCTTTCAAAACCTTGCTTACCTTATCAAAAACATAATACTACATAAAACAACTAATAGCCACCAATCAACTACATGTTCCAAGCCATCAATTTTGAAGCAAAAAAGTAAGAATAGCAAGTTATACTAATGTTGAGGCCAAATAAGGTTAGAAATAGTAGTGGACTAGTGCTACAATGTAACCACTAGTAACCAATTTTTAGAACCACTACTGCAAAGAAGAAGCAACCTATGTCTCATACTAAGTACCAACTTAAGAAAATGGAGAGAATAGAATCTATTAAACCAAAATAATAATAAAACCCCATGAGATAATGCAATTTACAAGACATCTTTGGAGAGTCTTGGAAGTGGTTTAAACTCCCACGACTAAAATTTATTTATTAGTATAAAAATATTTTTTGAGTTTAGTTGGCAAATCATGATGCCATGTTTAGATAAATTTGTTGTAGATAATAAAAATCCTAGTCAAACCCATGTTAGAATGTCACATGAAAGAGTTAAAAAGAAAAAGAAGAATAGATGGTGATGTAATATTATCTTTAATCTTCAATCCATCTCACACATTTGACTTTAGTTAATTTTTCTAATTGCACAACATTTATACTTAGGTATTTCCACAATACAATTAGTACTAACACTAGTCCTATTTTATACAACACATCATTTCCTTCAATTATTTAGACAATATTCTTCTGTTAGAATAAACCAATATATTTATTACAAGTTTTTTTGGATGAAAAATATATCTATGAAATATGAGGGCATGAATTGTAGGTCTTCATGATCACCTTAGCTTTTCTAGAGTTATGGATCTAAGGATGATCAGAATGTATGGGGATAGGAGCAAGACACATCCATATTGGATATTATGGTATTCACAAATGAGTCCTAAACAGGACATTTGGCATTGATGGATAGGTAGTTTTGAATAAGTTTAAATACAATTTATTATATTTTCATTTGAAATCTAAGATTCGACTGTATTTGTCTATTATGAATAAAAGTTAATGTAATTTTATGTAATAACATTTTAGGGTCAAAGTTTTCATCTTACGTCTATCAATAATTTAGCTCCTAATTATGTGGCCATCTGAAATCCATAGGCATGTAAGTTGTAAATAAATAGAAAATTTATTATATGTAAATATTTTTGCCTTATATGAATGGTAATATTGAAAATTTATATTCGATGATGAATAGGTGGATTTTGAACCTTCAACATCAAGAACTATTAGTAGGATTAGTTGTACAAGTTTTGACATTAAGGTAATTTTTACTATTTTTAACTATTATATTTGTAAATTATGTTAGATAAGTTTTGGTAAAATAATATTGTTCTATTTTTTGTTGATAAAATCAGTTCAAAAACCTCATAATATTCATGTCACAATAGAGGTGAGAATTGCTATGGTAGTATTATCTCTAATTGCTTTGACAAAGATATGAGCCAAATTAGTAAATTTCATATTCTATCTCTTGCATCATCCCATGAATATTAGTGTAAATTTGAATGATATTCATCTACATAGTCTAGTTTGTTTCTTGATGCTTGTCACCAGGGGTTACAACTCTAGTTCATGCACCTACCTCTCAAATATATGAAGAGAGGCAACAAATGATTGAGGCCAATTATTAAAGCTAGTGGTAAGTGATTATTCATTTACTTCATTATTTATATATTAGTGTGTATATATTTTTTATTTTATTAGGTGGACATCCAAAAAAAATTAGAGAGGAGTTCAATTCAGTGGGTTTAAAAGAAACAAGCATTAGTTTTCTCTCTATCTACTTGACAAATAAAGATTCATTGACTCTCCCATCCCAGTTGATCATATTGATTATATTATGGAGCTTTTTTGTATGCCTAAATGTCTTGTTTGTACTTTTTTTTTTATATCGACATATGACATTGTATACCTATTTGGCTTTGTTATAACCCTGTACAGATTTCTTGTACATATATTATTATTTTACATATATATATAATATATATTTATTTGTTTGTTTGTTTGTTTGTTTGTTTGTTTGTTTGTTTGTTTGTTTGTTTTATCAATGTTGCTTATGCTTTTTATAAAATGAGGGCTCAGGTGAGTATTTTTTATACATGTTATATGAGTATTTTTATATGTCTTATGTTATTGATTCTACTTATTTTTGTATTTATATTTTCCTAACACTCTAAGATGTACTATTTTTCCATTTGAAATAATGATTATATGATTTTTGGATGCACCTAAAATGATTAATTAACTTATAGTTTTTAAAAAATGGATAGAAACCTGTGGATACACCATAAACAATATTACATGGAATGTATACATCATGGGAGCATGCATAAACAAAACCAAACCTCTAGTTCAAAATTTTAAGATGCAACTCATTAGCATATGTATTAGTCAACATATCATCATAAATAAGGAATCAAAATATTTACTTAATTCCACCTCACATGCATATAGGCACTTTAAGATCAAATTTAAAGTTTTAAACTCACATAGCTCACATTTTTATACATGGTTACAAAATCTATCCTAATGTAAATATCCATTAAGTATGCAATCTGAAATGGTTACCCATGACTCACAAGTGTATATATTGGTTGCAAAATCTATTCTAATGCGAATATCCATCAAGCAAGCAATATAAAATGGTTACCCCATGCTAGTCTTCACAGTTGTTTAAATTTAATTTGATAGAAATGACATATGTCTAGCTTTGCATATACATTTCCCTAAGTTTTGTTTGCAAAATTTCTTAAATGTGACTTCTTATCAAAGGGACCCTTGGAAAAATCCTCTACTACTTTGAAAGGGAAACTAAAATATACACTAACAATAAAACAAGTTTCCTAACCCCCACACTCCCCCTACCACTCCTATGCCATCCTACATTTGTACTTAGAATTTCAAAGTTAACCCCCATAGGCTCATCTTGATCCTCTTCATCACTCATGTTGTGACAATAACTCATAGTGATAGTGTAATATAAACAAAATTTATGGTTACCATGTGTGTCATAATATCATTAAATTATGTACAGTCTAAAGAAACAAGGATTTTCTACTTAAGTTTCTACAAAGTGTAGAAGTAGAGAATACACAAATAAATAAATATTTATTCTTTAACATTTATTAAACAAGGATTTCACATAATTTTTCCTTACTTTAGGTACACAAGGCACAAAATTAGAGGATACACCAAAGACAAAATCCTAAAGTGACTTGCAAATTTGTCAATTTTTTATAAATAAATTTAAAATAAATTTAAACACCTAAATGCTACTATATAAAATTAAAAAATATTAAAAATAAATTTGTACACCTAATTTTTAAACCCATAAACTAATAAGTTGAAATTATCAAATTAGAAACAAACAAATTATTCTAAAAACTTTAAAATTGTCACAAAGGGCCAAAACTTAGTTTTTGATTTGAAGAATGAATCAAAGGTTGATTGATGAAGACTTAAAACTTGCTCTTACTCTCACTTTTCCTAAACAACCCCTAATACATTAGTTAGGTTTTCACTTAATTAACACACCTACGATAGGTTACCCAGGCAATCACTTCCGGATTTCGGCCCCTACCGCAAGCCACTCTTCTATAACATGACTCAACATAAAATCAATCTAGGGGTAGCTATCAAGCACAAAAATCAAAACCAAAATGTTTACATCCTTCACTAGAGGTAGATCACAATCTCTAGGATGTCACTTCGAAAGACCACAAAATAATACAAATTTATACCCCCACGTAAGACAATTGTAATATGAGCAATATGATCAATACGTCAAACACTTAACAACTCTTTTTCTCTTTCTTAACTTTTAAAGAAAATAAAGTAATCATCATTATCATCATGGATACATTCGCAACCAATAGTTTCATTTAATCATTCTCAGTGAAATTACAATTTTCTAATAAACTTACTTTTGAGAATATCATAAACTAAAGTGTGCTAAGTTTACAATATGAATCTTATTTAACTACTTTTGATGAAATAAAAATAATCATTTCAAATTTGTGTGAATACACTCCCAAATTGATGTTTAACAAATTTCATTAAATAATGAATATACTTTATATAAACTATAAATGTTATTGTTTTAATAATACTTCCAAAATATAGCTTTTTCTAATACTATATTATTATGACAATATAAATTCTTTATATAATGGAATTCTAATACTTAAAAATTATAAGAAATAATATAAATTCTAAACTTAAGGTACTATAGGCTTTAATCCAACTAATATTTTTGCTCGTTCATTTTCTAATATTAGAAAGATTTAAAAATATGATTGATTTGTCATAAAGAATCTGCCACTGTAAATTCTTAACATGATGACTTGTAACTAAGTCAAAGACTAACAACTAGTTTCGTACTTTCACTGGTAGAAGAAAAAGCCTATACACTGATACAGGGATTCCTTTTCATGCAAAAGATATTTCCTTCTATATTTTTACGGTGAAAGAATCAGTTTAGTATGCGTCTGATGGTCATCTACCTTTACACGGCCATGCATAAAATTTATAGATATTCATGAAACAATTGAGGAATCTCACAGTAGAAGACAAAACTATAGTATAAATCATGGACAGAGGAGAATAGGAGGGCGCGGTAACAAATAACACAGGAATATCAGAGAAAGTAAGACACAGAAATCACAAGGTGGACTCATGCAGGTAACTCACATCAAGTTACAGGCAGAAACTCGCACCGTTACAAAGGGGTCTACACCATAAATAAGGATCTACTCTAATATTTGTCCTCTGTAACTAAGGACAGTTTTAACGCCTCTCATAATAAATTCACCAAAATCAAAACACATAGGCACTAAGAACATGGTTAACATATGTTGCCTGATGAATATTATTATTGTTTCAATAGTCTAGTATAGATATTGAAAAGGAAAATACGCACAACATTAAAGAACAAATCCCTTCAATATTCATTAGTTACAAGCTTTCACTTTAAACATTTTCCTTCAGGAAAACAAACATTACACAAAACTTGAACCTTGGATAAGATACCAAGGGTCAATGGTTATATTTAATTTGAATATTGATATTCAACGCAATTTTAATTCACACAAGTAGGGAGAGATATTTTTTTTTATTATACAAACCTACTCCTCTATAAGATAAAATACGACTTAAATACCATTTAGAGGAAAGACAAAGATAGATTAAGATTTTTATAGCTGAGGATTGTTATAAATTAAAATTTCCATGATCTTAATGAACTTTGCTACTACCGGAAAGGTCTATGTTTTCGGTCAGAGGGTTAAAACAGTAAAGAAAGGATAACGAATTAAGGTTCTCAAAACTTCATACCCAACTTGTATTGCATGGCTTACAAAACAATATTCTTTTAAATGTTCACTAGATTCGTTCTTTAATCTAAATTGAACATTTCCATAGACCAATGGATATTCAGGAAAATCTATCACCGTTTTCCAATTTCTAAGATCAAATACTAAACTTCTATCTTCATGAATTCCTGCAGCTTCATTAATTTGTATTTTTAATAAAATCTGATTGCCTATTTTAATTATTTTTCTATTTTATTTTGCAGATTTGACAAACCATTGATCTTTCCAAACGTTCAAAGGAGACATTTTACAAAAACTTTAAAAAGAAGAAAACCTGGTTAATTTGGAAATCGAGCTGAAACGCACTTTGAAACCTTTTGTTGATTCCTCTATTAATTTTCCAGACTTCGACAGTGAAATTCCAATCAAGCAAAATTCAAAACATGCTTGTGAACAAAATCTTAAAGAAAAATTCTTCTGAAAACAATTGTCATGAATCAAAACTGTTGCCGTAAGAAATCTTCCCGTGAATGCACAACTCCCCAAAATCCCTCTTTTTTGATATTAATTCATGCAATTCACTTTCAATCACAAAACTTAACTGACAGATCAATTTGCATTGTAAATAGCTCATTCAGTTCAACTCATTCTTTAAAATATCAAAACAAACCTTTAACTAACAATCAGAGATTCTTATCTCGTCGAAAATATCTTGCTTTAAAAATATCTATTTCACACAATTCAATTTGCACAATTAAAACAACAATAATATTATTTTAATTAAAACATTGCAAAGAAATAACTTATTTAATTTAACTTAATAAATTAAATCATTAACGTTGGTTAAAACATTAATAAACATTTTAATATAATTAAATATTATATTCACAAACACAAAACAATATATATTTGAACATGACAAGACAAACTGGGCTACACGGGGTAACACAGAGATACTCGTTCAAAAACGAACGATGGTTTAAAAGGACCTGTCAATAACTCCGACTGTAACATATTTATAATGAATTAGGGTACACTCAGACCTGACAAATAGGTGGAGTTGTTACCCAGTACCTGTGTCTGTAGGAAAACATCAAGGTTAAAACATGTATATATAAACTCATGTTAGAAAACACACTGTGAATAAGAATTGCAGCGTAGCAAGGTACTCACGAATGAGTAATGCTACACTGTCTTATCCACTGACACAAACGAGCAAGATCAATCATATACAATCATATCAACATGATAACATAAGCAATATTTATAACCAATAAGCCATATCATGAATGAATCTATCACAATATCATTGAACCAACATAACCAAATAACTAGGATGTCAATGTATCATCCGCAAAATCAAAACAACATAGTATCTAGAATCTCCTCTAAAAAGAAATAACATAGTATCACAATGAACTAAGCATCTAACAAGCAGAATCAAACTAAATAGTATGTCTAAACTGGAGGGACACTACATCCTCCCCCCCTAGGATAAGGCTTACTCCTGGAAGCCTTCAAACAGAAAATAAATAACACACACATCCAAAATACGTCCTCTGAAGAGATAGAAGACTTGTCACTGGGGTCCCACTAGACCCGTACCTAGTCAATGTCTCGATCCTTGAGGATCAACTCCTGACTCTGAAGGACATGCACAGTTCCCAATAAATGATGCATGTCCTCCACCAAATACCTCTCCAACAGCTCCCTGGTGCTCAACCTATCGGTTATCCACTGTAGTAAACACCCTATGTGATCTTCCTACATCTCCTACTATTGGCTCAGAAGCCGCCGGTCTCTGACTAAACCCAGAAGTGCCTTTTTGAGGACACTGACGAGCAATGTGGCCCTGTTGACCACAAGTGAAACATTCTATACTCCTCCTAAATCCTCTATCTCCTAGAGGTACACTAGACCATGAAAAACTATCTCCACCAACCACAGACTGAGAACTATGTGCTGGTTGATTGAAATGATCACGTTGAACTTGTTGCCAACTTTGATCTCTCTCTCTGAATCCAACCACCACTATGTTGAGATCGAGAATTGTTACCCTGTTGAGATTGATTATTCTTATTCTTTTGTTGATTACGATGTTGTTGTCCACCCTTAGCACCCTGTTGATTCCTAGAGGATCCACCTGTCTGAAACTGACCACTACGCTGACCAAAACTTGGAATAGGAGCACTGCCTATCTATACTCCAGTGAGTCCACCCAATGCCATGGCGAGGTTCTCTTCCTCTATCTGTGCCTTCTCCACAGCAACCTCCATAGTCTTTGGCTCGAAGACTCTAACTCCACCACTAATACGGGCATTTAAGCCCCTGATGAAGTGTTGCACCAACATTGACTCATCATCCACAATCCCTGCATATTGCTTGAGCTCATAAAACTTGTGCTCAAATTGTTCCATGAACATAGCCATCTGATGAAGATCGTGAAACTCATCCGCACGTCGCTGTCTCCAATGCTCGAACAAGAAACATGCTTTGAATCTCTCCAGGAACATATCCCATGAGACTGCACCAATCTCTAGATGGAGCTTCTACTCCTCCAATCGCCACCAAGTAGAGGCAAAGCCTCTAAGATGCATTATGGTGCAACGAGCACGAGTATTGCTGCCATAAGGATGCATTGCAAAGCATCATCACAAATCAAGCAACCAAGTCTCTGCCTCTAATCCACTACCAGATCCATCAAATGTAGGAAGGCGTGCCCTCAAAAAATCTCGCATGTGACCTGCAATAATGGCATCTTGTTGCACTGAATCATCAACTCTCCTCAGAGATCTCTCACGTTCCCTATTCACTTCCTATTCCACTTCCTGTCTAGGTCCAAGTCGAGCTAGGACCTCTTCTAGTAAAGGTCGTAACTATGATCCCTCTACCACTGACTGTTCCAGAATCTATGCCTCATTACCCTGGTCCAACTGCGGACCCAATTATTCTGCCTGAACACTCTGATGAGGGCTCAGAGGGGGAGTAACTTGGTGGTTCGGCCCACGGCCACCACCTCAGCCTTGACCATGACCTCTAACACGATGCCTAGGCATGATCCTACACACAAACCAAGACAAGTCTTGTTATAAGACAAACATAGCAAACGAAAAAACATAATAACCAAGTCTAACGTACTAAACAACCTAATGGGCTCATTAAACTAGAGCACCCAGTGTTAGAACTTGGCTTTGATACCAATCTATAACGCCCTGTCTTGGTTACCGTTATAACAAAGTCTAAAGAGTAAAGTTAACTGAATAATTTTTAAAAAATTTAATTGATTAAACAATTGCTATAAAGATTCCAAGACAGTGTTACATAAACATATTAAATAAACTCAACACATTATCATAATTCAAGTACAAAACTAATGTCATGAATGTTCCAGTTTACATAACTTAATATAATCAAATATCCAACTGAACAGATTACAAAAGAGAGATTTCAAAAAATCTCAATACAACAATAAGTTGGTACAATGAGTACACTCTTATACAAGAGGCGAGTTTACAAAGTAGAAAGTGATCACATCATAGCTGACATCATATCCACGAACATGCTTCACATCCACAGTCACGTTCCAAGAGGTAACTGGAACCTGCTGCAAGCATAGGATCATTTGCAAGAAAATACAAGGAAGATAGACCATGGTTTCCTCCCGACCACGTGAAACCCGAAGGTTCACTCCCTCCGTGCTAGGAGATATTTGACAGGTCCACAAACAAAGAAGGCAGAACATTACATTTATGGGGTTTACAATTCACATTATGACATAACGTTTAAAAATAAAAATGGATAAAATCTCAGTATCAAGTTACATTAAATTGAAATCTGAACACAAGGAAACACCATCATGATATAGACTAAGAGTGTCATCACACTGTCGGGATAGGTTACCTTGGTGAATCTTCCTAGACTACCGGCCCTCTCCAAGAGTTACCCTGGTAGCCTCTACCGATTCTCGGCCCCTATGCAGACTAATATGGAGTTGACTCATCTTTCAAGAAGACAAGATGGCGACTTTCCATTCTAGGCCTTCTCAGCCTTTTCTCAACCTAAACGAGCGTTAAGAAGTAGGCGAGGAAAACATTATCTGAATTAGTGTTTACAACTACCCAACCCCTAATACATTAGTTAGGTTTTCACTTAATTAACACACCTACGATAGGTTACCCAAACAATCACTTCCAGATTTCGGCCCCTACCGCAAGCCACTCTTCTATAACATGACTCAACATAAAATCAATCTAGGGGTAGCTATCAAGCACAAAAATCAAAACCAGAATGTTTACATCCTTCACTAGAGGTAGATCACAATCTCTAGGATGTCACTTTGAAAGACCACAAAATAATACAAAGCTATACCCCCACGTAAGACAATTGTAATATGAGCAATATGATCAATACGTCAAACACTTAACAACTCTTTTTTGCTTTCTTAACTTTTAAATAAAATAAAGTAATCATCATTATCATCATGGATACATTCGCAACCAATAGTTTCATTTAATCATTCTCAGTGAAATTACAATTTTCTAATAAACTTACTTTTGAGAATATCATAAACTAAAGTGTGCTAAGTTTACAATATGAATCTTATTTAACTACTTTTGATGAAATAAAAATAATCATTTCAAAGTTGTGTGAATACACTCCCAAATTGAGGTTTAACAAATTTCATTAAATAACGAATATACTTTATATAAACTATAAATGTTATTGTTTTACTAATACTTCCAAAATATAGCTTTTTCTAATACTATATTATTATGACAATATAAATTCTTTATATAATGGAATTCTAATACTTAAAAATTATAAGAAATAATATAAATTCTAAACTTAAGGTACTATAGGCTTTAATCCAACTAATATTTTTGCTCATTCATTTTCTAATATTAGAAAGATTTAAAAATATGATTGATTTGTCATGAAGAATCTGCCACCGTAAATTCTTAACATGATGACTTGTAACTAAGTCAAAGACTAACAACTAGTTTCATACTTTCACTGGTAGAAGAAAAAGCCTATACACTGATACAGGGATTCCTTTTCATGCAAAAGATATTTCCTTCTATATTTTTACGGTGAAAGAATCGGTTTAGTATGCATCTAATGGTCATCTACCTTTACACGGCCATGCATAAAATTTATAGATATTCATGAAACAATTGAGGAATCTCACAGCAGAAGACAAAACTATAGTATAAATCATGGATAGAGGAGAATAGGAGGGCGCGGTAATAAATAACATAGGAATATTAGAGAAAGTAAGATGCAAACATCACAAGGTGGACTCATGCAGGTAACTCACATCAAGTTACAAGCAGAAATTTGCACCGTTACAAAGGGGTCTACAACATAAATAAGGATCTGCTCTAATATTTGTCCTCTATAACTAAGGACAGTTTTAACGCCTCTCATAATAAATTCACCAAACTCAAAACACATAGGCACTAAGAACATGGTTAACATCTGTTGCCTGATGAATATTATTATTGTTTCAATAGTCTAGTATAGATATTGAAAAGGAAAATACGCACAACATTAAAGAACAAATCCCTTCAATATTCATTAGTTACAAGCTTTCACTTTAAACATTTTCCTTCAGGAAAACAGACATTACACAAAACTTGAACCTTGGATAAGATACCAGGGGTCAATGGTTATATTTAATTTGAATATTGATATTCAACGTAATTTTAATTCACAAAAGCAGGGAGAGATATTTTTTTTTATTATACAAACCTACTCCTCTATAAGATAAAATACGACTTAAATACAATTTAGAGGAAAGACAAAGATAGATTAAGCTTTTTATAGCTGAGGATTGTTATAAATTAAAATTTCCATGATCTTAATGAACTTTGCTACTACCGGAAAGGTCTATGTTTTCGGTCAGAGGGTTAAAACAGTAAAGAAAGGATAACGAATTAAGGTTCTCAAAACTTCATACCCAACTTGTATTGCATGGCTTACAGAACAATATTCTTTTAAATGTTCACTAGATTCGTTCTTTAATCTAAATTGAACATTTCCATAGACCAACGGATATTCAGGAAATCTATCACCGTTTTCCAATTTCTAAGATCAAATACTAAACTTCTATCTTCATGAATTCTTGCAGCTTCATTAATTTGTATTTTTAATAAAATCTGATTGCCTATTTTAATTATTTTTCTGTTTTATTTTGCAGATTTGACAAACCATTGATCTTTCCAAACATTCAAAGGAGACATTTTACAAAAACTTTAAAAAGAAGAAAACCTGGCTAATCTGGAAATCGAGCTGAAACGCACTTTGAAAACTTTTGCTGATTCCTCTATTAATTTTCCAGACTTCGACAGTGAAATTCCAATCAAACCAACTTCAAAACACGCTTGTGAACAAAATCTTAAAGAAAAATTCTTCTGAAAACAATTGTCGTGAATCAAAACTGCAGCCGTAAGAAATCTTCCCATGAATGCACAACTCCCCAAAATCCCTCTTTTTTGATATTAATTCATGCAATTCACTTTCAATCACAAAACTTAACTGACAGATCAATTTGCATTGTAAATAGCTCATTCAGTTCAACTCATTCTTTAAAATATCATAACAAACCTTTAACTAACAATCAGAGATTCTTATCTCGTCGAAAATATCTTGCTTTAAAAATATCTATTTCACACAATTCAATTTGCACAATTAAAACAGCAATAATATTATTTTAATTAAAACATTGCAAAGAAATAACTTATTTAATTTAACTTAATAAATTAAATCATTAACGTTGGTTAAAACATTAATAAACATTTTAATATAATTAAATATTATATTCGCAAACACAAAACAATATATATTTGAACACGACAAGACAAACTGGGCTACACAGGGTAACACAGAGATACTCATTCAAAAACAAACAATGGTTTAAAAGGACCTGTCAATACCTCCGACAACATATTTATAATGAATTAGGGTACACTCAGACCTAACAAGCAGGTGGAGCTATTACCCGGTACCTGTGTCTATAGGAAAACATCAAGGTTAAAACATGTATATATAAACTCATGTTAGAAAACACACCGTGAATAAGAATTGCAGTGTAGCAGGGTACTCACGAATGAGTAATGCTACACTGTCTTATCCACCGACACAAACGAGTCAAATCAATCATATACAATCATATCAACATGATAACATAAGCAATATTTATAACCAATAAGCCATATCATGAATGAATCTATCACAGTATCATCGAACCAACATAACCAAATAACTAGGATGTCAATGTATCATCCGCAAAATCAAAACAACATAGTATCTAGAATCTCCTCTAAAAAGAAACAACATAGTATCACAATGAACTAAGCATCTAACAAGCAGAATCAAACTAAATAGTATGTCTAAACTGGAGGGACACTACACCCCATGACTCACAAGTGTATATATTGGTTGCAAAATCTATTCTAATGCGAATATCCATCAAGCAAGCAATATAAAATGGTTACCCCATGCTAGTCTTCACAGTTGTTTAAATTTAATTTGATAGAAATGACATATGTCTAGCTTTGCATATACATTTCCCTAAGTTTTGTTTGCAAAATTTCTTAAATGTGACTTCTTATCAAAGGGACCCTTGGAAAAATCCTCTACTACTTTGAAAGGGAAACTAAAATATACACTAACAATAAAACAAGTTTCCTAACCCCCACACTCCCCCTACCACTCCTATGCCATCCTACATTTGTACTTAGAATTTCAAAGTTAACCCCCATAGGCTCATCTTGATCCTCTTCATCACTCATGTTGTGACAATAACTCATAGTGATAGTGTAATATAAACAAAATTTATGGTTACCATGTGTGTCATAATATCATTAAATTATGTACAGTCTAAAGAAACAAGGATTTTCTACTTAAGTTTCTACAAAGTGTAGAAGTAGAGAATACACAAATAAATAAATATTTATTCTTTAACATTTATTAAACAAGGATTTCACATAATTTTTCCTTACTTTAGGTACACAAGGCACAAAATTAGAGGATACACCAAAGACAAAATCCTAAAGTGACTTGCAAATTTGTCAATTTTTTATAAATAAATTTAAAATAAATTTAAACACCTAAATGCTACTATATAAAATTAAAAAATATTAAAAATAAATTTGTACACCTAATTTTTAAACCCATAAACTAATAAGTTGAAATTATCAAATTAGAAACAAACAAATTATTCTAAAAACTTTAAAATTGTCACAAAGGGCCAAAACTTAGTTTTTGATTTGAAGAATGAATCAAAGGTTGATTGATGAAGACTTAAAACTTGCTCTTACTCTCACTTTTCCTAAAGTTCTAACTTGTAGGCTTTCTTTGCAACTTCCAACTTTGATTTGAAACTTGGGAGTGATTTGGAGTGATGATTAGATGATTATTTTTATAAGTCTTTTGTGATTTCTTAAGGTATAATTGAGCCCCATAGTATTAGGGTTAGGGTTAGAGGCAAAAAGATAAAAAAGAAATTATTTACAAAAGAAAAATTACTTTTTGCCTCAGTTGATGACGGGTAAAAGCATAAACATGTGTCACACTTTATAAAGGAATCGGCCAACAGCAAAAAAAAATTATGAACTTCGACCACATAAAAGTGGTCTTTATGTTTTGAATTTCAAAATGGTGTAAACTAATGAAATGTAGAACTTTTGGTGTAGTTTATTCCTATAATTTTTAAAATTTAAAAAAAAATGTTTTCATTATGTTTTTATCAATTTAAGGACAAATTTTGAAATGCTGAAAATTTCATAAAAGAGTGACTTCACAGGTCGTCAAGAAACAAATTGAAAAAAGCTTCATTTCTTCTTTTTTTTTCCAAATAGGTAATTTCAATATCTTGTGCATGGAAAAAAAAATTGCATTTTGATGTATATTTTTCTTGTAATAACGTTTTAAAGTCAAACATCTCAGAATTTGATAGTTTTCATGGATCGTAAACTAATTTCAATTTTTTTAATCATTTTCAAAAAACAAAACATACCCTTTTGAAGTAGACTCTCTCCTCTTGTGCCTCGTATAAGATTTAAAACATTTTAATAAGTTTTACCATCTTTTTTTTAATATCTAATCAGCCTCTTTTTTTATTTTTAAAACCTAATTGCATTATTTTAAAAATAAAATATATTAAAACTAATCAAAATATTATAAAAATTATATATTTGGATTCTACACTTCGAGCTCTACAAAAAGGTATTTTTATTTTTTGCAAAAAGATCAATCTAACTAGAGAAATACTCTGTCAAAGATGAATGTTTTAGAAAATTCTAAGAAATGATGAGTTGGCTGCCATGTAGGATGCCAACTAGGCATTTTCGGCCAACAGGTTTTTGGCCGAGCAGTTTTTGGTCAAAAACTTCTCGGCTGGTACTGGCTCGGCCAAAAATAAATCGGTCGAAAACCTATCAGCCGATAAGAACTCGGCCGAAAATGACTGAAATAAAAAATATATATATTTTTTCTTTCTAATTTCTCAAATTAAGAAAATTCAAAAATAACAAATATTTTGAAATATTCAACTATTTTCGATTAAAGAAGGTTTATTTTGACATTTTAGAAGGTTTATAATTTCATAAATTTAGAAGACTTATTTTGGCAAAAGAAAAGGCATTTGGACAAGAGGAGAGATATTTTTAAGGTATGTATTGATCTTCAACTTATTTAATTGATTATGTTTTTATGAAAAATGCATTTGAAGTTTGTTTTCACTATTTTTTTTAATTAAAATATTAACATCAAAGAAATATTTGTAGAAATATATTTATAAAGAATTATATAGAAAGAAGATTATTTTATTTTATTTACATTATTTATTGAACAATTATTTTATTTATTTAAAAATTGTTTGAATATGAATGCATTTGTTGTTTTCACTATTTAAATTCTTAGATTTTATTATTATTGATCACCAATTCTATGTTCTTTCATTCTTGTTCTTACATGTCCTCCTTAAATACCCATGTTTTATTAAATTTACCTTTTCCTTTACTTTTATTTCCAATATATATACATAAAATTAGCAGACTTATGAAATTAGTAAATTTATATAAAAAACATCAAAGATATTATTATCAAGAAGTTTATTTTTTATTTATTTATTTGAGAATTATATATAATTTTAAGTGTCTCTTATGTAAAATTATATATTTATAAAGAATTATTTCAAGAGAATTATATAGAATTTTATTTGAGAATTATATAGAATTTTATTTGAGAATTATATAGAATTTTATACACATGTATGTATTATTCAATTAAAAATATTTTATGTTTTGCATGTTTATGTTTATTAAAGACTTTTGTTTAAATATATTATGTTTATGTTTTGCATCTAGTTACAAGCTTTTTAAAATATTTGTGCTATATTACCTATACATGTTTCATGGAAAGCTCATGTGTGTACAAATTTGTATGTAGGCACGAATTCAAATTTGAGTGTAATTTGTGATGGCAAATCCAAGGGCTAGATCGAGGAAGTATGATCGAACACGAGTAAGACAAAGAAAGAGAAAAGTGGATGAAGGAACATCTACTGAACAACAACCCATGGAAAATATTGATGATCAAGGTGACGTATAGGTACAAGAACAAACTGAACCTAGTACTAATATAATATTTTTGGACTATGGTATGGAAAATATGATGGAGATGGATGAAGATTCTCTTTTCAATAATATTTCATCTGAAAATATGTTATCTGAAAGCACATTAAAATTACACTCTAAAAAAATATGGGATGAATTTTTTGAAGAGAAATCTCTAATTGGAAGAGCACAGTTAATTGCAAAGTTATTTAGACGAAAAGAAATGACCCTTGTTTTGGAGTTGTTAGGGGTTGATAATAGGAAAAGGTCATCAGATTTAAAACAAACAATTGTTGAAAACCTGCAAGAAGCATTAGAATGTATTGAAAAGAAGAGTCGATCTAGTGATTTAAGTGTTGCACGTAGAGCGTTGATGACTGTAATTTCTAGTAAGAAATTATCACATAGAAGACAAGTTCAAGCAATTTCTAAATTACTAAATGTTTCTAGGAGAACTATTCAAAGATATATTGAAAAGAGAGATGAAATAGATGGAAAAATTGAGAAAAATTGGGTAAATATTTGTAGGGTTCCTCGAAAAGATAGAATTTTAGAAGATGTAAAGAAACAAGTAGTTGAATATTGGACCACCCACTCTCGTGTTTCTTCCAATAGAAGGGATACTATAAAAATAATAGGTGATGATGGTACAAAAATTTCTCATCCAAAACATTTTATAGATACAACACAAAGTGAACTTTTTGAAGCATTTAAACAAGAATTTTTAAATGTGAAGATTTGTCAAAGGATGTTTGAAACACTATGACCATCATTTGTACGTATAAATAAAGTACATGAAACTTGTTGTCGAAATCATGTTGAATTTGATCTACACCTACAATCATATAGAAAAGTTATGGCAACAATTGATCAAAATTTAGCCATCCCTGGAAGCACAACACAATTTGTGAAGTCTCTTCTATGTGAAAAATCAGAAAATTCGGATGAATTCAATGTTCAAGTGTATAAAAAATGTATGTAATGATTGTGGAGATTTGAAGAATCTTTTACATGTTGACAATAATGAAATGCAAGTTACTTGGAAGAGATTTGAATATGAGACATACTTAACGAAGTCAGGAGTTGAGGCCAAAAAAATTGTTCTCAAAGAGAGTGGATTGCCTTACAATGAATTCATGAGTAAATTTCGCAATATCATATATCCACATATCCAACATTGTCATGGTGCAAGATGGAAATCTAAGCAATTTCGTTATTCAAAGAATTGTTTTCCACCAGGTTGTATTCTCTCTATTGTAGATTTCTCTGAGAACTATACATTTAGTCCTCAAACTGAGATTCAAAGTCAATATTATCATTCAGAGCAAGTTGCAATCTTCGTGCAAGTTTGCTACAGGCATGCAGAGTTAGCGGTCGATGGAATACAAAGTAGCAAAGATGATAGAATTATCATCAAAGAGGTTCACTTTTATATCAGTGATGATACGAATCATGATAGAAGCTATGTAGCTCATTGTTTCAAAATGTTTTTTGAAGACCTAAGACGACGTGGCATAAATCAAGAACACTAGATATGGTCTGATGGATGTGTTGGTAAGTACATTATTTTTTAAATTATTTTTATTTAATTTATATTTACTTTTAACTTTGAGACTTAAATTGTTTGATTGCTTAAATCTATATATATAATTACTTTTTTGAAGCTAATTTGGTTTTCAAGTGTTTAATTATTTGTAACTTCACAGGACAATTTAAGTCTGCAAAAGCCTTTGTTTGGTTAAGCAGTCAACATGCTAGACGCAACACCAAATTTTTGTGGAATTTTTATGAGAGTGGACATGGAAAAGGAGAGCACGATGGAGCAGGAGCATGTGTGAAGCATGCACTTCATCAACATGAACTTGCTGGTATGTAAAGTTTTCACCATATATATATATATGTCCAATTTAGCTTGATATTTTTTAAAAGATTAGATATATATATTTAATTTAACTAAATTAAATTCTTTTAAGTTCCTTGAAAGTAATAGGTGACAAATTGTGCCAACTTGTGTGTAACTTGTAGGTAATGCCATACGGAATGCAAACGAAATTGTTGAATGGTGCAAAAGTCATTTTTCTGCTCGCGACTCAACATACAACACACGGTATTTTTGGGAAGTTACAGGTACATGTCTAGTCAAAATTTGTTAAAAATTTGAATTTCAAAGTTCAAGTACATACATGATTTCAAATTGAATTTTCAAGTTTGAATTTAAACAGATATTGATCGATCAAATCCTTATAATTTTCAAGCAATTCATGGTATTAGAAATCTACATCAAATCATGACAACGGGGAGTAGTAGGCCTTATGCAATGAATGTGAGAGAAAATCATGTTTTTGTATTGATTGCATTGAGGACAATGCAAATATTGATCAATGTGAGAATATTAGAGATGGGTATGTTTCACAATGGGAAATGAAACAATTAATATCAATGCCTCCTTTTGTTGAAGATGACAATGTCGATGTCTATGATCCACTATATTCAGTTGATTACAAACGTGTATCTAATTTAGTTGTTACAGGTATGGAAATTGATTAATTTAGTTAAAATCAAGATTTAAATTTATATGTATATTCTATGTTCAAGTAAGTTTCAACAATAAAATATAAATTTTTACAACTTAAATGTATAATTTACTTTATGTATATATGTGGTGTGTGTACAGGAGATATTTTCGTTGTAGTTGCAGATCCTGAAAATGCGAAAGGTGTAGATTACTATCTACTAAGATGTAAGCAACCAAAAAGAAAATTGGTCGAATTGATGACAAATGGTGATGGACAAGAGTATCCCATTGGATCAGTCATTATTGAAGGCACATATTATCAACAAATAAAGATAGATAAAAATGGTATTATATTTGTTGATTATAGGTCAAGACAAAAGGTTCTACATTACAGTCACTTAGTTTTGGCAACAAAAATAAATTTAGAAACTTTACCTAAAAGAGGACATGCTAAACAAAAGTGGAGGTTGCCTATTGAAGATCATGAAAAGATTTTAGAGATAATTAAAGATAGAGAGGATCCAGATTTTATGTACCAAGAGCTTTAAGTTGTTTTTTGGATATATGTACACATTTATGACTCCAGATCTATAATATATATTTGTATTGATTGGACATGTGACATGATTTAGAATGGGTTTTTTTTTAGAATGTGTCATGTATGTTAGATCATATATATGCTTGATACAAAACCTAGTGACTTTAAAAATGTTTTCGTTTACATTTTGCCTAAATTCCTTTAAATCATCTAAATTTCCAATTGCATTTTTACATGTTGGACATGGTTCATTCTTTTAAGTTCACTCAAGAATGTCTAGAAATTCCTTTATATCATCTCTAGATTCCTTGATTGTATTTTTATGTTTGACATGGAATTGTTAAACTTTCACTTTCAAATCTTTGAATTTAAATATTTGTTCAACTCCACTTATATACATGAGCTAGATTGAATATATATATATGTGCAACAATTTGTACAAAACCTAGTTTATGTTCCAATTTTGCATTTAAATTTATTTATGTTCCATGGAATTCTTAAGTTCACATGAATCTTTCATTTCATTTGAACATTCAACTCCACAAACTTATATAATTATCTAGTTGATCTAGTGTTTGAGTGGTGAAGAATCTAAACATAAATGTTGTCTCTAGTTTTCTTTATTTTTTATACATTACTAATGCACAACATTCAATAATTTTAAATGATCATCTGGATTTTCATGTATCCTAATCATCACATCCTAATTTTATTATTTTCATCAGGTAAGCATCCCTCATCCTAATCATCAAGTTAAGATCAGTTTATCAAGTAATAACCCATTTAACCATAATCATCCTAGAATCATTTAAAAATTATCCATCTAGATCCATCTCAACCATACATTCATTCTCCATCCTTAATAAAAAATCATCACTTGAACATCAAAATTTGGTTACTTGGTCTCAATCTAGTCCATACATCATATTGTCCTTCTGTCATCACCCAAAGCTTTCAACATCTAGGAACCTTATCCTTAATCTGGAATATCATCCATTTCAAATCCAATCTCCTAATAAAAAATCACTTGACCTTATAATTTGATTTCATCTTTAATCCAAATTTGCTTAAGAACATTAGCTCCTATCTTTTAAGTATAGTTATTAAATCCATTTTTTTAATGTTAGATTGTATCCAGGTTCTCTTGGTTTGGTCTTTCTTGTTCACCTCAAGGTGCATTGGAATATATGAACATTGTAGTGAATCATAGTGATGGTGTTTGGGGTGCTTGAGATAGCTACATTTTGGCATCAATTTAACTTTGTTTACCATGTATAGCTTGAGACCATGTATGTAATGGTCCATCTTTCCTAGTACAATTAAATATGGATTGATCAATTTTTAATTTATATAGAATTGTCATCCAAGAAGATCTAGATCTACTTATATTAAATGTGCATAAATTTCAAGATTTAAATATATATCAATTTCCAATTGCATATATATAAATGTTCCACATGGAATTCTTAAACTTTCAAGACTAGAAATTTGATTTCATTTACATTCAACTCCACTTATAGCTTACATGCTTTCTTTGAATTATATGGAATTCTTAAGTGAACACTTGAATATATATATATATATGATTTCATTTACATTCAATTGGACACAAGTATAGCTCATCATCTAGTTCAAGAATTCTTTGTGTGCACATTCAAATGAACATGTGTATTAGATTATATGGAATTCTTAGGTTCATGTATAGCATGATATATGCACAATTTAAATGTATTTAACCTAGACTGACTTTAAAAATGAACATTTAGAGCTTTAAAGAATTCAAGAACTATCATCTATTTCCAATTGCATTTTTATGTTCTACTTTAAAATATAGCATTAATCTCAAGCATATTTGTATTCAAATTTTTCTATTTCGTGACCTATTTACTAAAGAAAAAATCATTTGAACTATTTATTTAAATTAATTGTGTACATGTCCATCTTTTTAAATTTACAAATAGCAACCATTAGATAGTGGACAACATTTTGATTTCACAATGTAAATAGATATGTACAACAAGTGCATTTGAAGAAACCATAATTTAAATTTAAATAAAGGTACTTGTTCCTTGCTAAATAAATAAAACCATAAACTAATAATGCATGATGTATTTATAGATGTAATGTAAGTGAACATCAAACCATTATAATGCACATATATAACAAACCTAGATGCAAACCATAAAACATAAATGTATGAATGTGACATGTAAATCATAACAAGTATATATGTGTACCATAAAACATAAGTACAACACATGTGAAAATTTTCAATACATAAATCATAAAAAGTGTCTCTAGCATGTAATAATCTGATCTCAAACATGTAATACTATAAAAAAAATCTCAAAGAGAGGGATGTCTGGTATGAATAGAATCATCAAATCTCTGGCCCGATCTATCCCTCAATCTCTACCTTGACCTCTCCCTTGATCCATGTCTCGATCTTTCCCTCAATCCACAACCTAATATCTCCCTTGATCCATGGAACAATCACTCTGTTGATCCAAGATGTGTGGATCCATGTCCTGATCCAAGATCTCTTGATCTGTGTCCTGAGCCTCGTCCCAACCCCTACATGTGTTCAAGTACATATATGTAAAATTATCTAAAATTACAATGTAATTGAGTTCAATGTGTTCGAACTTAAACATCAAGTAATTAATTTTTTTATTAAATTTAAATGTACCTCATCTGCATACTACACGGGATCACCATCATGCTCCAAATTTCCAAAGTCTGACAAATCACCATACTGCTTAAAATTTTCAAGTACACAATTTCAATCAAGATTTAAACAACTAGAAGTTTTTAAAATGCATTACATAATTTTTATAACACAATTTTATATATGTATTTAAATTATAAATTGAAAGTAACTGGTGTGCCTGCTCGATGGCTCTACCAATGTCACTAAGTTCATGAGAATGTAAAGACATCGCAGGGGGCTCTGTAGCATGTACAGTATCAGTGGAAAAAAGAAGCCGACTATATGTCTCATGGACAAGATCAGGTGTCGCAGTAGCCTCAATGTGACCTGTAACATCCTGACGACTACCTGGACAAGCTAAAGGATCAATAGAAACATGATGCACATGGGATCCTGTAGGCTTATGTGGAATATCCTGAGCTGCATTTTCCACCCCATGGCTCGTATGTGTATGAGGATATCATTGTCTAATAAATATGGTACCCTGTCAAGAGCAATCCCATGGTCCTCACTGATAACCTGATATGTTGATAGTAAATCCAAAATTGAGAGTCTACATATATTACGCAGAGTCGTGTGGGTCATATGCTCAACATCTACAAGAGTAGGTAGATCGAAACTGATAGATGGATCATACGATGCAGATGTAGCCTCAGTGGGAGGAAGGTTGATCTGCAAGTGTAATAAGTATCTACCAACTTGATTAGATGAAATCTGATCAATTTGCGTCGTAATAGAGGCAATGTTATCAAAAATATGACTCTAAGTGGAGCCTATTGTTGCCTCCCCTACTGCTGCTAATTCTAAATGTTTTGGTAAAACCAAAAGGTTTGGGCCAACTAATGCCCTCTTGTCCACAGGCGGTGGAAAATTTGAAGGCCTAAACTGTGGTTTGTCAAAAAAATGGCCTTTACCCTAGCCAGCATGCTCAGGATAAGATGTGTAGTCCACCTCTATATGTAAATGAAATTCTACATATAACTGTTTGACAAAATACAATGGCAGCTCGTCATTGTGAGGCCATCTATGATGCGTTGCCAACCATCTAGGGTATATTAATGGCACAACAAGAGGATCTTCACACCTCGTAACCACATATCCTCTAATTTTTTTTTTCCTCTATAAAATGGGAACATGGATAACACATTTTCACCTGAAACTAATTTGGCAACTTCTCTATGTTTCACTGTGCCAATAACACTCCTGGCAAGAGAAAAATAAAACTGCTCAATGTCGATTTCATCATAAGGATTGTATGATCGAATTGTCTCAATCATCTTAATAATCTCTTGTCTAATGGTGACTAATCTATCTCGATTAGCCAAATTGGGGGAGTTGTGAATTGTTTGCTCTAAACATTTTAGAGCATTGTCTAATCTAGCAATACTATCCTGAAATATATTTGATCTAGTTTGAGCTTCTTGCTCAGAACGAGGGGAATGATGAGATCCCTCATCACCCATGATATATATAAATAGATAGAGATCTGCATATCATTAAAACAAAATTACATAATGAACTAAACAAATTTAAATTGAAATTTTTTCAAAACTAAAAAATATATATATATTTAAATTAAATGTAAAATTTTCAAGTTTCAAAACTAGAAAACATTTTTAAATTTAAATGTATCTAATGAGATCTAGTTCAAACTTTATATCTATCTCTATGTGAACCTATTAAATCATAGATGCATGTAATATGCAACCAAGAATAAATATGGAAAAAATATATTTATCCTTTCAACCACTCTATACTAAAATTAGATCAAAATAAAAAAATACTCTTCATTACAATTGGTCACATATATAGCCTTTCTTTGTAATCAATTATTTTTTAAATCAAACACTAAATAAAAAGGTTAACATTTCCTTAATTTTTCGATAACTTAAAACATATTAAAGTAATAACTAAAATTCTTTGAAATAAATTCCTTAGGAATAAAATATAAACATTGTACACATGTTTTGTAGGCACAATATCTCCTTTGATATCATCTTTTTCTTTCATGAAAGATGAATTTAGGCCTTGGGAATGCTATGTTTGATTAGAAACCTTGGCCTTGTAATCATGGAATGACCTTTATTTCATCATATAATTTATTTTCTTCTTCAATGAACTTAACTCAATAGTTCACCTTTTGTAACAACTTAGATAACATAAGAAATTTGACAACTCCAAAGAGACTTTCAATACATTTGTGTATGTACATATATACATTTATGTGTATGTATGTATGTATGTGGGAGTGCATGTGTACATGTATATACATGTATATATATGTGTATGTGTGTATGTGTGTATGTACATATGTATGCATATATGTGTATGTGTGTATGTACACATGTATATACATGTATGTATATGTATATATATCCATATGCATACATGTACACACATGTACATGACATATGTATATATATATATATGTACATGCACGTGCGTACATATACATACATACTCAAGTACATACATACATACACATGTATTCATAAAAATGTACATGTACATACACACATACACATATATGCATGTACATACATACACACATACATATGTATATATATATGCATACATAAATACATACACACATACACATACATATATAATACATACATGCATACACACATACATTTATGCATATATGCATATACATACATGCATACACACATACACACACATACACATATATGCATGTACATACATACACACATACATGTATGTATATATATATATATGCATACATACATGCATACATACACGCATACACATATGTATATATAATACATACATACATGTACACATGTATGTATATAAATGTACACATAAATGTACACATGTATGTATATATATGTACACATACATGTGTGTACATTATGTACATAATGTATACATGTACACACATACACATATATATGTACACACATGCATACATACATGTATACATGTACATGTACATATGGTGAACTAAAAATTTGGGGTTTTCAATTTTGAATTTATAGAAATGTGAATTTAGGCAAAATGTATGTATGTACATACACATGCATTTACATATATTGTGTACACATGTACATGTATGTACACTCAAGTACATACACATACATTCATATACACATGTGTATATGTGTATATTGTGAGATGATATTATGTTTGCTATATTTTTGGATTCAAAATTAATTTTGTGTATTTATATATTGTTTTTCTTTTCAAATAGTTTAAATATAATCCATGATTAGTCAAATCTATGAGTAAAAGATGTGCATCATTTTTCCCAAGAGGAATATATGACTGTGTTGTTTGCATGGTGGGCAATTAGCTAGCAAGAAACTAGACAATAAAGGTGTGGAACAAAGTAGGAGAACAAAAAATAAAATAGAGGTGATGAGAAGATTGTGGACACTATTCCATCCCTACAGACAATATGCCTCAAACATGATGATTGTTGATAAAGTGCTTCTTCTTACAACTTTAAGTTTATAGTCATTGTTTTTAAACATTTAGATTTTAGTGTATTGCATATGCAGAAATTGTTATTAAGTTTGTTTGTAAGCCTTCTAACAGGCTATGTTTTCAAACTGAGCTCTTTCAAGAAGGAGAAGGCTAATTCACTACTGTTTTTGCAACCGTCATACCATTGAGGGATTGACCTACAAACTACAACCTCTATAGTTTAGATATGAGTTGTGAGAAAGTTTATTGTTGATGTACAGCCCTACTCTATGCCTAATGTTTCCAATACCAATGCCTATGTAATTGTATTTACTCAGAACATTTCAATCCCATCCTTTTGTGTGCATGTTCCTATTAAGGAATGAAGCAGTTCAATTGAAATGTTGAATAAAAAACAACTACGTAGGTCATCTAGAAACTCTTAGCAATAATTAGGCAAAAAAGTTGTGTGCATGTATAGCCCTTGTAATAATTCAGCACTATCTTGGCTTTTAATTTCAATTTTGGCTATGATATATATCTTCTCAAAAGTGCAAGTTAGTATTATTTGTTGTTTAAACATGGAACATGACCCATATCTTTTCATTTGGAAACATGCAATATTTTTCAAAGAAGGAAATTTTTCTGTACAATCTAGGGTTGTGTTCCATGGCTACTTGTAATTGGTAAATCACCCATATACATATTGTTTTGGTGTGTTAAACAGTTAAATCAAGGATTTTAATCATCCTAATTTAATATAAATATTGGTAATTGATTGAGTTAGTAATACTCCAGCTCAACATGTGACGAGGGCAAACCCAAGACCATGAAAATGATGCGAACAACCGGATAACTTTATTATTATTTAGAATGGAACTTCTTTGCATCACGAGGAGGATCTAGAGTTCTCAAGCTTTGCAATACATGCAAATTACAGAAATTACAAAAGACCCCCTTTCGCAGCATGTGAACTCTTTTCCTCAAAAAGCTACCAAAAATTAGAAATATTGCCCATAAATAGAGCTCCTTTTCAATTTGGAGCCAAAACAACATTCAAATTTGAGTTTTTGCGGTTTGGTGCCCAAATTACATTTGGCATTTTGAATTCACGCACTTGAAAAATTAGTACATTTCTAAAAATGCACCAACTTCTGGAAGCCGTAACTTTTAATCTGACTGTCAGATTTTCAATGATAATACCTTTTCAGAAAGCTCTCGAAAAGACAATGTGGTGCAATGTAGGGCCTATGGCCAATACTTTGAGCTTTTTGCAAATTTTTGGGCCCATCCGGAGCCTCTAAGGGCCTCAAATTTGGCTTCAAATATTTTAATAGCTAAAAAGGGTATCTAGAAATGCAAAAGCTTATCTAAGAAACAATAATAAAATTAAAATCTTTTTTTTTTTGGGTGATGTAGGATTGCCCTCACACCACTGGATGCTCCTGCATCAGTAACAAAGTAAAGGAACACCTGTAATGGGTTAAAAGGGAATACAAACAGTTGTCTCTATATGCAGGTATTTTTTATGTTGTGTACACAAGAAAGAATACCATTTCTAGTACAACTCTCAAGAACTCGAGAATATAAATTTTAGTGCAGTCAATTTTTATTTTTTTGTTGAAACTTAATTATGCAGCCTTTTTCTATTCTTGCAAAAGAGAACTATTCAAATTATTTCACTAGTAAATGGAAATTCTCACCTACATTTGTTACACTTGCATCCTAGAATTTCTCTTATATATATAGTCTCATAATTATATATGGATAGTGGTGTCTATTGTACATCAACAAGATGATACACAACTAGCACTTGCACCAGGGGGGTACAAGAGTTACACTGATAGGAAAATATGCAGAAATAAACATTACGAAGTTTTGAAACACATGTAATTTTGGTGAAGCAAAGGTTTTAATGGACAGAGTCAGTGGTATGAAAGAACAAGGTACAAAATATAGAGGTACAGTCTTAATGGCAGACTAGGTTTAGGCCTTGTCAAGAGGTTATATCACAATCTATTCTAAGGAACCTTTAACATAAGATATGACAAACCTAAGTGACAATGACTACCAAGAGGATGAAGATGGCAGAGCAAAGAAGCATTAACAGGTATAAGTTTACCAAGAGGATAAAAGTGACAGTTGCTATGAGCATGTTAGAAACAACAATGCTCTTGTCATAGTGGAGGCGGCATGGTAAAGACAAAAAATGTAATGAAAGTTTCAAGAAGGCAGTAAACTCAATAGGGAAGTAGCAGGGTTTGTGGTTCACTACCATGCAGTCTAAAAGCCTGTATTTTTATCATATAATTCTGAATAGAACTAAAGATTAGCACATTGTGGAATTGTTTAAGAGTTAAGTATGCTTTTGTAGTTATCATACTAAAATGTATGCTATGCTTCTTGTGTACTCTATAACTTTCCAGTATAGGGTGAGCTAGCTTAAATCTATCCATAATTTCTTAAATCTCTTGGATCTAACCATTGGAATATAACAAGATTAATGATGTAAGTCTTGTTGTAGGTCAATTAGCAAGGTGGTGTCTATCCTTGAGCTTGGTGATGAGTTTCAAATATAAGTGCTACAATTATGGAATTTTACATGGGTTTCTCATATGCCTAGTAGGTATGTTGATTAGGATGGGAGCTAAAAAGTTACATTTAGCCTATTTATGAGAATAAAAAAGTTTACACTACCATAAAACTGTGATTGCATATTACCAAGAAATGGATTTGATTCTAAAAGAAAAAAAAATGATGGGTACTATGTCTACAACTTTTTGTGAATTGTTAATGCTTCAGCTCTATTGGCTTTGTTGAATGCCTTCAGCGAAAGTTGAAGGTTTCAAATTTCATATAGACATTGCAAGTGGTAAATCGGCCCCTCATATGTACTTGTAGTCTGCACTTAACAGACATACTAACTAGAGTAATGTGTTTTCCTACTCTAAGTGAGTGTGGAATAAATAAAAATCAAATGGTAGTTACATAATCACAAGATGTAATTTTGTTATTATTAAAACGTAATAACCATATGTAGGTAGAGACTGCTCTTGCACTAGGGGAAACTCCAAGGCAAGTAACAATGCAACATGTGAGAAGGGCCTTGATCATCGCTCTTTCACCAGTTATTGACAATGCAAAGACGGTTGGGTTGATCTCTCTACTTGGAGCTATGACAATCTCACTTTTCTCACAAAACCCCAAATTTATAATCCACTAGAGAAAATGGTTTAAACAACAAAATTTGATAATGTTCTGAATTAATCATAACCAAATCTATGTATTTCCTTCATCAATATCACAAACAACACAAATTTTCATAACTTTCAGCCAATAAAATGGAAGAGAAGAATTTCTTTTAACAAATCAATGAAACCCTAACTCCAAATACATCATAAAAATCTCTCAGATGAAATAGAGCACATAGAACTCGAATCAAAGAATACATCAAATGACCTCGAATAGAACTTGGGTATATATGGGTGTTGTTGGTCTTGACCTCGACCGACGAGCTCTTGCCCTGAACCCTTTTGCCCGAGCATTCAAAATGGTCGTGCTATTTTTTTTTTATCTTGACATTTTTGGTCGACACCTTTTCGGTCGAGAAGGTTTCGGCCGAAAGTCACTCATCCAAAAGAGTGTCGACACGTAGGTGCCATGTCACTGCCTCGTGGCTTCAGCCGAAACCCTCTCGGCTAAAAACCTGTCAGCTGAAAGTAATCCATTTGGAATTACATTTTTTGGCCAAAAGTGTGACATAGTTTTGTGCTTTTACCCTGACTTGGGCATGCTTGGGCATCTTAGGTGTGGTTGGAGGTGCAAGTGGGTCACTTGAGGGCCTCAAGAATTTCTCGACATCTCCTAAATAGTGGAATATCTTGGAAAATTCCTCTATTTGAGGAGGAAACATCCTCAGGTATCTAGTGATAGTGGGAGAACAACAAGGGAACATTTTCCTCAAGTCTTTGTATCTTGAAGACATCCCCATCTCAGAAACACTTGGTTTCTCACAAAGAAAATGAATGCTATAAAAGGATTAAAGACACAATAAGGAAGATAAATAAGTTTAGAAAAACTTTTAATTCTAAAAGTAATGCACTCTTTGTATTGCACTTAAAGAAAATATTTCTTATAAGGATGATTGAATTATTGATTCTAGTGGTACACAACACATGTCTCACAATAATAAACAATTTGAATCACTAAGAAATGGTAGCACTGCATAGAAAGTGTATTTAGGAAATAATTGTATTTTGTACTTGTTAAAGGAATTGGAAATGTTTAAGTTGATATTGGTGTGTTCAAAAATGTGAAGTTCAAGTTTCAGAATTGAAGAGAAACCTTCTTTCTTAATCTCAAATTACAAATCAAGGGTATAAAATAGAGTTCTACAATAACACATATTTAATCAAGGATGTGAGTAATAACTACAAAGTGATTGCAATTGGTAAAATAGAGAATGAATTATATAAATTTCAAGAATTTGCATCTAAATGTGGAAATGAGAATATGTGTGTTATTTCCAAATATGATGATATGAGTAGGTTATGACATGAGAATATGGGACATGTCAACTATCAAAGCCTAAAAACTATGCAGAAACTATATATGATGCATAGGATTCAAAAAATCTCACCAAGTCACAAGGTATTTGAAGGATGTGTTATAGGAAAGAAACATGTGGAAAGTTTCCCACAAGGAAAATTATGGAGAGAAAAACCTCCTTTACATTTAGTTCATAGTGATTTAATGGGTCCTTTTGGAACACCATCACCTGCAAGATCAAGGTATGTACTCACTTTTATTGATGACTATAATAAAAAAAAAATTGGGTATAATTTTTTCTAAAGAAGGATGAATTGTTTGATGAGTTTAAAGAGTTTAAGGTGTTGACTAAAAAACAAAGTGGAAGATCTCTAATGACAATAAGAATAGATAGCGGTATTGAATATATGAACAAAGATTTCTTAGAATTTTGTAAACATGGAATAAAGAAGGAATCAAATATCTTTTACTCACCCCAACAAAATAGAGTTGTAGAAAGAAAGAGAAAAACTATAATAGAAATGACTAGATGCATGTTACACTCTAGAAATATATAAGCTAAATTTTGGGTTGAATAAATTCATATTGCAATATATATTTTGAATAGAACACCTATTAAAGAAGTTGTGAACATAATACTAGAATAGACATGGAGTGATAGAAAATCTACAGTGTCTCATTTTAGAGTCTTTATATGTAATATGTATGCCCAAATTCTTGATGAAAAGAGGAAAAAGCTAGAAAGGAAAAGTGAGAAGTACATAAAGTTTGGGTATAGTAAGGATTCAAAATGATATAGGTTATATAATACTAAAACAAGGAAAAACATATCAAAAGGAATGTATGGTTTGATGAAGATGTTGAAAGTGATCATTCCCCTACATTATCTTCCTTTCCAATCTTGATTGGAGAAGATAAGTCTACTTATACTAATGATTTAAATCAAGGTGTGCAATCTTTCATGATAGGAGAAGGAACACACGTTGAAGCATCAAGTGAAAGTGGTGATGAACACATAAGGAAGAATAGAAGCATTCAAGAAATCTACTAAGAAGTCCCTAGGAATATTTTTCTAACTACATGCTCTTACAACTAGGGTGATGCAGGTTGACACTACAAGTACATATATGAGGAAGAAAAAGGAAAAATTAATGGGAAGTAGTTATGCAAGATGAGTACAACCCTCTGATGAAAATGGAACTTTGGAATTAACAACACTTCTAAAAGGTAAAAGTGTGTTTGATTGCAAGTAGACCTACAAAATAAAGTTCATATCAGATGGAGCTGTTAAAAAACACAAAGCAATTCTAGTGACTAGAGCTTTCTCACAAAAAAGGTATTGAATATACTAAAACCTTTTCTCTAGTTGAAAAAATGAGTTTAATTCATACAATAGTTTCTTTAGCTGCAAAATTTGGTTGGAATTTTTTCAAATGGATGTAAAGTGTGCATTTCTACATGGTAATCTAAATGAAAAAATTACATGCAATAACTAATAGGATTTGTTAAACATGGTAAAGAACATATAGTGTGTAGATTAAATAAATCATTATATGGTCTTAAATAAGATCCAAGAGCATGGTAATCCAAAATAAATGGTACTTATATATGTAGGATTTAAAAGAAGTAAAGTTGATCCAAATGTGTATGTAAATCATAGTAATGATAAAGTTGTTATTGTACTATATATAGATGATTTGATTATTACACAAAATCACACATAGAATATTGAAACAACCAAGGGTCAACTCAAACAATATTTTGAAAAAAATAAGGTTGGTGCATTATTTTTTGGGTATGCAAGTATGGAAAGAAGAAGGAAGGATCATGCTTTCTCAAACCAAATATGCTCTTGATGTATTGATTATAAGAATTTGGGAAAAAATAATAGAAGCATACAAAATATTTTACAGAAATAATATTGTGCTTCATTTGGTTTCATTCAAATATATAAAATATATTTATAGGATTTTCATATCCTATTATTTAGGAAACAATATTCCTAAATAGACCAAGTTGTTTTAACAACATATAACCATTAACCAAATAACCTACTAAACAAACTATGTAACTAATAATTCCCACAAATATGTGAACACTAACAATAGTTTTCTCGACATTCCTCCCCTTAGTGTGAACATGGTAAGAACTCACACTCCACCTATAGTAATCCCAACTCTCTTCAGGCTCATGATCTTGATTCAAAAATGAAAGGAACCTCCCATCAACCTTTCATGGTTTTCACACATGATTACCACAAACTTGGACATGAACAAGAACCCACCAACTGTCCACCTCATGTGGTTTTCCAAATCCTCCCATAAACCCTTTCAAGATCCATGAACTGCATTACATTAGTGCTTTTGTTCATTACACTATTTTACACGAGGGAAGTTATATAGGAATCAACATTCATATTAAAAAAGGGAATGGAACATTGGTTATATTCCCCCCCCCCACCACAATGTGAAATTCCACTTATTCACACAACCAGGAACACTAAAAAACAAACCATATCATGTTGCATACTAGAAAAGAGAATTCCACCAAAGCTCATAAGCATCCCTATCGTTGGTGACTAACGAGAGGATGCTAATTGTCCTCCAGCCTCCAATGCCTACATCCTCCATTAGATTTTCTACTTAGAAAAATTGACTTTGAAGTTCAATTTTAGGATGCCCCCCCTCACAGAATGGATGTCGTGTACAAGCAAGAGTGCATCCAATTACAATAACTATTACTAGATTTTTTAAATTTTGACAGATGACAATACCACTATGACTTGTAAAAATGGACCCTATTTTGAAATAATATAACTTGATACTTGAAAAAACATACCCTATCCAAATTGACTTTGACTTATTTTATACAACATTTTATTTGATTTTTAAATTACAAAATAAAATATATCTATAAGACCTAATAAAAATTTAACTTCCAATCTATAAACAAATACTTTTAGAGAACTTAAATAAAACTAAATTACTAAACTCAATAACAATTTGAGACACTAAAATTATTAACTAATTTAATGACTTGACCACAAATATTTATATCTGGCACCATGAACAAATTGATTAAAAATCTGAATCACCTCCTTCTTATCGCATGCCTCTGTGTTTGTGGAGACGCCTTTGGTAAGATATAAAAGGTTGCTCTAATGAGAGAAGTTGACAACCCTTCCAATACAAATACCGTCAATACTATTTTAAGGTTGGGTTTCATACAGGTCACCATTGCTGAACTATGAAAGGCTTTTGTCATGTAAAAAATTGGTTTAGCACATTCACAACACAAAAATTGACTTCGGAAATCCTTTGGTCGTCTAACTGCAAGTCCATCCCCAAGACCATGGACCTCATTTCAGGAGTCAAAGAAGATGGTGAATGTAACTGTGAACATTTGGTTGACTTTCTAGCTACCAAGAGAACAGGTCGTGGTCTAGAGTTGAGTTATTTGGAGCCAAAGAAGCCTCTGCAAGAAAACCCCAATCGAGGGGGCTCAGTGACCTCCTTCCATGGGCCTTTCAACCTCCTAATGTTGAGAGTTACACAGGTTTCAATCACATCCTTCACACGCTAAAATGGGGCCTTCACACTTTAAATTGTGCCTTCCACTAATACAAATGCCTCCAATGACTCTCACCAAGATATGCATGGGGTGTTTTTGGTTGTAGATATTCACAAGAAAATCCCACTCCACAACATCGAGGTCTAGGTCACGAGCTTCTAGTGATGGCTTAAGAACACTAGGCTTGCAAAAAATAAAATCGCGGCCTTGCAAAATAGAAAATTACACCTATAAATGGCAACAAGGATCTAAATCACGGCCAGCCAACAAAAAATTGTGGGGAATATGTGTTAGTTGGAATGCAATTTGTGGCTCCTCTCAATGGAAATTGCAAGCTGTAAAAGAGAACTCATGCCCTCTCTTATTGAATCATGCCTTCCAAACTAAAAAACATCTGAGAAAATCATCGTTCCAAAGCTTGGATCGATGGGTATAATTACGCCCTCCAAAGGGATTGATGTGTCTTGCAAATAATTAGCATAGACAAAAATCCATCAAACAAACAAAACACAATCGGCTAGTTTAGCTTACCGCCTCCAAATATCTCAAATGGCTCTGATACCATATAAGAATTTGGGAAAAAATAATAGAAGCATACAAAATATTTTACAGAAATAATATTGTGCTTCATTTAGTTTCATTCAAATATATAAAACATACTTATAGGATTTTCATATGCTATTATTTAGGAAATAGTATTCCTAAATAGACTGAGTTGTTTTAACAACTCAGCATACGACCATTAACCAAATAACCTATTAAACAAACTATGTAACTAATAATTCTAACAAATATGTGAACACTAACAATAGTTTTCCCTTGACATTCCCCTCTTAGTGTGAACATGGTAAGAACTCACACTTCACCTGTAGTAAGTCGAACTCTCTTCAGGCTCATGATCTTGATTCAAAAATGAAAGGAACCTTCCATCAACCTTTCATGGTTTTCACATAGGCTTACCACAAACTTGGACATGAACAAGAACCCACCAACTGTCCACCTCGTGTGGTTTTCCAGATCCTCTCACAAACCCTTTCAAGATCCATGAACTGCATTACATTAGTGCTTTTGTTCATTACACTATTTTACACTAGGGAAGTTATATAGGAATCAATAGGGTATGTGCAGGATCATCATGGAAAAAATAGGCCCTTAAGTGGCAAAAAATTTAGAAAAATCAGAGTTAGGCAACTTGATGTGAAAATTTGAATAAGTTATCAATATTATTTCAAAAATATGTAAGAATAGAATCTATAGAAAATTTAATGTAGTTTCTAAACTACTAGATTTTTTAAAAAAAATCTATTTAGTGAAAATTTGAAATTTCAATGCAATATACTTAAATTTTAGGGAAAAAATAAGAAGTAGGTGTTTGTCTGACCACCCTAACCACAATAAAATGATAATATTTTTTCATAATATTTTAGATATAAGTAGAGGACTCATGTCTTGATGTGATGCATATTTTTTTGTAATTATTTTCCAAATAAATAATTAATTATGATTTTTTTATTACAAATTTTAAAAATATAAAAATTGTATGTCGACCACCTTAACTTGGTCAAAAGTTCATGAAATTCATTTTTTTCTTTTTTTAATCCTATAGTATATGAAGCATATAATGTGACATGTTTCGAATTCAAAAAATATGATACCGTTTGAAAGCTATAGATGTTTTTTAATCAACCTATCAATCAGGAATTTAATCGTAATTCAAATAGAAAATGAATAATTATTATTTATTAAATTCAAAGTAAAACATAATTTATATTGATGGAAATTTGAGAATCTCCTTTAAAAACCCTTTTCGTTTCATCAATTTTGGGTAAAAAGAAAGTCGTCAACCACATACCCTACACATACCCATCATATCACCACTTTTTGGCCCATCATGATCCTACACATACCCAACATTCATATTACAAAATGGAATGGAACATTTGTTATATTACCCCCCACAATTTGTGAAATTCCACTTATTCACACAACCAGGAACACTAAAAAATAAACCATATCATGTTGCATATTAGAAAAGAAAATGCCACCAAAGTTGATAAGTGTCCTCATTGTTGGTAACTATTGAGAGGACATTGATCGTCCTCCAGCCTCAAGTGCCTCCATCCTCTAGTATATTTGCTACTTAACAAATTTGACTTTGAAGTTCAATTTTAGGATGGCCCCCCTCACAAAATGGATGTTGTGTACAAGCGAGAGTGCATCCAATTACAATAATTATTACTGACATTTTTAAATTTTGGCATATGACAATACCACTAATGACTTGTAAAAATGGACCCTATTTTGAAATAATATAACTTGATACTTGAAAATACATACCCTATCCAAATTGACTTTGACTTATTTTATACAACATTTTATTTGATTTTTAAATTATAAAACAAAATATATCTATAAGACCTAATAATAATTTAACTTCCAATCTATAAAAATACTTTTAGAAAACTTAAATAAAACTAAATTACTAAAATCAATAACAATTTGAGACACTAAAAGTACTAACTAATAATGACTTGACCACAAACATTTCTATTTGGCACCACAAACAAATTGATAAGAAAGTCAAATCACCTCCTTCTTATCACATGCCTCTATGTTTGTGGAGATGCCTTTGGTAAGATATAAAAGGTTTCTCTAATGAGAGAAGCCAACAAACCTTCTAATACAAATACCGTCAATACTATTTTAAGGTCAGGTTTCATACAAGTCACCATTGTCGAACTATGAAAGGCTTTTGTCATGTAAAAGATTAGTTTTGCACATTCACAACATGAAAATTGACTTTAGAAATCCTTTGGTTGTCTAACTGCAAGTCCATCCCCAAGACTGTGGGCCTCATTTCAAGAGTCAAAGAAGATGGTGAATGTAACTGTGAACATTTGGTTGAGTTTCAAGCTACCAAGAGAATGGGTCGTGGTCTAGAGTTGAGCTATTTGGAGACAAAGAAGCCTCTACAAGAGAACCCCAATCAAGGGGGCTCAACAAACTCCTTCCATGGGCCTTTCAGCCTCCTAATGTTGAGAGTTGTGCAAGTTTCAATCATAGCCTTCACACATTGAAATGGGGCCTTCACACTTTAAATTGTGCTTTCCACTAATACAAATTCCTCCAATGACTCGTCAAGATATGCACGGGGTTTTTTTGGTTGCAGATATTCACAAGAAAATCCCACTCCACAACATAGAAGTCTAGGTCATGGGCTTCTAGTGATGACTTAAGAATCCTCGACCTGCAAAACAATAAAATTGCAGCCTTGCAAAATAGAAAATCGTGCCTATGCATGGTAACAGGGGTCTAAATCACCGCCAGCCAGCAAAAAATTGTGGGGAATATGTGTCAGCTAGAATGCGATTTGTGGCTTCTCTTGATGGAAATTGCAAGCTACAAAAGAGAATTCATTCCCTCTCTTACCGAATCATCTCCTCCAAACTGAAAAATGTATGAGAAAATCACCATTCCAACACCTGGATCGATGGGTATGATTACGCCCTCCAAATGGATTGATGTGTCTTGCAAATAATTAGCAAAGAAAGAAATCCATCAAACAAACAAAACACAATCGGCTAGTTCACCTTACCTATAACACCCCTCCATTTTGGATGTTTGGATCGGCAGTGTTTTCTTTGTAATGCTTTGTTCTGTTTATGCTATGACTTTGGAACTTGGTTACTTTTGATCGCAATTGTTAAATGATGTGAATGTTATATTTTGATGTGATGTTATTTTATTCTGATGTTATCTTTATGGCATGTTTTGGATTAACTTAGAAGATATTTTATTTAACGATGTTTTATGTTGTTGATCATATCATTGATCTTAGAATCGTCAGTTCGTAATTGTGTATTGGTGAAGGGGACGGGATTGTATCACTCGCTTGCGAGTGCCCTATGATTCTGAGATTTCCTCTTCATGGTGTGTTTGATCATATTATATATATGCATGTTCGATGTACTCTTTGTTCCCAAGTTGACAGGTACATGACATCGACTCCACCTGGTTCACAGGTTTGAGCGTGTCCATTGACCAATGGTAATCGATTGGGAGATAGTAGCTAGGTTTTTCATGCCAAGTCGTCACCCTAGTCATATTGTGTCGTCGAGTTGTTGTCGGGTTGGTTGTTTTAATTTGGTCCATTTCTCCTTGTGTATTTATTTAATTTCAAATTTTAAAAGTTATTAGATGATGGGTGTAGTTAAAATGATGTTTAAATGTAGCTTGTTGCAATGTTGAAATGTTATTTATTTTATTGATTAATTTGATTTAATTAATAAAATATTTTTTAGTTTATTGATTAACTAGGTTAATGGTGATAAATTAAATGAAATAGTTGTTTTGGCATTATTGTATATTTAGACTAAAATTTAAAATGAGAATGGAAATCATGTTGGATATTAAAGTTTAATTAAAATATAATGAAAATGTGTTGTAAATTTCACTTTTGAAAATTATAGATAAAGTAAATTCTTTGCAAAATTGAAGTTCTTTTGTTTAAAAGAAAATTTGAAAATGCATGAGATTTGAAATAGAAAGTAAAAAAAAATGTTTTAAATTTAAAAAGAAATGGAAATTTTCCCAAATTTTGCAATAAATATAGTGGGTGGGATATTTTAGGGGTTTGACCAAATTTGGGGAAAGCTCTTTGTAAAGAAATGGAATTTCATTTGTTTTTCAATTTTTTATTTTGGTGGAGAGTTTTGTTGTGGCTGAATTTAGAGTTGTAGAAGAGATTGGAACCACCATTGTTGAAGTCATCAAGCTTGGGGAGAAAACACCAGGTTCATCTTCATTTTTGTTTTCCCTTTTGAAATAATCTTCAAATTTCCTTATGTTGTTTGAAAACTCTTTGAATGTTATTTAGATGCAAAGAAAACCATGAGAAATGAATTCAAATCTTGCAAATAGCTGTTGGATTAGGAAAGAAAACCAAAACAACAATCACAATGAAAATAGGAGGAAAACCCACAAAAAAAATCTTCATTTCAATTTGATATTCTAAACTCTTGTTGTTTTGCCAAATTTAATCATGTTCTTGCAAAAAAAAATTGTTGTTCTTTTGCTCAATCTTGAGCTGGAAATGAAAATCTGGGTATATGTATTGCAAATTTATAAATATGGTGTTGTTAGTTTGTTTGTTTTGAGAAAGAAATTGTTGTTTTTTTAAAAAAAACCATGAAACAGAGTTTATGCTCTGTTATTTTTGCTTATGGTTTTTCTGGGTTGTTTTTAAATTAAATGTAAAATCATTTTTTTTTAAAAACGTATTATATAAAAAAAATGTTATTTAGGGTTGTGGAGGGGAGGGCCGAAGCCCTACACACCCCACGGTGCCCTTATGGGAGGCGTTGCTCCCACGCAGCACCCCCATTGGGAGGTGCTGCCCACACAACACCCACCATATGGGGGAGGCTGTGTGGCGGCCTGGCCACTCCCATATGGGAGGGGCCCGCGCCCTTTTTGATGTTTGTTTTTTTTATTTAAAATTTAGTTTGTATTTTTAAAATATTATATTATTAATATAATATTATTTAATATTATATATATATAATATATATATTATATTATATATATATATATATATTATATATATATATATATATTATATTATATATATAATATTATTTTAATAGTTAAATATTATTTATTTTATAATAGTTTATTTATATATATATATATATATTATATATATATATATACTTATGTATATATATCATACACATTTAGTGTGTATATGTATATATATAATGTATATATGTATATTTTATATATTTTAAATAAATTATTTTATGGTGATGAACTGCTTAAATTTCAATAAGATTTAAACTTTTAAATATATAAATATATAATAGTATATACATTGAGTATATACTTTTATGTATATATATTTAGTGTATATTGTATCTTTGTCTAGAGGAGTTTCAGTTGATTAATTTATTCTAAGTTGAAATAAAGACTAATTTATTTTATCTAAATGTTTTATTTATCAAATGGTTTTGATTATGGAATATAATTGTGAAACTTAGAGTAGATGATTGGTGTTTAAATACTTCAACGTTGTGAAATGAATTTGGTATATTTAATTGGATAAATGCAAGTAATGGAAACTGAGATTGACTGGATTTAGGAAATCCTAACCTTAGCTTGATTTAATTGCCTAAAGTGCTTTTTATAGTTGATTTGTTCTTTCTCGAGGTTGTAAAAAAAAAAAGAGTAAATTTTTTGAAGTCTTCTAGATAGGGGTTCATTTATTGGTATGGGTTGTCGTTATGTTAGTCAACCTCTGTTATTCCGTGGGAAGTGCGTATAGTTACACCATGTTGTTTCACCCGATTTTCACAAACGGGGATGGTTTGTGCCTACTTGGCAATAGGAGAGGGTTATGTGGTTTGTGCCTCCTTTGGAAGGAGTGGGGTTTGTATTTTGTTATCCTCCAGTGTTTGGAGTGAGTTTCCCTTGTTCGTTGCCTCCTTGGAATTGGAGAGGTCGTCTTATCTAGTTACCCATTGGATTGTGGTTTTGTACCGTGGTTGTGTTTTCGATAGGAGAGTGGCTCTTTGTGGGGGTCCGGAACACAAAGGGGTGCCAGGGTAACTCACCTAGGGTTTAATCAAGTGATAATTTAAAAGAATTAATAAGGAACTTTCACACTAATAAAGATAATGAATTCCTCTCTCACGAAGCATGCGTTTGTTAAGGCTCGAGATGAGACGAGACGCATAGTTTTGCATGAGGGTCCGGCGGCCGGTAGAGGTAAGCCAGGGTAACCCATGATGGAGGTTTGGTAGCCTAGGAAGGTTGAACCAGGGTAACTCATAGCAAATTATGTATGACACTCTACCTACGTCAGCAGTCAGTCAATTATTGTGTGGTGTACAGATGATGTACATGATCATTGTTCTTTGGAAGCATTGTAACTTTGTGTTAAGTGTTTTTGTGGTTGTAGTTGTTTCAGTTCAGTTATGTATTAGCCTGTGTCTTGAGGTAGATGGTCTTGTGTTGGATTCCTAGTTACTATCTCCTAGCACAGGGGGTGAGCCTTCAGGTATCACATGGTTGGGTGGAACGTGTACCTTAATCTATTGGATTGTCTTCTTGTTCATGTGGACGAGATTTCCAGTTGGAGAGCTTGTGGGATCCAATTTCTCTTCTTGCTTTATTCTTTCTGAAATTATTGTAATTTTATTACCCCTCATTTGTTATCGAGGTGGAAGTTGTAATCTGTAACCTTACTTATTGGATTTATCTCATTCGGGGAATGAGTGTTGTAATCATGTTGTAAATTATATTATTGGAATCAAGTGATATCTCATATTCTTTGATGTAAATTATTATGTATGGAATGTATGTGAACTTAAATTGTTAAGTATTTAAATGTTATGGTTTTGATTCATGTTTCTTGTTTGGGTTTAAGTAACTCAGTCTCGTAACCTTAGGGGATTGGTTGGAAATGGTTAGTGAACTTGCATGTTATTTGTATATTAATTGTTCAAAAGAAAAAAAGAAAAAAATTAGTTCGTTTGTGTAGTAAATTGCAACTTCCCCTAGGGTTGTGTGGCGGGGCGTTACATTACCACCTCCAAATATCTCATATGGCTTTGATACCATATAAGAATTCGGGAAAAAAAAATAGAACCATACAAAAAATTTACAGAAATAATATCATGCTTCATTTGGTTTCATTCAAATATATAAAACATATTTATAGGATTTTCATGTCATATTATTTAGGAAACAATATTCCTAAATAGAATAAGTTTTTTTAACAACTCAACATACGACCATTAACCAAATAACCTTTTAAACAAACTATGTAACTAATAATTCTAACAAATATGTGAACACTAACAATAGTTTTCCTGACATTGATAAAATTTAATATGACTGATTGTAAACCAGCTAATACACCATGTGAAGTAGGATTAAAATTGAGTGCTAACTCTATTTAAAATAAGGTGGATGGAAAATTGTATAGACAATTAGTTGGTAGTGTTTTACATCTCACCATAGCTAGACCAAATTTTGCATATGTAGTTGGTATTGTATCCAGGTACATAGCATATCCACACATTGAGCATTGGAAAGAAATTAAAGAATATTAAAATATATTAAAGGTACCTATCAACGTAGAATTGAATACTAATATGGAGGAGAGCCTACTCCATTTGGGTATACATATTTTGATTATGTTGGTGACATTGATGACAAAAAATAAATTTTATGTATATATTCCATCTTAGCTCAGGACCAATTTCTTGGAGTAAGAAACAATCAACACTATCGCTATCACCTAAAAAAGTTGAATATGTCAGTTCATCAAAGGCATCTCAAGAAGAATTATTTCTTAGAAGACTACTTGAAGAAACACAACATCTACAAGATTTTCCAACTATTATATTTTGTGATAATCAAAGCACTATCAAACTAGCAAAAAATCCTATATAGCATGCTAGATCCAAGAAAATAGAAGTACATCATTACTTTGTTCATGATTTGATTGAGAATCAAGTAGTGGAGTTAAAATTTTGTGGAACAAAAGATCAAATTGCTGACATATTTACAAAAGCACTACCTATAGTTATTTTTTTTAGATTTAGGGCAGGCTCCATAGAGGGGGCTTCCTGAAAGAATTCAGTGGGTGTTGCTGAGATTTTTTAGGATTATTTTTAAGTGGGTGGTCCCATGAATTTTGTAGCATAAGCTCCTATAATTATGGAATTTGGTGGTCTCACAAATTTTATTATTTTGCGTAGTCAATTTAGCAACATAAATAAATACAAAATAATAAAAATATTAATTGGTGAGTGTAGACACTTAAAAATGTGTTGAATGATACTACACAATTGAATCTAATATACTAGCATCATTTCGTCCTAAAATTCATTCTCTTTTTGCTTATTTTGATTAAATTAACCTAGTTAATTAATCAAAGGGCCCCATGTTCATCTATTTAATCTAATTAACCCAATTAGGTTAATTCACTCTCCATCATATTCACCTTTCATCCTGTCTAATCAAATAATGTAAATTATTTAATTATCCTTCTTATATCTTCTTATTTAATTAAATAAATAATAGTTATCCTAGTTATTTAATTAAATATCCTAATCTCACCCCTTCATTAAATAAATTAATTATTTAATGCTAAATCTTAAATTCCTCCAAAAGGGAATATTTCTGTGGAATATCCCTCCTTTTTGCACATTAAAACTTTGATTTAATTTGCTAAATGATAATTTTCCTCAACCACTTGCATAAGAATATTCTCCCTTTTCACTCATTCAAAAAAGGGAATATTATTCTCTGTAACAAACTTTCAACAAACTTCTTGAGCAAGTTTTGAAAGTGTGCTTCTTTGCATAATTGTGAGCCCTTGATTAAATATCAACTTGCATTCTCAACCCTTGATGGAAACCCATGATCCATGCTTCCATCTTCTTTCTATCTTGACACTTGATTGATTCTTTCAATCTTGACCATCGGTTTCTCATTTCCTATTCTATAAATAGACTTTGCATCTATTGAATAGGGATCCACCTTTTTAGAGAAAACTTATGCTCTTGAAACTCACACCCATTTGCACTCATGTTTTACATTTCATAGCATTTTAGATTAATTTTCATGAATTGATAGCTTAGCATCCATCAATGGCTTCCATGACAACTTGGTTTGCATTCATTTAGTATATCTAGGACTTGCATTTTTGCATCTTGTACACATTTATCATAGAATTACATACACATACATCAAAAATCTTAGCTTTTATCATGTTTTTGTTCATCCTTTTCACCAATTTCCATCAATTTTAATCAATGAAATCAACTGGAAAGGCTCATATTATCCAAGAGATTGGGAAAGGGTCGCCATTCCACATCAATGCGACACCACTCTCCTAATACGATAGGATTCAATGTCTTAGAATAGATGTTTTTCAAGCTTTCGTGTTTTAGCATGTTAGTTTTAATGGCTTCTTCACTTTGTTGATATTAGATATCTTATTGGGATCACGACTTAGGTAGTTAAATAGGCTTTAAATTTGTTTGAATATAGAATGTTTAGTTAACACTATGATTATGGTCACATTTTGATGCTAGAAGGAAGGTCGTACTAATCAAATATTATGAATTTCTCTTTAGATTCTTGTTTTCTTGTGTTTACAGGTTCAACGACGTACTTGATCAAATTCAGTGATGTATCTGGGATGCATCACTATACAATGATGCACTTTGGTTTGATTTTAGAGATGCACCATTAATTTCACGACGCGTGATTTAATTTTGTCACCACATATTTAAAATAGCAACGCTAAAATTATTTTTCTTCACATCATGAATTTAATTATAGTGACACATTTGATATGATGACACTATTGATGTCACTATTTACTACATAGTGACACATTTTATTTTTCCATTTAATGAAATAGTTGTGATATGGCGATGCATTTGATGAAATGTAGTGATGCAATTGATTTCAACATCACTTTTTAACTAGTAAACAAAACAAAGTCTGAATTTTGACATGTGCTTTAAAAAATTTATTGCATTTGATTTCTAACATATCACTAACTTCTGGTTTTTATTTTTGAGTCTAATTGGTTTTGTAGATTTGGGCAATAAAATTTGAAGTGAAGGGGCATATCATCATTTGACTATATATTGTAACAAGTGTTTGTACACTTGGCAATTATAACCAATTTTCATGATGCTTTACTTCACATTTTAGGACCAACTAAATTTCCTTTTGGGTTTAAAATTAACATTCAAAGTTGGTTAAAATTGAACCCACATATCTACATTTTGCAATATCAGTTTAAAATTGAACAATCAAACACATCAACTTGGTGCTTAAAATGAACTCATTATTCTTGTCAAGGTTAAAATGAATGTGTGTTTGATTTTCCTGTGTGTACTTGTTGTGTGTATCCCCTCCCCTTGCACTTCGTGTGATTTTGGGTGAAGAGAAACACACAAGTATACTTTTCTTCTTGGAAGCACCTATCCTCTCCCCATGCACTGTTTGGAAATCTTGGGTGATGAAAGAACTTTAAGCTTCACAATATGTGTTACCTTTAGAGGGAATTCCTCCCAGCTTGTGAGAGGGAACGACCCAAGCGCTAATTTCATTTGAGTTCGCTATATAAATAATTGGTGCGATGAAGGTCATTAACCAACTAGTGTTGTCTTATATTGATGAATGTCTCCCTTTGTATCTGTGTGATACATCAAAACCCTTAGATATTTCTAAGGGTTGAGAGGCCTCTTAAATTGAGTGAATTGTCACATGTATAGGCACCAGTTTATCCTGAAAGTCCTGATTAAGAACATTTATTAGTAGTAGCTCACCAATTTTATCTTTGAAGTGTATTTTAAAGTAGTGAATTGGAATAGCACCATTCTAAGAAGTTACTTACCATGTTCAATTTTTGGTTGAGGCAATAAAGGAAATAGGGAAGGGACTATTTTTCTTGACGTGTCAAGATGGTACATTTCCTTGACATAGTCTATTTTTCCATTCCATCTTCATAGATTAATCATCTCTTAGGGGATGATGGTAAGCCTACTAAGAAATACGCACCCACTTGAGCTAGGGTTGTAATTTCTTGAGATTTAGTTCAATACTTGCTTGGTTCCAAAACATTTCAAACAAACATCAACAAGTCTCAAAATTTCAAACCCTTTGGTTTAAGTATGGATACCCTTTGAAAGTCTAGATATTGATGCCTGTCCTAAGGATTCTATCCTTAGAAACTTCTAAATACCTTGGCTTATATCTCAATCCATACTTCCCAAAGTTAACATAGGAAACTATGGCTCTAACTTCATGAATTTCACATAATGGACCTTGTGAAATGAATGGTTTTTTTGACATAGACATTTTGTTTGAAACTTAAGCAAGACAAGTGTTTGTGGTAAGAAGAAAGTCGTTAATCAAGATAAGACTCTCAAATTGAAGCCCACATGTGTGATTGATCTTTCACCTTATGACCATTTGGTGTTTGATTTCTCCACTTCAACAACCAAACCTTATGCTCGCTATCGTACAACCAAACTTTGAGCTGATTTAAGGAGAACAAACATACATGATCAGTAGTTTGAGAAGCTTCAAATTTGAGACAAATGAAACACCAAAGCAATGGAGAAATGTAGCAAACATCCTAGAAAAACAAGAGCGAAAATTTGATATTACGGCCGGAAGGCACGTATTACCACCTCCTATGTGGCAATAAGTATCCTCTTTTCAAAAAATAGAAAATCCCAAAAATAAATGCATAATTGAACTCCACCCATGTTTATGTCTTCATGATCTCCCATAAAATCAAAATTCCCAAAAGAAGTTCAACATTCTGCCATTTCAAACGTAGACATCATAGTTTAAGGTTCATCAGAAAATGAGCCTTAAAGCTTTACTGCAACCAAGACATCTTGTTAAGAAATTTTTATGCTTGCTCTTTGTTGGGTGACCCATATTTATATGTGCAAATTTTCCCTTTCATTCAAGTCAACATTGATCTTTTGGGTTGAGTTACTCATAGGGTAAAGCATTTTTCTCACTACCTTGATCTTGCAACACAAAGGCTTACTCTAGGTAAACATTTTGGGTCAAACATTTCATCCAACCTTCATCATCTTTCACACTTCAATTCACCAAACTTTATAAACTTTTGGCACACCAACACTTTGGACTTAGACATCATCAAACACAAACACTAACTTAGCTACATTGTGTGTGAAATGAATCCTTTTCCATGCATTTAGTTAAGTTAGTTATCACATTTGTGGACTAGTTTATCTTGAAGGTCACAAGTCTACCTTAAAGATTTACAAGTTCATTATCATCTTTATCCATATCAAAAAAATAAAACCTCTTTGTCCAAAATTGTTATCCAAAATTTTTGCAAAGATCACTCCTGATATCATTCACCCATTCCAACTCCACTTCACATCATTGCTCCAAAACAACTTAGAGTGACACTTTTGACAAAATTTGATTCAACTAAAGAGTTTAAATATTACAATCCCAACATAACTCTCCCATAGGTGACCCAAAATTTATGGTAACAACAAGATCACAATATAAGAGAATCATGGAGAAAACCAAAGTCACATCCACCACAAGTGATACTAATCCACAAGAATTCGATCCAAGGAATCATTCTACCTACTCCCAACAACCTCAAGATCTGGTGGGACCATACAAGGTAGAAGATGTTACAAACAATCCATTTGAGCTTACTAAAGATGAAATCCTTGAGTATAAACAAGAACATCAAACCTTAGAAAAAATTACTTCAATTCCCCCATCTTTTTTTGCACAAACCTTGACACAAGGCTTGGCTTCATCCATGCTTCAATCAACTCCATCAATAGGACTACGTTGAACAAAAACTCCTAGTCTTACAACTAGTCATACTAAGGACTTTGGTCACACTCTTCCTTTGGAAAGAAACAAATTTGTGGGTACTCTAAACACCAATCCACCCCAAAACACTACTTGGACATCTACATTTGGTGCTCCTACCATTCTTGAACACCCCCTACATCCGCATAAACCACTTACACTCCATGACTCCACAACAACCTCAAAATTTTGAGGGAAACCATCCTCGTCCATCCCCATAAGTACCAAAAGTGTTCCCAATGTCACACAAGGTATTATGGACCAAATATCTCAAATAGACCAACAAGGGAATGTCAACACCCTTACGTAAAATCAACCCTTAATGCAACAAGGGACATCTTTTTCCAACCACCCATTAGTTTATCTGTCCCATTGGTTTCACAAAACATATACATCCCATATATCACCAACCCAAATCAAAACAACACCTTGGTCACAAACCCCATCAACCAAGGTAATACCTTGGTCCCACCTCAAATACAAGGGAACCCTCTACTCATCAGTTAAGGGAACCTTTTCAATAAATTTCAAGGTTTGAATGTGCCATTACTATCACAACACCAAATGGCACCATCATCATGTTTATCCTTGGTCCCTCACATCATGTAAAATCAAATGGGACCTCAAAATTACATTCCTCCATCCCAATCCATCATTTTTCAAGGAATGTTAAACCAAGGAAACCCCAACCTCTCATCATCAACCCACCATCTACTTAAACCATAAACACCCAAAAACCATCACAGATGTCCCAACAACCAAATGATCTTACATTGAAAGCACATGCTCTAGCCTTGCAACAAGCACAACTAGATTATCAACAAGTCATGCAACAACAACAAGCCCAACAAGCAGCCTTAGCAACATAACAACAACAACAAGCATAACAACAAGCCCTAGTGGGGAAACAACAACATGACCAACAAAAAGCCTTGGTGGCCCAAAAACAACACCAAGCAGCCTTAGCAGCACAATAACAAAAAACAAGTGCAACAAGTAGCCCTAGTAGCCCAACAATAGCAAGAAGCCAAACAACAAGCCTTGCTAGCCCAACAATATACCCAACAACAACAACAAGGTTTATACTATAACCCTTAACAAAACATCGCCAATACAAACATGTTAGGAACATATACGCTTCCACCACCATCACCTTCGTAATATCCTACACCACCATACACACCATACCACACCCCATCATATCAGAATCCCATGAACAATTTGTCTACCATCCCACAATATGCAACATATGTTCCTCCACCAAACCCAGAAGACAATGTAGCATTGCAACTCAAGGAATTAATAGAACAAATATAGGATATTCAAATGGGAAAGACAAAGAAGCGCCATACACAACAAAACCTATTTCCATATCCATTCAATCAAAATATCACAATGGTACCTTTCCCTCCTAATTTTGAGGTCCTCAAATTTGATAAATACAAAGGGAGAGGAAAACTTGTGGATCACATCAAAGAATTCAATGTCATGTGTATGGAGGTTTCCTACAATGATTCCTATTTGATGTGCCTCTTTCCACGAAGTTTGATTGGCCCAACCATCGATTGGTTTTCACAATTTCCTCTAGGTATCAAAACCTTTCAATAAATCGCCGATAAATTCATAGATTACTTCTTCAATCTTGACATGGACATGAGCTTAGAAGATTTGTACACTCTCAAATACAATAATGGAGAATCTTTCACTAATTTCTTGCAAAGATGGAGACAAAGAGCCAATAAGAGAAAGTGGCCCATTCTCGACAAACAAGTGGGGATTATCATCAGAATGTGGATCCAAATTTGCCCTTCCACTTGAAAATGCAATGTATTACAACCTATATGATGAAATTTTCCCTAGAGTACTCAACATTGAGCAAGCTCTAATATCACAGGGAAATACCCAAGCATACAAAGACAACCACCCATCAACCCGTTCAAATCACAAGCCTCAGGTCTGGGCTAAGAACAAGGACGTGATGAATGATGGTGTGGTAGATGCTAAGTGTTGATCATGTTTTCTGCACAATAACAGCCAGACAGAATATGATATCCTATCTCTCTTGAAAGGTAAATCTCTATCGGCAAGCCTCAAGAGATAACCCCAAGGTCTTTAATGTCAGGTCTTGACAATGCACAAACAACTTAATAACGAAATGTGAAAATGTTGGTAATCACAATGGGACCTTACTACAAGAAAATCTGAATCAATTTTATCAGATCTAACAATCTGATGGTGCTTCAATCCTAGATTTAACCCAATAAAGAAAGAAATAGAAAAGAGAAGGGTTTTAAGATATTTTCTAAATCTAATACTACTCCTAGGATTAACAATGAAAGTAACCAATACTCGAAATGGACCAATCTCTCAAAATTGATCTCTACTTGACCAAGATAAATCTACAACCTCACATAAAACAGTGCAATCTTCTGAGGTGTTAAGATTTTCAAATCATGAACACTCATTCAAACAACCATATTGCAGTTGTAGTGAATGAACCTTCACAATCGAACTTAAGCACAAGGAATATGAAAAGTCCAAGCTAACTTTGCAAAGCAACTAACAATCAGTTGGTTGCAAAAAGTATGGACTGAGATATTGCTGCAACATTTAAGTATTAGATCACAAACATTATCAAATCGAATCTAATCTAGATATTTACCAACTCAAAGAAATTTTAAAGATGAATGGAAAAAAACCATGCAAAACAAGAGAGCACAAATATGGCACCAAATAACAATGTCACTATTTGCATTTGAATTGTTCACTGTAGCAACAATTTTAGCTTTCTGTTACAATATTTGCTTGAGGGAAACTACCTGCTAACTTACTCTACTTCTATATTATGATTACAAGTTCTAACTTCCTAACTATTTCCAACTATCTAATTCTTCTAACCCTTTACAAATGAGGCCACATGCCCAATAAATAGAAACCCCTAGGAACCCGTCGGCTAGGCAAGGTTTTCACAACAATAACTCGGCACAACCACCCGGCCAAGGGAGTCTTTGAAATGAGTCAAATAATAAATATGTGTTCCATCGAGGTTGGCCCGGGATCTATGATGCAGCCCGGATGACACACGAGAAGATAATGGGCAAGCACAAATCGCGCCGCTGCCCATCATTAGCTCCCTTCCCTATTATCCCTGTGCCAATTTGACTCTTCATGTAGCTTCAAGAATGCCACATCTAAGTCGGCCATAGGTACTACCGGCAGAACCCTAAGTCGCCTCTCAATGGACGCAATCTCGTCCCTTGAGTGTTTGACCGACCTATCCCAATCTACCTTATAGTCACATGCTTCTCAATAATTGCAAGGTCGGTGGCCGCATCATCCAGTTGGTGCTCGGAAATAGAACCATCATCAAGTGGTGCATACACATCATGCCACCATTCTCCCAATTGTTCTAGGCTCAAGTACTTGGGCGCAATCTTCCTTCTTCCCGTCATGATTTTGAAGAAGGCAATAGAACCATTGTAAACCCCGGTTAGGGTGTCATCAATCTGCTTCCCTCGTTTGTGAAGCTTTTTCAATACCTTCTGCCTAATTTTCAGCGCCTCAAACCAATCCCAAGGCTCGGCAACCCTAGAAGAAGGAATAATTTCGTCACTCACCAATCCGCCTGGGTGTATTCCATTAGAGTTCTAGTTTTTTGTAGAAGGAGGTTTGTATCCTCCTTATCTTGTGCCAACACTTGTTTCAACCACTTAGTCGCCATAATAGCATCCTGCCCTGTTGACAAGATCTCCTTAATAGCTTCATCACCCTTCTCTCACACTCCTTTCAACCAATTCACAGTGGCAAGGGTGGAAGCTTTCATCATTTCAAGCTCAGTTATGGTCTCCTAAGGCAGAGGATTGGTAGCAGAGGAAGAGGGATTAATGGACTATAGAGGCTTTATTAATTCCTCCAAGCACTTCTTGAGATTTTCATTTTCTTTCTTTAATTCCTGCTTGGCTTTCACTTCCCTTCTCAATCTATCCACCATAACTACACTGGAGACCCCATAGTCCTCAATATCCTGCTCAACTGATGTAGGCCCAAGATTAAAAGCCTGTATATTATAATCACTTCCAGCCACATCATCCATGTTTTTATCTAGAACAGGGGTAGCAATATGAACAACCTTGCTATGTGCCTCATCCCTCTCGACCCGTGAGATCACCCTAGCCTTCTTCTTTCCTTTATCCTTTCCAATACTGGCCAGTAGTGCATCCCAGTTCGGTGGACTATCCTCCACAACTACCTTTTTTCTCTTTATTTCTCTGTCAAGCCACTCCGGGACACTGGACTCCAATTGCACTTCGGCTTGTTTTTCCTCCACTTGTTGACCCCTGGGTGCCTCCTCTTCCAAATTCTGTTTCTTAGGATTCTCATCTTTCTTACTTTCCTCTTCTCCAACATGTTCCTCCTCCTGTTCAAGTGATGGATCCTCTTCTGCCTCATCTTCCCTTGGAGGAGGTTCAACTACTTCAGTCCCAATAGGAGAGTCTGCATGTGCAACCATAGGAGACTGCATTATCTTTTCAATTTCTGCCTCCACATTGTTGAGTTCCCCTTCATGGAATTTTGAACCTTCAGTATCTGGATGATCCTCAACATTTTCCTCCTCTCCTGGTTCACTTTGAGCTTCGTGAGTGGGAGGCACATCATCATGCTGCATCTTATGAGAGGCCACCGGAGGTAGGTCAGCCTTAGGCATACTGTCCCTGGGACAAGGAGTCCTGGACTTCCTTGCATACACTGTAACACCCCGCCGTGCAAACCCCAAAGGAAACAAGTAAAAATGCAACTATTTTTTTTTTTTTAAAACAAAAAAAGAATGAACAATAATTTATTCATCATACCAAATGTTCATCTTGCATAACCAATTCCCTTGGGGTACACGAGGGCATTACTAAAGAACTAAACCCATAACAACATAATCATTAATCTAACCATTACATAAACCATTCATCATAATAATACAACAAACATGTCTAATATCCAAAGAATTTGAATATCAAATACAATCATAGAGACATAAGATAATAGAATAATCAAAGATATAAACATCATATAAAATTGCATCATGAAAATAGTACAAGATGAATCACAAAATTGATAGTACAAAACATCAATAAGAGATTACATCATAACAGCATCATATACAATTACAAAACAAAACTTCCCAACTACATGGGAGTGATACAACAATAATGAATTACATAAAAAGTACAAAGATCTGGTACCCACGAACACTGGATCAACAACAACTGTCAGCACTGCACTGAATAATAAACCTGCATAAAAAGAGGGAACCCAACAGGGTGTGAAGCACGATCCACCTGACCACCCCTGTACTAGGAGTAAATAAAGAAGGATCCCCAACCAAGAACATCCAGACATGGACATATGACCAACTCAAGAGAAAAATATAAACACATAAGATCACCCAAACTTAAACAATAATAAATCATCAATTCAAGACAAAGGACCACTTCTAGAGGATTTCCAAAGAAGCAACATAATAAGGAGTGTTAGAGGAGAGTCTCATCGCATGGCTTTATATGGATTCACCAGGCTACCTATCACAAGATACCGCCTCCATCTACCAATGGATTATCCAGGCAACCAAGTTCTAGGAACCGCCTCCATCTATGGTTTGCCAGGCTACCTATCTCAAGGAACTGCCCCATAGGGTTGCTCATGCGGAACCGTTAACCTTTTGTGAAGACAAGGCATAGATCTTGCCAACCATGACCTTCTCAATCCCCTTTAGCCTGTGATAGCACTAAAAGGTGGATGAGGCATCAATTATCTTTTTAATGTGATTCTACCCACCCCCTAGTTAATTACTCAGGTTTTCACTTATTAATCACACTCTAATGAGGGCTATCCTGGCGCCCCTTTGTGCATCGACCACCCACTTAGAGCCACTCTCTCGCTAGACACTCAAAACATAAAAACCAAAATCCAAGGGTTGTACCAACAAGGAAACATAATATCCAACCTCAATTGAAGCAAACGCGAGACATTACCCATCCCGCCAAAACCACAAAATAGAAATCTCATTCCCATGGTACAACCCAAGAAAAATCACCACAATCGACAATATGATCACAATCTTGACCAAAATGAAATCAATGAAATTCTCACAACTTTTCTCAATGCCTCTGGAAGTATACAACAACATAAAATATTTCACAAAACTAACTGGGTTCCCACACCAAAGGCCAAAAATAGGGACAAATATCCAATTAAGGATCAAATATAAAACACTAATTTTTTTTCACCTCTGGAAGGCTATCAAATCATTAACACAGTGTGTCTTCAACAAGGAGACAACATACATAATCATCCGCAAGGACCAAAATCTAATCACAACCTTATGACGCAAACGAGCTCCCTCCATAAACAAACTCAAATAAAATAAAATAAAATACATAATCAACTTGATACAAATCAACCGGCTCAAACCATCAAATCAATCATGGAAATAATTAACCATCCATATAGAGAACTTACAAAGAAATGAATAAAGCAATAGAAAATCATCTAATTTAACATAGGACATACAACCTAATTGCTTAAAATAAATCTTATATATTAATTTATTTTATGATAAACACAAAAATTAAGAGCTTTCACTTACCTATTGTTTTTACTAATGTTAAGACATATTCCAATCCTAAGTAAGATCGTGTATGAATATCAAGCCTAGATATCCTTCTAGTTATTCTCAATTCAAAATAACATTTCATTCTAAATTCTTTTGAAGAGGATTATTAAAATCAAATAGAAGGAGAATTCAAGTTCACTAAATGTCAACAAAATGCTTACTGATTTTCATATTCAAGGTAAGTCTTTTAAAATGAGCAGCTTTTCTCTTAAGACAAATTAATTCAAGTACTCCTACTTTATCCAATATTCAAAATATATCACTATCCTTCTATTTCTCCAACATCTACAAGAATTAATTACAAAGGAAAATTCAACATTCTACTATCAAATATTTATAAAAGACTTTGTAGCCAAAGACAAGCTTATTCGTTCATTGGATCAACTATTTCAATAGATTGATTAAGAAATAACAATATTTTACTTGTGATTGATTTTATATTTCATTTATTCAATTCTTTTAATAAAAATAAATCATTTCCCTCTAAGAATTACTTCCCTAATTAATCAATTTATTTTAACCACTAAGTTTAATAACTAACAAAATGCAGCTTATGTTTTAACCACAAGTACTTATTCAGGACTACTATCTTAATAAATTATTAGTCTAATATAATTCACTAAGTAAATTCTTCCCAAACCAAAATACCAACATACTTTTCTTATTATCCCAAACACAATAAAACATACATATAGATACTTTTATCATCACTTTAAGTTTTAAATAAAGATCACACACATGAAACCAAAATTTACAAATATTCAAGAATGACATATTCTTTTTCCTAGAGTGATGATCATATTTGACCTACATTCTCCTTGGTCTAACCTTATCTTTTATAGAGGGTAAAATTATACATCTATCACGATTATAAAATTACAAATACTAATGATCATAAACGATTTAGAGCAAATGAATCATCCAAAAGATATAAATGTATACCTAACGAATACCTACTTAAGTTTGCAATACCCAACATTTATTTTAACTCGTTATTTGAATTATCCTTTTTCCTTAACCACTTTCTATAGATTCCAAGTGCTACGACTATGGTAGATTGACAAAGGGATTAAAGAGGCTATTTAATTTACTACGCCTTTCCAAGTCTAAAAGTTGCAGCTGTGATAGGTGGCCAATGGTTTCAGGGAGGCTATTTAATTTTGTACAATGTCTCAACTCTAAATGTTGTAGCAGCAATAGGTTGCTAAGTATATTAGAAGTGAATATTGTAATTTGGAAATATCACTGTCTACTATTATTATCAAGTTCCAAATGTTATCCACAGGCTTGAAGGGAGGGACACCGGTGAGGTGCAAACACGTGACTTAAGGGTAGGAGAAATATTATGATAGAAATGACAGTATTTTATTTTCCAGTGCTGCAACTATGAGAGATTATCAAAAGAATCAAACTGGTTATTTAAACTTTTTCAAATTTCCCATTATGTTCAAACATCACAGCTGGGACAGGTTGACAATGTATTCAGAGAGATTATTTATACTTTCAAACTTCCAATTATGCTCAAGTACGCGGCTGAGACAGGCTGCCAAAGAAATCAGAAAGATTGTTTAAACCTTTAAACTTCCTATTATGTTCAAGTGCGACGGCTGAGACAGGTTGACAATGGAATTAGAGAGATTATTTAAGCCTCTACAACATACTACTTTCAAGTACTGCAGAGGTGGCAGGTTGCCGACAGAATTTGGGGAGACTTCATACACCTCTATAGATTTCTGCAAGGAAGTGCTCAAAATCCTTGAATTAAAGGGGCACTCTAGATCACATCCTACGTTGTAAGCTTTCCTTGTGCTCAAAGTGCATGCAGTCAAGCAGTTTAGTGGATGCGACCGTACATTTCTCACACCACAACAACCCTTCTGGCATTGCGTCTATAGTTGATCATCAGGTGTGCATGGTTGGCCTTCATGCCCATGCTGGCTATCATGCTACCAATATGTCTGTTAAGCCTGTGGTGTCGATAGAGCATCTATGAAAATTGGCTAAGTATTTCCAGTAACACTACTTCTGTATTTTGACGGATCCCCCAAAATACTATGATTTAGGTTCCTCTCTATAACATCTGAGCAGGAGTAGCTAGGTGTGATGAGGTTCATAAGGTACGGAGATTGATGCACGAAAAAGGAATTAAAATAGATACTTGATTACAGAAAGAATTGAGGATGTTTGATTCCAATTTCCAGGCATCAAGTATGGTAAGGATATATTCGAAAGGTATATACACTAGAAGGGTCTAATCAACGTGCATGCCCAATATAGAAGCATAGCCAAGGCATGCAGAAAGATTGATAGAATACATCAAGAAAGGTTTCCAAAAGGACCAAGATGTGCCAATGTTCAAATCATTTTATTTTCAGATTATGAAGTACTACAACTCATTCCAGATCCGACTTAGGGTATCAAGAATTATCTGCTAAAATCCACATTCTTTTAAAATGCCCAGTTATTGCATCAAGGCAAGATCTAAACAATGTATGCATTCGAGATTTGCGATAAAGCTTGAAAGATACGCGACTTAGGCATAAATCTATAATTAAGAGAATTTATTAAATGTATTGAACAATGCAGAATATGCATGCAATATATTACACTTTTAATTCTGGCTATTCTTGAAACGATAAGGAATACAGATTGGTTTTTTTTTTTTAATTTTAAAAGTTAACGAGACCATACCTTGTAAGACTGTGCATATGTATATATATATCACCATTTCAGAACATATGGTACCTTCAGCTTGGGTGCTCGATTCCCCATAAGGAGAATGGATATTGTGCAGGTTTAATTGCATTAAACTTCCTTTTTTCCAATCATCGAATCCTAACTAAAAGCCTCATATACAAAAGTGCAGAATTCCCATGATGGACTTCCCCTCTTTGTCGTTTCCCTCCCCCTTCCTATGAAAAGTAAGCCTTTTTATCGACTTCCTCAGAATTCGAAAAGACTTAGAGTATAAAAGAAATGAATCCTTAGACCCAGCTTCTCCGCTGATTTCAGAGTGATTTGCTTTCCCTTCCCTTCATTGGTTCCCATGCTTTTGTAACGGTGCTTGCAACCAATCATACTATAGACCCCTTTTCAAAGATTATCCTTCTAACTTTCATTTTGTTTTAAATAATTATTATTCAAAACATTTCTATTTAAATCTCGTTATCCTCTCCTATTAAATAATTGCCCTCGCACAATAATAGTTTTTTTCAATTATTATTAATTACCGTTCAAAGCCATACTATTTTTATAGCTTAATTTCATTAATTATTTAATATTACAATTTGTGCTTTATATTTCATAATTTAATTTATTCTAAATCACTCAATTAAAATAATTATCTTATCTTCATTTAATTCATCCATTTATAATTATATTACTTTCACCTTTAAACAATTGGTTTCAAATGACAATACAACTATCAAATATTATTAAGTCTAGTTTTGATTTTAAATAACTCAAATGACCTTATAATTTAATTAATTTAATTAATCCAATCTAGACATACTATTGGTGTTATCGCATAACTTAAAGATCAAATTAAATAAACCAATCATAAAATCATCATATCATTATCAATCAACCATTAACACTGAACCGACATGACGACCCACCAATAACTTACAGGAACATCAAGGACGATAGAAACGAAGGAGCACTACATACACTTTGGCCTTCTCCTCTGAGCTTTCAACACTTATTACTGGTGGGGCAACTTCTTCCCCAACCTTGGAGCTAGCCTTCTTTGATAGTTTGATAATTCTCTTCCTCTTAGGCACAGGAACATTAAACTAGGGACTCTACTCGGACTTCCTAGTCCTTGTCCTCTTCTTGGCTTTTTGCCGCCTCTGTTTTTCTGTTTCCTGGACCTTTGTTTCTTGTATACCTTTAGATTTAGTTTTGAGAGGGGAGTCCAAATTACCTTTACCTTTGGGATCCTACTCGGTGGATTCTTCAGAAGTAGAATGGGAATCTAAGTCCCCCATCAAGGCATATGTGCACTGCACTCCCTTGTTTTCCAATTCCCACAGCGTGTGTTTGAGCCACATCTTAATGAATTTGAGAACCGGATCCACCAGTTGCTTCAGTTTTGTCTTCTCCTCTTTTGACCAATCCACATCACCAATTGGTCTATCCTTTATGGCTTCATAGGCATGGTCCTGCATCAATTTTCCATCATCTTCCAGTTGGTCAGGAACTGCCCTTACATTATATAATCAGACTGCATCAATTGAGAGCCTGGAGAATTTCTTCTTCCTAACCTCATATTCATCACTACAGTTGGCCCAATAGTCCTCTAAGTTAACCTTATGGCAGTACTCTCTACTGGCCTTCTTTTGAGCTTCTCCTGTGATGTCAAATCTAGATCTCTTGGAGTGGAAAGACAAGCCAAGAGCACTCAATTCTTCTTCTGAAGCTTGGGCAGAACCAATGGAAGGACATACCTCTCCAGTTCCAATTCTTAGGGGAAAATCCCCACCAAATCCTGTGTTATGCTTGTCCTTCTTGATAATGGCATTGAAGTCACAAATTTTCCTGGTGACTTCCAACAATATGATGTGGTCAGTGGGATACCTTGGAAGTCTGAACGGGGCCTTTTGACAGCCATCAACCCAAATGTACGAGAAAGTAGGGAACTGGATGAACCACACCCCATATTTCTTAATGAGCTCCTTAGCCAGATCGAAAATCCTGACATGCTATGTCTCCTGAAGCATTCTAGTGATATGCATGGTGAATGCATCATTTTCCCTCCTATAGTTTAGGCTTCCCAAATACAACTAAGGGAAAACTTCATAGATGATATCTTGTTCGAAAATTCCCTTTGTATCTAATCCTCTGTAGGGATGGAATCTAGCAAGTGCATAGACCAAATACGAGGTCATGGTGAAGGTCTTTGTCTGCAATACATTAGACAACTGCTTGTGAATAACTTGGCTAATGATCCCTGCCCAATGGTAGTCAATTTTCTCTTGTTCCATTCTCACAATGGCATGGCACATCAAATTTTCAAATGTACCAACATTCCTCAATCCGACCACCCTGCTCAGAAAGGTGATGGCATCGTAGTACTCCTTCTTGAATTTTGCTCTAAACAACTGCTTTGGCAATTTAGAGTAGTGAGACTTGGGTTTCTCCAGCCAGGAGTTGATTAGCTACTGTGACTTCACAGTCTAGTCATCGTAATACTCTTGAGCTGCCTCAATGGTGAATCCCACCACATGAGATATTTCTAGCATGTCAAAGGTCTGGGCAATGGAGACCGGGTTGAGATTGGTAACAACTCTCCCCTGGGGCCCAATAATCCTCTGTGTACCCTGGTCATAGTGTATGGCGCTCTCAAAGACCAGCTCATAGCATTGCACTGTAGAAGGGAAACCGGCTACATGGGACAAGCCTGACTCTTTCATTCTCTTAGCCACCAAAGGAAGATTTTCAGCCACCATTCTTTATTTAAATTCCCCGTAGTCCCAGAGGCCAACATTCGTATCGGTGACTTCTAACTAGATAGAAGTGATCTTACTCTCAGGGACCTTGCTCTTAATGTCCAGCTGGATCCTCTCTACATCGAACAATGAGGAAACAGCTGCTGCTTTACTTGATTCAGCCTGCACTCAACATGAAAACATAGTAAACATCACAGGAAAGCAAGGTTACTCCATCAAAACACCATTAGAATGCATCTTATATAGTCAAGGTGTTATTAAAATTGATATAAAATGACCATAACAAATTTCAGGTTTCAAGACCATCCGCGGAATCTGAACCAGAGAGGAATTTCAGGAAATTCCAGACCGATTGGATTCCAACGAAGAAACCGAGAAACACCTACTTAATCATCAAACCTGATCATTTTAATCAATAAATCACATGAGGGATTCAAGCATGACATGAAATAACCATCAATATGCACCTCATATTATAAACAAATCTAATCATTTCATGTCCCTTTACATTTCACCAAATTTCAGGGAAATCCCTGAGGGACAGATTTCCACGAAGAACGGGCCAAGGAAGACTTTCAGGAAATCTGGGAGACAGCGGATTTCGGAGAAATCCGGACTCGACGGAATTCTACGGTTTAGGCACAATTCTGAACCACTGGAGATTCCCAGAATGTAGGTTTCGGCAAGCGTTACGAGCTCGCTGAGAAGTCCCGACGAAGCCATGAAGTTATGCTGAAAGATGCTATCAAAAAAGGTCTCGCTAGAACATGGTGGTTTCGATGTGATGTCCCAGTGAAAAGGGACATGGCAAACATATCGGTATGAGTTAAGGGTGGTCGGGGTAAGGTCTGGGCGAATTCATCTTGTCTCACCGACCATCAGGGTTTAAATAATCACTCCGGCAAGACTAAATTTTATGTATATGATGTCTCAGCGAAGCCACAAAGTCTTTCCAAAAGGTGGTGTATCAAACATCTTGATGTGACCAGCGGGTAGTCGGGGTAGGGTCTCACCAATAAAGGAGAGTCACGGCGAATCGGGCAAATATCGGTATAAGTTCTAAGTTCAGCTAGAGGTCCTAGCGACTACACAAAGCTTCGCTAACAAACGAATCCCATCGGTATAACGTCTGGCCGACAAACTGCAATCTTAGCGAAGCAAGATTCGAGCTTGCTGAGAAAGGAAGGAGTCGTCATAAGGTCTTGGTGATAGCCAGGAGTCTCATCAAAAGGGAAGGTTTCGGCCAAAACAGAGATCTCGCAGAGAAGTCTTAGCAAAAGACGGATGTCTGGGCGAAGCAAAGGGATATCGGTAGAGCTATTAGATCCCGCTGTGAGCTCTTGGCGACCAAGGACTATCCCGCCAAAAGCGAAGGATATTTTATCGGTGTGAGGGACAATACTATCACAGTGACAAGACACGGACTTAAGAGGGCCCCTCGGTAAAACACAGGGCAATCGACATAAGGTCTCGCTGATGATGAAAGGTCACAACAAAGAGACTTCGAGAGGGATGGATCATCTCGAACTATGACGCTAAGGCACGATTTCACCCAGACACTGAACCCACTAAGGATTTTGAAAAGTTAAAACCAGGGGAAGCTAGGGATGGGCCCTTTCATGAATTTTCTTTGTATTCTAGGCCCATTTTAAGATGAAATCACCTGTAATGGCACTGCCCTAGGTCCAAACCCTATTCACCCGCCATTATCACTTAGGAAAGCTCAAGATTTAGTTGTTTCCACTATTGAGTCACCACTAGGGTTTACTAATTACTCTTAGGCAAGATTCATTGAAATGCAGACAGACAAAAGAGCTCAAAACTCGCCTGGGAGATGACAAAGGATGCAATACGGAACAACCCTAGTGCGAAATAAACAAATAAACAGGAACTCAAATCCCACAAGCCCTTCATAATTCAATTCAAAGCAGAGCAATCAAACACATACTATTACAAAGCGAGAATTGGTCGTAGAAGTAGCAAACGTGAAGCTCAAGGGTGTCCACAACAAACACAGGCGAAAACGCACGAGAAATCACCACCAAATCGATCAATTCAAAGCCGAATGTCCCAAAATCCCAACCAAATACTTGCAAGAAAGCACTCCTTAGCTCAAATGATGGAAAATAGTGAACATAATGGCGCAAAAGATCTCAAAATCAAGTTAAATACATTTCTCAAAGCTTGCACGGAGCCATTAATGCAGTCGATAAGACAGCCAGAGAAGGGGTTCAGGAACTCGACAATCAGGGCGAAATCCAGGAAAATTCGGACCACATGGAAATCCATGAAGACCAAAATTTCCCGAGCAACAAGTGTCCAGTCGGAGTCCAAGCAAGATCCAGGAAAATCCGACTAGGGCGGAAAAACCCGAATCTGGGCAAAAGCCCGAAATTCATCCAAAACTAAAGATTTTCAATAAATAACCTGGGGAAAACACTTAGGCATTGAAAATAAATAGTTTAAACACATGCCTAAGCAAGACCAAACCTTGAAAAGAAACTGCCAAAACACCAAAACCGAAGTGAAAGAGGGTCCTTGCTTAAAGCGGGGCGTGTGCACGAAAAATTGCACAATAAATGGCGACTTCTGCTGGGAAAATGCTCCAGAGCATTTGATGACAAACAGGAATCAAGAACCTAGAATCTATGGTTCCAATCTCACTATCAAACAAACAAGTCAGAATGCAAGGTTCAAAGAATCAGAACCAAAAGATAGACCAAACCTTCATAAACTAAAAATCAAGTGTGTGCACATGAGTTTATTTCCCTCCTTAAGTTACCATAGAAGCCAAGTTCAGTCAAGTCAGGCTACGTAAGGATTTTAACTTCAAAAGAAACCTAGATAGGGCCTCTCTGCCAGTCAGGCGTCCATAGCCCCGGCGAGGTTATCGCTATGACTCTCCTGAATATAGCTCTACTGCCAACCAGGTGTCCATAGCCCCGGTAGAGATATTCAGGTATCCCTGATAAGTTGAATTTATTCTTTTGATATTCAATATTTCACTTTTCTTTCTTTTGATATTCTTTATATGTCACTTTCATTTCAACCTATGGACAATGAAGTTCACACTCAGGGATGAGAACCACAGTGGCGCTGAAGCAGAAATAGGATTTTTCACTTGACAAGATTTCACAAGGATTCCTATAGTGACATCATGATTTTTAAGATATATGAAAGATATAATATTTTTAGAGTATTTCAAGTTCAAATCCACACCAGTGGCTCAATCTTCTATAAATTTGACATTAAAACTGTTGGCAATAGCAAAGATTTCAACCGTCCTTTCAAGATACAAGACTAAAGTTTACCCAAAGAAATACTTAGAACAATTCTAGAGAAGGCACATGTGCCATGCAGGTGCAACACATCCAAGCGAAAACAGACAAACCCCAAAGCAAAAACAACGCAAAGCAAAACAAACCAAAAGAAAACCCACACCAACCAAAACAAACAAATGCAAAGTAGAAAGGGAAACCCTAATCTAACTATATACAAGACCAAAGCTGAAAACAGCTCAAGACTGAAAATAATGCTTCAAATACTGCCCATTCACAGGCAGTGGGATATCCTCTCCAGTGAGAGTTTTCAAATGAAAAGCATTATCTCCCAAGATTTCTAAGATCTGGTAAGGACCGAGCCAAATTTTATCAAATTTTTTGTGCTCTCCCTTACAGTCATGGGCTTTATCCCAGAAAAGAACCAAGTCAGAAATCCTAAAAGCTTTAACCTTGGCTCTCTTATCAAACCATCTCTTGACAACCCTTTGATGCTTAGCAAAGTTCTCCAGGGATTCATCCCTCTTTTCTTCAAGGTGCAATAGTTCAGCAAGCCTTGCCTCACGTCTGTCTCCCTCATCATAATACTCGTTAATGAACTGAAGGGTAGGAATTTTCAACTGTATAGGGAACACAGGTTCCAACCCATAAACTAGGTGGTAGGGTGACATCCCTATGGAGGCTTTATGTCTTGTACGATCTTCCCAAAGAGCAAATCTGAGTTGGGTATGCCCGTCTCTAGGGTTCCTTCCTAATAACTTGCGGATGACAGTCAAAATATTCTTATTAGAGGATTCAGCCAACCCATTACCCTGCGGATAGTAATTGGATGCAAATTTTATAATGATCCCATGATCAAAAGCCCAGTTAGAAAACGTTACCGATGAAAACACAGGACCATTGTCACAAACCAGAGACATAGGACATCCAAAATGATTAAGAATACCAAATTCAAGGAAGTTAATCACTACCTCAGAAGTACATTGTTAGCATGCGAGAGCTTCAGTCCATCATGTAAAGTAATCAGTAATGGTGAGAATCTACATGTGACCAGCGGAGGAGGGTGGATTGATGGGGCCAATGAAGTCCATCCCCCATTGAGCAAAAGGTTTTACCTCGACGACCGACTGAAGTGGGAGCACTGCATACTTCTCTTTGGTGGCCGTCATCTGACACACATGGCATGTCCTAACATGACTGTGGGTGTCTTTGAACAATGTAGGCCAATAATAACCAACTCTGAGAATCTGGTTTGCTGTAGATGGTGTTGACCCATGGCCTATACCATATCTGTCATGGAATTCTGACATCACTTTTTTAGATTTTTCCCTTCCCAGGCACCTTAAGTACACACCTTCATGATTTCTTTTGTATAAGACAACCCCCTTTAACATGAAACTGTCATTCTTTAAGCGCAATGCCCTTCTTTGTACTGGATTGAGATGGTTAGGGCACCTCTGAGTCAGGAGATAATGAACAACATCATCATACCACTCTCCCGAAGAGACCTCCTCTAAAGTATAAGCCTAAGCTGTAAGATCAGGGCCTGTCTCTGCCATTGTATTTGTGAGCCCTTGCCCTCTTACCAGCTTCATGGGTTGAATTTCTATATCATATTCTTGTAGCATAGTTACCCACTTGGCTCTTCATTGTCCCAATTCATTCTGTATCAAGAGCAGCTTGACTGCAGAATCAGGTACTATAGCAAAGATCTTATTTCTGAGGATGTAATGTCTGAACTTCTTGACTGCTCTGACCAAGGCATAAGCTTGCTTCTCCACATTTGGGTACCTCGGTTCTGCATCCTTCAATGGTGTGCTCATGAATGCTATGGGGTGTTCATTTCCTTGGTCAGATTTCTGAGTTAATATAGCAGCACAGGAGTGGTTAGAAGCAAATGAATAGATGTAGAATGGTTTGGCGTAATCGGGACTTACTAAAACTGGAGCTTCAGCAATAGCTCTTTTTATTTCAGCAAATGCTTCCTTTGCTTCTGCATTCCACTCTACCTTGGCCTCTTTTTTCAACATCGCATTTAGTGGCTTGACTATCTCTGCAAATCCAGTGATGAACTTCCTAACAAAATTGATTTTTCCAAAGAACGACTTCATTTCCTTTTTACTAGCCGGTGGTGGGATCTTGAGAATAGACTCTATACGTTCTGGATCAATTGCAATCCCCTTCTCAAAGATAATATTCCCTAACAACTTACCTTCTGTTACTCCAAAGATGCATTTCTTTGGGTTGAGGGACATCACAAACTCTCTACATTTCTAGAAAATTTTGCACAGATCAGAGATATGGTCCCTTCTGTTCTATGAAAATACCACCAGTTCATCCATATAGATGATTATGCACTTCCCAATTATATCTTTAAAGGCTATGTCCATTGATCTTTGGAATGTAGCTTCAGCATTAATCAAGCCAAAAGGAATTCTCCTATAAGCAAAAGTGCCCCACTTAGTGGTGAAAGCAGTCTTATGTCTATCCTCATATTGCACCATGACCTAATTATATCCTGAGTACCCACCCAAAAAAGACATCATCTGAGATCCGTTGACGATCTGGAGTACTTCATCCAGTGAAGGCACTAGATAATTATCTTTCTCTGATGCTCGGTTCAGGTTCCTGAAATCTACACACAATCTGATTTCGCCATTTTTCTTTCGTATAGGAACCAGGTTCGTGACCCAAGTATAGTGTATGACTGGAAATATGATTCTCGTAGACAACAGTTTTTTCACTTCCCTTTGTATTACAAGTTCCAGCAGAGCATTAATAGGCCTTTGTCTCTGTTTGAAAGGTTTCACTCCTAGATTGAGAGGGATAGTATGAGTTATAACTGATGTATCATAAGTTTTCAAGTCCTCGTAACTCCAGGCTACCACATCTGGATAATTGTACAATGCATCATACCTTACCAATAAGAACATTTTTTACATCCTCCTGGGATCCTACATTATACTTGTCACACTGTCCACTAATGGACTCCTTCCTAGTGTCTTGATCCTGGTCACTGATCTTATCAAGATCAAAAATCCTCTCCAGTTGCACCATTCCCCTGGGGATGGTGTTGGTCATCAGGTTGATTACCCCTTCCAAGTCTATCTCTACCTCTTGAGGCTCAATTTCATCAATGATCTGAGAAGCAAAAACATCTGTGTTTGTGATAAAGTCCAGAATATGCTTATCATCTTCAAACACCTGGAAGCTGGTAACATTATCAAGAAATGAGGGCACTGGGGTCAGTTCCACTGTAAACTTCTTCAATCCAGAAAGAGATAGAGGTTGCAGAGTGCTGGCTGCCTGGGCCAAGGAATCAGTTGTTTGGTTTTTATTTTGTTGAATCAGCTAAATGTTAAAGGCATCAAATCCTTCAACAAGGTCCCATACCCTATGTCTGTAGTTAGTCATTCTTCTATCATGGCAGGAGTATTGCCTTCTAACTTGTTTGACTACTAACTCAGATTCTCCATACACTTGGAAGATCTTAACCTTCTTCTTCAGGGCCATCAATAATTCATGCACTAAGGCTTCATACTCGGCTACATTATTTGTACAATGAAACTGAAGTCTATGAGCAGTGAAGAATGTTTTACCTCTTGGACTAATCAGCTCAAAGCCAGCTCTAGCTCCAGCTCCAGCTCCTTGCTTTGATTTAGACCCATCAAATCTTAGAGTCCAGCAACCCGCAGTTATAGAGTTCCCTGCTGTATTACTTACACTGTTACTACTAGATAGTTCTTCAGAAGGCAGCATTCATTTTCCTTTGTGGTCTTCTTGCACCTTCATATCATCAATTCTGGCTACAGGAGTGGGGTTAGTATGCTTCTGTATTTGCTTTACTGCAACTTGGCATAAGCAACAGTCCAATTCTGAATGTGAAGCATTATGTACCCTGCACCAATTGGGAAAAAATAACTCTTCAAAGTTCATTCTTCTTCCTAACTGAATCTGACCTTCAATACATTTTTGAAGGAACTCTTGAAAACTGTCTAACAAAGCCAGCTGATTATCCTCTGGATCATCATTACTTTCAACTGGTTCACCATTATCCTTAACTGGGTCCACTAAGGCTTCAACACTACCAGACTCTGTCGTGAGGCCGTGAGACACTGTTTGCAACATGAGGACCTCCTTTGAATCCAGTTCTTCAAGGCGGGCAGAAAGCATGTAACTACCCATACTTACTTCTAACACCAGAATTTCAGCAAATATTTTCTGATACTCTGTAATCATATACTTCATTATGGGTTCTCGTTCAATTCTAATCTGATTTGGCACCCCTTTCTAGGGAAGCCACATATGGGAATGATTAGTTGACACATATCCATTCAATTCCCTAGTAAAATCCCTTCCCAAGATTAGGCCATAGGCATCAGGATTGTCAGCCACTTGTATATTAATAACTTGTTGAATCCTAGGATCAGAAGCAATCTGCATGTGGATCATATTCAATTCTCCTACAACATTGACTTATGTCCTACCAACTATGTGACTTTCTTTTGAGAATCAGTAGGGGTGATACCCATAGCTCTACAGACACCAAGGGGCATAACATTGGTTGAGGCACCTGAATCCAGCAGACAATTATGTAAAAATTTTCCAAATACACGGACAGAAATCAAGAATGGGGGAGTATCTGTTTTCCCTTGGAACAGAGTTAGGGGAGTGTCTACTTGAACAACTTGAGATTTGTCCCTTTCCCTCCTAGTGTCTCCAGGGGGTATATGGACTTGATCATGAGACTGATTTTGCCCTCCTATTGGCTGAGAACTAGATACTTTGTTGACACTCTGGCTAATTGATTTATCTTATAACACAGAATTTGCATCATAAGAACCTAAAACTGCATTCCTAATGGATGGAACTCTTAATAGCTCAAACGTAGACAGACTTACCTTCAATTTGCGGAGTTCTTCAGCAACATATATGGCCAATTGTTCTTCATTTAAATCAGTGGGGGTCTCCCTTGGGTACTCCATCACCTTTTCTTTCCCCACATCAGTATTTCTTCCCTTTGGTACATCGGCAAGTCCTCCTTGAGATAAATACTGCCTAGAAACTGGGGGCAGCGAGGGATTGTTACTAGCATTGGGGTCTGGAGGCGTGTTGAAATTATTTGGTGGAATGGAAGTAGTGAAGGGGCCTCCAACCTGTGGGTGCCTGTGCGGTAACTCCCTCAAATCATACTTCTTGACAGGCCTCTGGAAGGTCTGTACTTCTTCAATGTAGGCTTCTTCTTCATCCCTAGGACCATTATCATTTACTGGATTCTCATCAAATAATTGGGTCATTTCATCCCCATTGCATACCTGGTCTGCCTCGTCCTTCAACTGGTCAGATTGTTCTTTAGGTACGTTGTCCTCACTTTGCGGAAAAGGAGCATGGTTTAATACCAATATTGGTGAATCATGAGGAATAGAAGGTACTATTTCCTGACAACTTGAATTGTTCTCCACCTCATACTGGAAGATCGAGGCCACCGTTTGGAACTCTTGACAGTCCAACTCAGAATGCTGACTAGTTTTGTGGAGCCTACACCACCCTGACAATGCAGCCTCAGCTAGGTATACACCACTAGGAGGCTTCTCTTGATTTACTGGCTGACTGACTAACGGATTGACCGGTTGATTGATTGGTTGATCTAATGGGGTGGGAACTCCTCCATTGTTGAGACCTGTGTTCTAGGTTCTGTTCTATCCTGACTGTTGTCTTCTCTTGAATCCTTGTCCACCACCTCGGTCAAAGCTCTGGCCTGAGGATTGCCCTTTATCATAGTTCTGCCTTCCTTCATTATTATATCCCCTGTCATTATTGTAACCTCTATCCTGGTTATATCCTCTGTCGTTGTTGTATCCTCTATCATTGTTATATCCTCTATCATTGTTATACCCTTTGTCCTGACGTTGCCCCCTGTCAAATTGTTGCCCTTGTGGATTTTTTCTGCTTTGATTGGATTGCATGTTCCTCTAAGCGGCCTGCAACTAACTGTTCTGATTTCTTAAGTAGGTTACCTCCATATTCAGTTTCTTTATTTGTTCTGACAATTCATCTAGTCTTTCCTTGTCAGGATTACTGTATGAAGGTTGATTTGCATTATTTTGAGAACACCCAACTGCAGCATTGGGATTTAGTGACTAGTTTAGAACTTCAGAATTTTGTAGGTATGAAGGATAACTAGCCTGAGGATGAGTGTGCAGGGGTTGATTCATAGTTTGTTGGGGATAACTCATCATGGATAACATTTGTCCCATAGGGGGTCCAGGGTGAGGGACCAGAGGCAACTGAGGTACTTGGTTCATGATAGGAGTATGGTGTGCAAGGGCTTGGTTGATAGCTAGAATTTCTCCAGGATGAGCAATGGGTCCTAATGAGGATAAAGGCCCAGACAGATGTTGCCTTAGATTCATGCTGACTTTTACAGCCTCTGCATATGCATCCAATAAACTCTCAAGGGAGTTATTACTCCATTTCATAAAAGTGGTTGTCAAACTATCAAGTCCTTCGTAATAGACTTCTAGGGCAGTGGCTTCATCAACAGCATACGGGGTCTATAATCTAGTGTAGGCACGATATTGTTGAAAGACCCTATGGGATCATTGACCTCTCTCTTCACATTAGTAAATTGACAGTAAAGCTCATTAGAGCTTATGGGGATTCGAAACTTCTGTAGAAAAGAAAATTCTAACTTAGTCCAATGTTGGATAGATCCAGCAGGTAAGTGGTTATACCAATAGAATGCATCTTTCCCTAGTGAATAAGACAATAACCTACATGCTACGTCCTCATGGTTTATCCCTCTATCTTTGAGGCCAATCTAAAAGATTCTAATGTGCTCTTCTACAGTTCTATTGGGATCATTGATATGGAACTTTGAACAGAAATGTTAAGGGTTCTTTGGCATAACATTGTAGATAGCGAAACTCAGAGGAGATGGGTTGGTTTCCAAGAAAGCCATTGGTAGAGGTGGGGGTGGTAATGGCTGATTTATGGCCGGCTGAGGTTGTGGACTGGGAATGGCCTCAGACTCAGATGAACTTGATGAAGATGGGGATGATGGTAGTGGATGAGATGGATGGGAAGATGATGATTCTCCCCTTTTGTTGGTCCTTCTTGACCTAGTGGGGTCTGGTAACTCTTGAAACTATTTCTCTCCTAGATCAGATCTTTTTCTTCTTTTGAATCTCTCAGGAGAGATGGCGTTCAAAAATTGATCCAACTTGCTTGTTTGTGCCCTCCCTCTAGTGCAGTTCCTGTTGATCGTGTTTTCTACACAATAACAGCCAGACAGAATATGATATCCTATCTCTCTTGAAAGGTAAATCTCTATTGGCAAGCCTCAAGAGATAACCCCAAGGTCTCTAATGTCAGGTCTTGACAGTGCATAAACAACTCAGTAACTAAATGTGAAAATGCTGGTAATCACAATGGGACCTTACTACGAGCAAATGTTGAATCAATTTTATCAGATCTAACGATCTAATGGTGCTTCAATCCTACATTTAACCCAATAAAGAAATAAATAGAAAAGAGAAAGGTTTTAAGATATTTTCTAAATCTAATACTACTCCTAGGATTAGCAATGAAAGTAACCAATACTCGAAATGGACCAATCTCTCAAAACTAATCTCTACTTGACCAAGATAAATCTACAATCTCACATAAAACAGTGCAATCTTCTGAGGTGTTAAGATTTTCAAATCATGAACACTCATTCAAACAACCATATTGCAGTTGTAGTGAATGAACCTTCACAATCGAACTTAAGCACAAGGAATATGAAAATTCCAGGCTAACTTTGCAAAGCAACTAACAATCAATTGGTTGCGAAAAGTATGGACTGAGAGATTGCTGCAACATTTAAGTATCAGATCACAAACATTATCAAATCGAATCTAATCTAGATATTTACCAACTCAAAGCAATTTTAAACATGGAATGGCAAAAAACTATGCAAAAAAAGAGATCACAAATATGGCACCAAATCACAATGTCACTATTTGCATTCGAATTGTTCACTGTAGCAATAATTTTAGCTTTATGTTACAATATTTGCTTGAGGGCAACTACCTGCTAACTTACTCTACTTCTATATTCTGATTACAAGTTCTAACTTCCTAACTATTTCCAACTATCTAATTCTTCTAACCCTTTACAAATGAGGCCACATGCCCAATAAATAGAAACCCCTAGGAACCCGTTGGCCAGGCAAGGGTTTCGCAGCAATAACTCGACACAACCACCCGACTAGTGGAGCCTTCAAAATAAGTCAAATAATAAATGTGTGTTCCATCAAGGTCGGCCCAGGATCTGTGATGCAGCCCGGACGACGAGCGGGAAGATAATGGGGAAGCACAAATCGCGCCGTTTCCCATCATTAGCTCCCTTCCCTATTATCCCTGCACCGATCTGACTCTTCAGGTAGCTTCAAGAACACCGCATCTAAGTTGGCCACAAGTAGTACCGACAGAACCCTAAGTCGCCTCTCAATGGATGCAACCTCGTCCCTTGAGTGTTTGAATGACCTATCCCAATCTACCTTATAGGTCACATTCTTATCAATAACTATGAGGTAGGTGGCCACATCATCCAGTTGGTGCTTGGAAACAGAACCATCATCAAGTGGTGCATACACATCATGCCACCATTCTCCCAACTGTTCCAGGCTCAAGTACTTGGGCGCAATCTTCCTTCTTCCTATCATGATTTCGAAGAAGGCAATAGAACCATTGTAAACCCCGGTTAGGGTGTCATCAATCTGCTTCCCTTGTTTGAGAATCTATTTCAATACCTTATGCCTAATTTGTAGTGCCTCGAACCAATCCCAAGGCTTGGCAGCCCTAGAAGAAGGAAGAATTTTGTCACTCACCAATCCGCCCGGGTGTATTCCATTAGAGTTCTAGTTTTTTGTAGAAGGAGGTCTGTATCCTCCTTATCTTGTGCCAACACTTGTTTCAACCACTTAGTCGCCATAATAGCATCCTTCCCTGTTGACAGGATCTCCTTAAGAGCTTCATCACCCTTCTCTTGCACTCCTTTCAACCAGTTCACAGTGGCAAGGGTGGAAGCTTTCATCTTTTCAAGCTCAGTTATGGTCTCCTGAGGCAGAGGATTGGTAGCAGAGAAAGAGGTGTTAATGGACTGCAGAGGCTTTATTAATTCCTTCAACTACTTCTTGAGATTTTCATTTTCTTTCTTTAATTCCTACTTGGCTTTCACTTCCCTTCTCAATCTATCCACCATAACTACACTGTAGACCCCATAGTCCTCAATATCCTGCTCAACTGATGTAGGCCCAAGATTAAAATTTTGTATATTATAATCACTTCCAGCCACATCGTCCTTGTTTTTATCTGGAATAGGGGTAGCAATATGAACAACCTTGCTATGTGCATCATCCCTCTCGACCCGTGAGATCACCCTAGCCTTCTTCTTTCCTTTATCCTTTCCAATCTTGGCCAGTAGTGCATCCCAGTTCGGTGGACTATCCTCCACAACTACCTGTTTTCTCTTTATTTCTCTGTCAAGCCACTCCAGGACACTGGACTCCAATTGCACTTCGGCTTGTTTTTCCTCCACTTGTTGACCCCTGGGTGCCTCCTCTTCCAAATTATGTTTCTTAGGAGTCTCATCTTTATTACTTTCTTCTTCTCCAACATGTTCCTCCTCCTGTTCAAGTGATGGATCCTCTTCTATCTCATCTTCCCTTGGAGGAGGTTCAACTACTTCAGTCCCAACAGGAGAGTCTGCATGTGCAACCATAGGAGACTACATTATCTTTTCAATTTCTGCCTCTACATTGTGGAGTTCCCCTTCACAGAATTTTGAACCTTCAATATCTGGATGATCCTCAACATTTTCCTTCTCACCTAGTTCACTTTCAGCTTCGTGAGTGGGAGGCACATCATGTTGCATCTTATGAGAGGCCACCGGAGGCAGGTCAGCCTTAGGCATATTGTCCTTGGGAGAAGGAGTCCTGGACTTCCTTGCATACACTTTGGCCTTCTCCTCTGAGCTTTCAACACTTATATAGTCAAGGTGTAATTAAAATTGATATAAAATGACCATAACAAATTTCGGGTTTCAAGACCATCCGCGGAATCTGAACCAGAGAGGAATTTCAGGAAATTCCAGACCGATTGGATTCCAACAAAGAAACCGAGAAACACCTACTTAATCATCAAACCTGATCATTTTAATCAATAAATCACATGAGGGATTCAAGCATGACATGAAATAACCATCAATATGCACCTCATATTATAAACAAATCTAATCATTTCATGTCCCTTTACATTTCACCAAATTTTAGGGAAATCCCTGAGGGACAGATTTCCGCGAAGAACGGGCCAAGGAAGACTTTCGGGAAATTTGGGAGACAGCAAATTTTGGAGAAATCTGGACTCGACGGAAGTCTACGGTTTAGGCACAATTCCGGACCACTGGAGATTCTCGGAACACAGGTTTCGGTAAGAGTTACGAGCTTGCCGAGAAGTCCTGGCGAAGCCATGAAGTTACGCCGAAAGATACTATCAGAAAAGGTCTCGCTAGGACATGGTGGTTTTGGTGTGATGTCCCGGCGAAAAGGGACATAGCAAACATATCAGTATGAGTTAAAGGTGGTCGGGGTAAGGTCTAGGAAAATTCATCTTGTCTCACCGACTATCAGGGTTTAAATAATCACTCTGACAAGACTAAAGTTTATCTATATGATGTCTCAGCGAAGCCACAGAGTCTTTCCGAAAGGTGGTGTAACAAACATCTCGATGTGACCAGCGGTACTCAGGGTAGGGTCTCAGTGACAAAGGAGAGTCACGGCGAATTGGGAAAATATCAGTATAAGTTCTAAGTTCGGTTGGAGGTCCCAGCGACTACACAAAGCTTCATCGACAAAGGAATCCCATTGGTATAACATTTGGCCGACAAACTGTAGTCTTAGCGAAGATTCGAGCTCGCTGAGAAAGGAAGGAGTCATCGTAAGCTCTTGGCGACAGCCAGGAGTCTCACCGAAAGGGAAGGTTTCGGCCAGAACAGAGATCTCGCAGAGAAGTCTTAGCGAAAGACGAATGTCTGGGCGAAGCAAAGGGATATCAGTAGAGCTATTAGATCCCACTGTGAGCTCTTGGTGACCAAGGACTATCTCGCCGAAAGAAAAGGAGATTTTATCGGTGTGAGGGACAATACTGTCATAGCGACAAGAAACGGACTTAAGAGGGCCCCTCGGTAAAACACAGGGCGATTGACATAAGGTCTCGCCGATGATGAAAGGTCACAGCGAAGAGACTTCAGGAGGGATGGATCATCCCGGACTACGACGCTAAGGCACGATTTCACCCAGACACTGAACCCACTAAGGATTTTGAAAAGTTAAAACCAGGGGAAGCTAGGGATGGGCCCTTTCATGAATTTTCTTTGTATTCTAGGCCCATTTTAAGACGAAATCACCTAATATGGCACTGCCCTAGGTCTGAACCCTATTCACCCGCCATTATCACATAGGCAAGCTCGGGATTTAGTTGTTTCCACTGTTGAGTGACCACTAGGGTTTACTAATTACTCTTAGGCAAGATTCATTGAAACACAGACAGACAAAAGAGCTCAAAACTCACCTGGGAGATGACAAAGGATGCAATCGGCGAAGCCATGAAGTTACGCCGAAAGATACTATTAGAAAAGGTCTCACTAGGACATGGTGGTTTTGGTGTGATGTCCCAGTGAAAAGGGACATAGCAAACATATCGGTATGAGTTAAGGGTGGTTGGGGTAAGGTCTGGGCAAATTCATCTTGTCTCACCACCATCAGGGTTTAAATAATCACTCCGGTAAGACTAAATTTTATCTATATGATGTCTCAGCAAAGCCACAAAGTCTTTCTGAAAGGCGGTGTATCAAACATCTCGATGTGACCAGCGGGTACTCAGGGTAGGGTCTCAGCGACAAAGGAGAGATGGCGAATTGGGAAAATATCAGTATAAGTTGTAAGTTCGGCTGGAGGTCCCAGCGACTACACAAAGCTTCGTCGACAAAGGAATCCCATTGGTATAACATTTGGTTGACAAACTACAGTCTTAGCGAAGATTTGAGCTCGCCGAGAAAGGAAGGAGTCATCGTAAGGTCTTGGCGACAGCCAGGAGTCTCACCGAAAGGGAAGGTTTCAGCCAGAATAGAGATCTCGCAGAGAAGTCTTAGCGAAAGATGAATGTCTGGGCGAAGCAAAGGGATATCAGTAGAGCTATTAGATCCCGCTGTGAGCTCTTGGTGACCAAGGACTATCTCGTCGAAAGTGAAGGAGATTTTATCGGTGTGAGGGACAATACTGTCACAGTGACAAGACACGGACTTAAGAGGGCCCCTCGGTAAAACACAGGGCGATTGACATAAGGTCTCGCCGATGATGAAAGGTCACAGCGAAGAGACTTCAGGAGGGATGGATCATCCCGGACTACAACGCTAAGGCACGATTTCACCCAGACACTGAACCCACTAAGGATTTCAAAAAGTTAAAACCAGGGGAAGCTAGGGATGGGCCCTTTCATGAATTTTCTTTGTATTCCAGGCCCATTTTAAGATGAAATCACCTGATATGGCACTGCCCTAGGTATGAACCCTATTCACCCGCCATTATCACATAGGAAAGCTCAAGATTTAGTTGTTTCCATTGTTGAGTCACCACTAGGGTTTACTAATTACTCTTAGGCAAGATTCATTGAAACACAGATAGACAAAAGAGCTCAAAACTCACCTGGGAGATGACAAAGGATGCAATACGTAACAACCCTAGTGTGAAATAAACAAATAAATAGGAACTCAAATCCCACAAGCCCTTCATAATTCAATTCAAAGCAGAGCAATTAGACACATATCATTACAAAGCGAGAATTGGTCACAGAAGTAGCAAACGCGAAGCTCAAGGGTGTCCACAACGAACACAGGCGAAAATGCATGAGAAATCACCACCAAATCGATCAAGTCAAAGCCGAATGTCCCAAAATCCCAACCAAATACTCGCAAGAAAGCACTCTTCAGCTCAAATGATGGCAAATAGTGAACATAATGGTGCAAAAGATCTCAAAATCAAGTTAAATACATTTCTCAGGGCATGCACAGATCCATTAATGTAGTCGACAAGACACCCAAAGAAGGGGTTCAGGAACTCAACAATCAGGGCAGAATCCGAGAAAATCCAGACCACGTAGAAATTCGTGAAGACCAAAATTTCCCAAGCAACAAGTGTCCAGCTAGAGTCCAAGCAGGATTCAGGAAAATCCGACCAAGGCAGAAAATCTTGAATCTGGGCAAAAGCTCGAAATTCATCCAGAACTCAAGATTTTCAATAAATAACCTGGGGAAAACACTTAGGCATTCAAAATAAATGATTTAAACACATGCCTAAGCAAGACCAAACCTCGAAAAGAAAGGGCCAAAACACCAAAACTGAAGCGAAAGAGGGTCCCTGCTTAAAGTGGGGTGTGTGTGTGAAAAATTGCACAACACTAAGGTGGTCATAAGTGCTCATGGTCCAGACACTAATCAAATGACTAACACTCAACCAACCATACAACAAACCACACCATCACAAAAAAATTAGATCAATAATACTGAAATGCAACAATGATGAACCCCCAACAAGAATAACTACCCAAAATGCAAATACACATTGTTGGAAAAACCTATTGAAACTATCATGAAGAAATTGGTAGAGTCAAACTTGATAATGCTTCCAAATTTCCAAAAATACCAAGAACAATAGGATAAACCACCTTGGTACAGAAAAAAGGATCTTTTTGACTTTCACAAAATCAAAGGACACAAAACATCAAACGGCATGAAACTGAAGAATGTTATCAAGATCTTATTGAGAATGGAGACATATCTATTGATGTACCAACTAGTAACCAGGATCTCAAGATATATAATAACTCCATGCCAGATCACAGCAAAGGGAAGACTTACAATAATGTGCAACATGTCTATTCTAATGTAGATGCCTCATGTGACAATGTTGTCACTATTGTCACCATCAAAGGGCCTAGTGCATACAGTGGAGTTACCACACAACATGGCAAGGTTACCATCCAAGAAGCTTCATCTCAACCTAGAGCACAACCTACTTTTCCAACATCTAATCCTAGTAGTTACAGTCTCCTAGATTAGCTTAAGAAGACCCCCACATAGATCTCAATCTTGGAACTATTGAGGCTATCACCCACACAAAGGGAGATATAAGAGAAATCTTTATTTGCATCATCCATCCCCAAGGATATGGATACAAAGTAGTTTCAACCTATGGTAGGGAATATCACTATCCCTCATCTTCTCACCTTCTTGAAACAAGACCTACCATCATAGCCATCTCATAACCATGCTTTTCACCTTGAGGTCATTGTTCATAAGAAAAAGGTTAAACAAGTCTTAGTAGATTGAGGTGTTGGTCTAAAAATTTTCACCCTTCACCTGGTTAAGAACTTGGGTTATTTAGAGGATGTTATTGAGAAAAAAAAAAGAGTACAACCATCAGAGCATATGACGATCAAGAACGGGTATTGCAAGGCATCATCATGCTACCCATCCAAGTGGGACCTATCATTGTTGAGCCTACATGCCAAGTGTTAGACCTTGATCTCCCCTACAACATCTTGCTTGGTTGACCATGGATTCATGCCCTAAAAGTTGTAGCTTCAACCTATCACCAATGTGTAAAGTTTCCTTTTGAGGATAGAGAAGTTACTATCCATGGAGAGCATGAGCCCTTTTACTAATGCAAGAACCTTGAGGCCAAGTTTTATAAAATACCCCAAATACTTAAAAATGATGAAGGGCCTACACCCTCCTCATTTATTGACCTATCATCCCTTGCATCTACCTCAAAAATAGAAACACCCATTGTGCAGAACATTCTCGACATCAAAGCAGTGATCAAAGATGATGGTTGTGGAGATTATAAACTAAAGGACACTTTTGTGTTGGGAGAGCTACCTCTTTCTCCAAAATCTCATGGGAATCTTGCACCTATCAATAAAGTGGTTGAAACATTAATTTTTTCCTCTACCACCTTCACCAAATGGGGGGATTTAAACAAAGAAGATTTCAATGAGGAAGATGTCTCTAAACTACTCTATCAAGATGATTGACCCATGCACATTCTTCCCATGGAAGATGAAAATAAAGGCTTGCAACTAATGAAGGGATGGGGGTACAACAAGAATGGGAAGCTAGGAAAAAATGACAATGGTTTGCTAGAACCCATTGTTCCTAAGAGACGTCCAATGAATCTTGGCCTAAGATGTACTATTACCAAGGTTACCCTTATTGGAAAAGGTACTTTTGTTAAATAGGTTGAGGCTCCTCTTGGTTACCCACATTATGTGATACTACCCTCGATGACTTCCCCCTCGATGTTGCTAACCTATTTGAGATTAACTCTCTCTTTATGATATCCACAACATCCTTCACCCCAAACAACCAAACCACTGAAATAAGCCTAGTATACCCCCAAATCATTGACTAGAACCAACGAGGACCTCTGATTCTAGATTTATTCAAAACAATGAAGCCATCTCGGAATTCATGGGACTCTATGACAACTTAACATGGGGAGATCACAAAGCTATTTTTGATATAGAGCTAGACACATAGGCATACCATGGGGAGATGATTGAATCCTTCAGTTGCAAAATTGATGACATGAAAATAACATACAGATCTTTAAGTGAAAACTACACTGTGGCTCTTTCTAATCCTTAAAAAGTAAAAGGAAAGGATGCATTTGAGGGTGGAAACCTCTCTAAGGCACCCAAGGATGAGGGATTCAATCTCCCCCTTAGTGTAATACATCCAAAAACTTCAGCAATGCTAGTAGAAAAGGACACCTCAATGAATGTAGGAATAAAAGAGGCACGAAAGACAACTTTCTATGTTGAATCCTTGTTGGATGAAGAACAAAAGAACTTCATAGCTTTCTTAAAAGAGAGAAGAACAAAATTTGCATGGTCATACACATATATTCAAGGCCTCAATCTAGAAGTGGTTGTGCATCATTTAGCGGTCTATCCTAAAGCCAAACCAGTGAAACAGAAATCAAGAAAGATGTATCCTCAAATAACACTCTTCGATGAAACTTGAATTACAAAAGTTTCTTGACATCGGCTTGATCCGACTGATTGATTATTCTGAGTGGGTTTCCAACCTGGTACCAATCTCCAAACCCACTAGAGGCATCAAAATATACATGGATTTTAGAGACTTGAACAAAGCATGTCCAAAGGATGATTTCCCTCTTCCTAACATTGAAATCATTGTTGATTTAACAGCTGGACATGAAATGTTATTTCTCATGGATGGTTTTTTGGGCTATAATCAAATCATGATCGCCAAGGAGGATCAACACAAAACTACATTCACTTGTCCATGGGGAACATATTTTTGGAACATAATTCCATTTGGGCTGAAGAACAAAGAAGCGACCTATCAAAGAACCATGACCCTCATCTTTCATGATATGATCCAAAAAATAGTTGAAGACTATGTGGATGATATTTTGGCCAAGTAAAAGAAAAGGGGTGAGCACATACAGGAATTAGGACCCATCTTCGACAGTATCGAAGAATATAAGGTATGACTAAACCTGAAAAAGTGTCTTTGGGGTTACATCAGAGAAGCTTCTTGGCACTACATTGTGTCACAAAGAGGGATAGAGATAGATCCAAAAAAAGTGAAAGCCATCCTAGACATGGAACCACCACAAACATTGAAGTATATGAGAGGATTACAAGGAAGGTTGCAGTCCATTTGAAGGTTCATAGCACAATTATCAGAAAAAATCCACCCTTTCTCACATCTTCTCCATAAAGGAATACCTTATAAGTGGGATGAGAAGTGCGATAAAGCCTTCTAGTAGATCAAGGACTAACTATTTTCACCTCTAGTGCTCATGTCGTCGTTACCAAACAAGCCATTGATCCTCTATATCTCAACAACATCAATAGCACTAGGTGCTCTTTTAGCCCAACACAAAGAAATGGGAAAGGAAAGAGCCATCTATTACATCAGCAGGACCTTGGTAGGCTATGAAATGAATTACTCATCCATTGAGAAAGAGTGCTTAGTGGTGGTTTTTTCTTCAAAAAAATTCAAACATTACATGATGTCACACCAAATCAAGCTTATTGCAAAGATTGACCCATTGAAATACATGTCATCCAAAGCAATGCTAACTAGACAAATGGCCAAATGGGTAATGATCTTTACTAAATTTGACATAGAATATGTGGAGCATAAGGAAATCAAAGGACAAGTAATTGTAGACCAACTGGTAGAAGTAGCTATTTATGCAGAGAAATCTTTAATATCTAAATTTAATGATGAATCAGTGTTCCTTGTCAATACAGTAGATCAATGGAAAATGTACTTTGATGGATCATTTACCCAACATGGATTAGGGGAAGGTATTATTTTTATCACCCCTCAAGGTGATTTCATTCCAAAGTCATATTGGCTATCATTTCCATGTACTAACAATATTGTAGAGTATGAAGCCCTAATAACAAGTCTAAGCATGGCAGTTTAGTGGAAGATACAAGAGTTGAAATTCTATGGGGACTCACAACTAGTTGTCAATCAAGTCAATGATGACTACCAAACCAAGGATGATGAGCTTACTCCTTATAAGAAGATGGTAGAAAGTCTTAAGGACATTTTCATTGATATAACTTTTGAGCTCAGATTCCTCGCATGAACAATTGGGCAATAGATGCTATGGTAAAAATTGGATCATTGTTAGATATGTTGCACAACGTCCTTGAATGTGAATTATTGGTAGAACAACTTCTCGTACTAGCTTTCAAAATCACAAATTTTGAATTTGTGTGTGTAATCATTGGTCCTGGTTCTTCGTGGTATCAAGATATATTCACCTACCTTAGCAGAGGAACCCTCCTAGTTGATATCACCTCCAACCTTAGAAAGACCTTTGTTAAGAAGGCATCCCAATTCATACTCTTAGGTGATACCCTTTACCACAGAAGCATCAAGGGAACATTACTACAATGTCTCAACCAAGAGGAAGTCTTGATCGCCTTAAAAAATGTACATGATGACATTCCTATTCTAGTGGTATGACTTTAGCTAAGAAAATGTTGAGGATGGGGTATTATTGGCTAGCCATGGAAAGAGAAGCTCATCAATACATGAAGAAGTGTGTCTAGTGTCAACAACATGGAAATCTTATTCATGCTCTAGTCCAAGAGTTACAACAAATGGTCACACCTTGGCATTTCTCGTAGTGGGAACTTGACCTCATAGGAAAGATTACTCCCACCTCATCTAATGGCCACACGTTCATCATAATGACCATTGAATAATTTACCAAGTGGGTCAAAGCCATCCCTATGACTTACATAATAGGGAATAAAATCTCCAAGTTTATCCTGAATTACCTTTTTCTGTCATTGTGGTGTTCCACAAACCCTTATCTCAGATAATGGAACACCCTTCAACATCAAGTGTACAAGAGCTATGCCACCAATTTAACATCCAACATTGGTTCTCTACCCCGTATTACCCTTAGGGCAATGATCCAGTTGAGGCTACAAACAAGACCATTCTAGAAATCCTAAAGAAAATAATCAATGAAGTTGGTCATGACAGGCATCTGTAGTTAAATACCGCCTTATGGACCTATCAAACTAGTATCCACACTCCTATAGGTGCAACCCTTTTCTCCTTGGTCTATGAATCAGAAGCCATCCTACCTATTAAGGTTGAGCTTCCTTCATTGCGAGTGTCACTACAGAATTTGATCATTGATAAAGAGTATAGGGAATCTCAACTAAATGTGTTAGAATTCCTAGATGAGCATTACCTTGACACCCTTAATCATTTGCAAGCATACCAAAATTGACTGAAATAGAGCTATAACAAGAAGATCAAGAGTCATTATTTCCAGGTAGGGTATCTTGTTCTCAAACAGAATCAAAAAAATCTTCCAGATCAAGACAGTAAAGGAAAGTTTGAACCTAATTGGTTAGGTCCATTTATCGTCACAACAAGCTATAGAGCAAGAGCTTATCAACTATCAATGCCTGAAGGTGAACCCTTGCAGGAACCAATACACAATATGCATCTTAAACAGTTCTATGCCTAGGCTTGAAGGGTGTGAATCTCAAAAAATCAAAAAAATCAAAAAATGATCAAGAAATTTTAAAAAAAAAAAGATTGAAAATAGTAAAGAAAAAAATTGTCCTCTAGTGAAAACCACTTTGGTGGCGCTTTGGGAAAGTACCTTGGTGAAAACATGGAAAATAGGGACCTTGCATAAATAAGCACCTCCATCTATCTTTGGCTCTTTAGCTTATCATGCTTCACATCCGTCCATTGTATCACATCATTCACCATATTTATTCCATCACCCATCTGCATCTATATCATAGCTTGATATTGTGAAGTATCATATTCCCCTTAGTACTACTTGGTGCATTCCAAAGGTGAGTTTGTCCTGCCTATATCAAGAAAGTTTATCACATCACACTGGGGGAAATTTGTTATGGATCGGATTGGGTTCTTGTATATATTAGTGTTATTTAAAATCTCTCAAAAATATTAAAAACTTTCATAAAAAATCTCATCAAAATCCAAAAACACTTGCAAAACTAGAAAATCCAAAAACATCAAAATCCTATACAGTTAAAATCCAAAACACATCAAAATTCCTAAAAAGGTAAAACATCAAAAATCTAAAATGGTTACCTTGTCGAACTACATTGTCTGAGCTTGAATGTAGGTAAGGCCATCATTTATGTGCCCTCGAGACACCCTAGGTCAGTGTTTTAACAATCCATCATAATAAACTGACAATCCATCAATTGTCCATATCTCATCAATAATAAGTCAAGATAGTCGAACTAAGTGGCCTTTGCATGTATAACATAGGAAAGGCTCATCTTTGATAAGCCCCTGAGGCCCCTAGGATAGTATTTTAGGTTAGGTTCTTGTTCAAAACTCAGAAAACACAAAAACATTTGAAAACTTAGAAAACCCAAAACATTTACAAAAACAAAAATCCTAAACAACCTCAAATAACCAAAAACCAAAACATTCACATAAACTTTCAAAAAGACCAAAAACAACCTCAAAACATTTTCAAAATACAAAAGATATTGAAATATTCGAGAAAATCCAAAACAATCCATCCCATTTTGCTTCCACCTGCAATAAACTTCCACCCATAGTAAATAAATCATCATCACCAAACTTTGGCAAAACAAATAGAAAATAAGTATCACAATTCGTGAAGTGAGAACCTAAGTTTCAAAGTCGAAAGTCTAAATCATAGGTGAACGAGTCAATAGGGTTTGTATCGATGGCCTATCCCACACCTATTCCTAGTCAAAACATTTGATAAATTGTCCTAGCATGTATCCTTTTGACAATGGGCATCAACATCAGAAATCATCTTAGCTATGTTAAGTTGGAAAGAGATATAGATAACATTAATTATGTGTCCTTGATATTTTTTCATGGTTTATCTCATTGAACCATTTCGAGGACCTCTCAATGATGTATCAATGATTTAAAGAGAAAGGAATGGGGCATCGATCATTATCTTTCATTTGTTGTACTTGTGGGTATTCTTGTAAAATAATATTGGTGCATACTTGCTTAGTTGTGTGTAGGAACGTTGTTTGGAGTAGCTTGTTGATTATTGCATATGTTTTGGTTCGAGATATTCTAAACTTATAACATACACTCCAATGAGGTTTTTGTATGTCAAGGTGTGAACAAGAACTATCCTATCTATTTGCAGAGTCAAAGTCCATTACACTAGATACAACACCATCTTGGTTATCAATACCATGATGCATCATGTCTATGTGTTATATCAAACATAAGGAATGACAAAAATTCCCAATCTCAGATATGAGAAAAATAATCCATTTCATCACCATATCTAATAAAGTCTCCATGGATCATGGACTTGTTGGTCTTTTGAATCAATCTTCAAATTAATGGTCAAATCATTTTATTCTTCTTTCTTCTTTCCACGCTAACCTGGTATCGTGAAAATTGACAAAAAGAGCATCCATCCTACACCCACAAATCATCAGGATTCATACATCTCACATCATCATAGCATATCATAATAATGAGATATAATGCACTACACCATCATTATCATTTAAGTTATTTTGAATAAATGTAGATTTGTTATTCTAAGCATCTTAATCCATTGCTTAATCATTCATAACATCCATATCATGAGCATGAACATATGTATCATCTATATATACATCCATATACATACATACATCATGACATCATAAATTACATAAAGTACAAAAAAATAAAGGCATCCATCCATACATCCTGCATAAGCCTATCATAACATGTCAGAACATATCATACAAAAATATTGTCAAAAATTAAGATAACATAGCCATTACATTGCATCCATCTCATAAACACTGCATATCATAAACATTACATCATAGATCATTGCATATCATATACCGCATAAATAAAGGAATTCATCCATAACATAAGCATAACCATCACATAAATATGGCATCACATCATATCATATGCATCCATACATCCATGAAGCATGAAGACATCACAAATCTGAATCATCTCATATATATACTAAAAAAATGATTGTCATGGTACAATATCTGAATCACTATGTATAAATATCATCAAGTGTACAATATACATGAGGCTATCAAAAATGAGCCTATGAATATGTATCTGTATAAATAATTAGACAAGGAATCAAAAAGGTGTCTATCCTTGGTGGTTATTTGACTCCCCAGGTCTAACTGAAGGTTGATCCTTAGTTGTCCTTGGCACTAACCCACTCCTCTATGAATAATTGGGCTACCTCATCTCACAGGGGGTATCCTTGTGGTAATGCATCCTGTAATATGCAACCTCAATCACTGCCTCTATGTACATACGGTCTGACACCACCTATACCTGAGTTGAAACTATGATAGCCTCTAACTACTATCATCCTCTAGTCTCCTATGCCAGTTGCAGGTCTAGTTGCGGCCACAATTGAACCTCTCTATCTCTCTCTACAATCATGTCCTGTAGTTGCTACCACAACTGGTCTCTCTTGGCTGTGAGGGCTACTATCTAAGTATCCCTCATATCTAGCTATTGAGGTGGTGGAGGTGGTGGTGGTATTTGTTGTTGTTGTTTCTATTGTTGAAATGGTGGAGATGGTGGTGGTACCCCTAGAACCTACCCAACCTATTGGCCATCTAGCCCTTGATCCTGATGATCATCCCTAACATTTGTGCCCTTTGTTGATTTGACTATTGGTTGGGCTACTGTCAACCTCTATTTCCACCTCTACCTCTACCCCTACCTCTCCCACCAGGGTATCCCCCCATTGGATCTATTATTTGAGTGGGTGGCCTCGACCATGCATCATATCCAGTGGTGGTGCCTACATCTAGAAGTCCCGGATCATAAGCCCAGGGTTGCAAAACTAGTTATTTGAACTCATTGATCACCATAACATGATCAATTGGTTGTCCTGACTCAACCTCCCTCTAGGACTTGGCTTAAATAGTTGTGTAATGGTTGGGAGGCACATCTTGTACCTCCCTGAATAGTCATTCAATATGATCTAGGAGGTACCACTTCACCATAGTGTGCTCCTGCCCTTGAATATGGTGGGCCTGTTGAGCAAAATATAACTAATGTTGGTCATCATACCAAGTAGGAACTTGCAACCATGGTCTCCATCTAAACACAGTCATGTATCATCTATGACCTAATGCAAATAAGGTATCCCTATTGTCCTAGTGTGTTGTAGTGTCATGGGAACTCTATATATGAAAATAATCAGATCATCATGATAGACGTATGCCAAAACCACCAACAGTCTCAAAACTGCAATATGCTCATAGGCCCATATGTATAATAGTGTAATCCTAACTTCGATTCTTCTACCCTAGAATTACACTGCCTGATGCATATCATGATATAGAGAGGCTAGCAGAACTAACCCCCAGGCATACAAAGTAGTTCATTGGATCATTGCAAGCCATGCCACCCCCCAACCTAGACTGAAACCTTTGCACCATCAGTATGGGTGAATCACACCACAAATGAGCGCAACAATAGACAATCTAAAGATAGGTACCCATCCACAATACAAACCCAAGTCTATTTGTGAACTCACTAAAATGACGTTATTCAAACACAAAAGAGAGAAACATGCATCTCTCTCGACATCTATATCATAGATAACACACTCCCCATGAATGGGAAGTCGAAGGGTCTGCCACACATCCTCGAGTGTGACTATAGCCTCATTGGTGGGAAAATGGAAAGAGGATGTTTCACTATGCCACCTCTCGATGAGTTTCGGCATCATGGCTAGATGGGTGCGGACCTCTGGCATGAAAGCAATTAACCCTAATCCAAGCATCCCCAGTTGCTCCACCTCTAAGTCATCAAAGTCTCGTGCCACTACCAAAATATTCAATCGATGCTCACATGATATCAGAGGCTAAATATCCTCCTGCACATATTGTATGCATGACATCAATTTACCTAAACATCAAAAAAATGATCAAAATCTGAGGGTCTGCATCCTAAAACATCAATTGTGTCACTAAAATCAATAGTGTTGCCATTTCTAGGGTGCATCGTTGTATCATTTTTGGGGGTGCATCACCATTTTGGTGACGTGCATCGCAATACTCAATTACACATCGGCATTGAGGTGTGTTGCTAAACTTAAAAATGTGGGCACGTCACTATTTGCTAAGTGTATTTCCCACTATCGGATTGCATCGCTAAACTAAAAAACCCTATGCATCGCAATTCTAGCAGCGCGATTCCTAGGCATAGTGCATTGCTAAATTGAAAAATCCTAGCACGCTACTAAATAGCAAGTGTGTCACTTAAATATCAATAGTGATGTTTCCAATGCCTTTTATGCAGCACTATACAACAACACCCTAAAAAACCTAATCTTGATGCGCTAATAAATATACTAAAATGCAAAAATCAAGACAAGTTTCAAGTCACATACCCAGGGTCCTACGTCTACTCGGTGCTAGTACTCTTGAACCCACTCAGAAAGGTGAACTAGAAGCACATGGTGGGCCATCTCGTCAGGGTGTTAGAGCTTAAAATATAAGAATTTGATAAGGAGTGAATGCACAAATGAATTGGAAGTGCACCCTTCTCACCTATTTATGCCAAAAAATTAGGTTTTCTTGCCCTAATTTGAGCCAAAAGCTAGGTTGTTGGCCTTTGTTACCTATTTCCAACCTACGCAACCTATTTTGAGCCACTTTTTGCATTTCTGAGGCCATTTTTGCATCGCATGACATGTTTATTGGTTCTTGAATCAATATTTGACCTTTGTCAAGATATCAATCCAAGATTCAAAATTTTCACTTGATCTCTCGAGGGGGCATGAAACCAACGTGTTACCTTCTGCTAGGGAAATAGTGGAGCATCCAAAAAAAACTTTTTTTTTTAATTTTTTTATTTAAGCAGCAATTTTAATACGAAAAGCATCAATCTTTGAACCAACGTAACAAGTACCTCACTTCAAAGAGGGGCAAAATGTAGACACTTAAAAATGTCCTAAATGATACTACACACTTGAATCTCATATACTAACAACATTTTGTCCTAAAATCCATCCTCTTTTCACTTATTTTGATTAAATTAACCTAGTTAATTAATCAAAGGGCCTCATGTTCATCTATTTAATCTTTTTAACCTAATTAGGTTAATTCACTCTCCACCGTATTTACTTTTCATCCTGTCTAATCGAATAATGCAAATTATTTAATTATCCTTCTTATATCTTCTTATTTAATTAAATAAATCCTAGCTATCCTCGTTATTTAATTAAATATCGTAATCTCACCCCTTCATTAAATAAATTAATTATTTAATGCTAAATCTTAAATTCCTCCAAAAGGGAATATTCCTATGTAATATCCCTCTTCTTTGCACATTAAAACATTGTTTTAATTTGCTAAATGCTAATTTTTCTCATCCACATGCATAAGAATATTCTTTGAGAATATTCTCCCTTTTCACTCATTCAATAAAGGGAATATTATTCTCTATAACAAACTTCTTGGGAAAGTTTTGAAAGTGTGCTTCATTGCATAATTTTGAGCCCTTGATTAAATATCAACTTGCATTTTCAACCTTTGATGGGAATCCATGCCTCTATCTTCTTTTTGTCCTAACCATTGATTGATTCTTTCAAATTTGACCATCGATTTCTCATTGCCTATTCTATAAATAGACTTTTCATCTATTGAATATGGATCCACCTTTTCAAAGAAAACTTATGTTGTTGAAACTCACACCCATTTGCATTCATGTTTTATATTTGATAGCATTTTAGATTAATTTTAATGCATTGTTAGCTTAGCATCCATCAATGGCTTCCATGATAACTTAGTTTGCATTCATTTAGTATATATAGGACTTGCATCTTTGCATCTTGTACACATTTAGCATAGATTTGAATACACTTACATCAAACATCGTAGGTTTTATCATGGTAATCTAGCTTTTATCATGTTTTTGTTCATCCTTTTTCATCAATTTCCATCAATTTTAATCAATAAAATTGATTAGAAAGGCTCATATTATCCAAGGGATTGGGAAAGGGTCGCCATTCCACATGTGACACAACTCCCCCAATAGGATAAGAATCATTGTCTTAGAATAGATGTTTGTCAAGCTTTCGTGTTTTAGCATGTTAGTTTTAATGACTTCTTTGCTTTGTTGATATTGAATATCTTATTGGGATCATGACTTAGGTAATTAAATAGGCTTTGAATTTGTTTGAATCTAGCATGTTTAGTTAACACTATGACTATGGTCACGGTGAGAATTTTAAAACTCCATATGATTGACAAGTGGCAAAAAATTCCTAAGCTATCGGGGCAATTTCTAGCCCCACCCCTTTTGTGCTCACTTAAGTTTTTGAGCTAAAAAGTAGGGCTTTCTATTGTTGAGGAAAAGATTCTAATTAATCTTGTGGAATTTTTTTCCTTCATGGGACCCCCTACTCCTTCAAAATAGATCTTGAAGCCTCCCTGGGATCCCACCCTTAGAGACTTGTTACATCTCAAGGAAGCTAATGTATAATATAATATTATGCAAAGGTAGTGTGGGGGAGGGGTGTTGTTGGAGATAATGTTTATTTATGGAATGTATATAAAAAATTCTTAGTGGAAGAGATAATATTTATCCAAAATATTCAATTTTGTGGAATATTCCAACATATGGAAACATTCATCTCCTTTTATATTTTTTTAGTTTTTTTCTTTTTGAAATGAACAAAAATAGGGTTAGGTGGGTTACCAAAATGCGATTGATGAACCACTTAGGGACCTATTCTTCCTCAATTCATTAGGAAATGAGATCCTAGCCTCAAATTGACTAACAACCCTTAGGTGAATCAAATTAAGGTGAGTATTTAGATTTCCTTTTTTTGCAAAATAAAACATAGAAAAATGGGTTAGGGTTCAAATAGATAGGGTTTTATACTAAATTTGGAATGTTTCACCAAACTTACTATAAATAGAAAGGGAAATCCAAAGTGAGTGAACCTACCTATTCTTCTATTTCATTGATGAAATGGGATCCCTCAAGTCAAAATAAACTTTCAACCCTTAGGTGAGTGAATTCTTTGAGGAATCTTGCAATTTCCCTTTTTGTGTTAGGATAGGAGGTCTAGGTCAAACACAATTTTGGGAGACACACTAAAAATAGTAAATCAACTCAAAATTGAAATGTAATACTAGATCTGAGAAGATTAAATATAGAGCTAATAGACAAAATTTATTTCACACAAATTAGATGAGTGGAGGACACTTAAAACTGATCTCAAAAATAGTCACAAAGTGTCCTATTCTGGCACAAAGTGTCCTAAGATAACTTTTTGACAAAAATGACTGAACAAGGGTTTTCGAAGAAAGATTAAAAATACCAAATGCACTCATTTAAGATATGTAAAAATTTGGTTTGTCAGATGAAACATAATACTATCAAAAAAATAAAACTTCTGGAAAATCTAGGAATAGTAAATGTTGTGTACCTCTTAGAAAATAGTGTCTTCAAAAGCTTTCTAAGGACTCATTCAGCCTATGGTGAATGGGTCTTGTGTAGGTCTTTTCAAATATTGGTTTTTGGGTCCTCTTCTCATGTGTTTGCACTTTTAGATTTCCAATTTTCATAGTCAGACAGTTGGGAATAAATTCAAGATCTAAGTTTCTGTGAGATGACAATAAAGGTGACAAAAAATGAAACTTTGAAATTTTGCAACTTTGAGATCTTCAACTTTTCTACAACCTGCAAATTTGCAGCACACAAAGAGAGGGGGAAAATGTTTGTTTTTGGTGAATGGAGGTTTTCCTTGGTCAAACCCCGTTTTGGTAATTAAACCTTGAAATGAAACAATACATGAAGGAATGATGAATGAAAAATGCAATGTTGCAACTCACCAAACCCTTAATTAAACCTTTAAAGGACTAAAATGTTGGTGTTTATCTTGCATGAAATGGCTTCAATGGATGTGGATCTTGATAGTTGAATCTTGAAACCTACATCATCATGTTAGCTCCAAAACCATGCATGATCGAACATAGCTTTCACATGATAATTGGATCTTGACTATTGCAACAAATGATGAAGAAAAATACTCTTGAATGCTCTTGAAAATAGTCTTGACTCTTGTTAAGTTTACCTCTTGCTATATTTTTCCTTAGACTTGATTTGATCAAAATAACCTTGTATTTATAGATGTTTATCCTTAATTTCCTAAAATTAAAACATTGCAAGCCAACATTTGAAATTTGAATTTGGGTTCATAAAAATACCACCAAAACATGATTTTAAAATGTGTTTCAAGTCTTAGGGAGGACCCATTCACCCATGGGCGAATGGGTCCCAAGCCTTAATTCCAGGAACACACATTGCTCAATGTGAAGTATTATGTATTAGCATTAATTATTGTTAGGCTTCCCCTTCAAAAAATGTAATTTAATAGGCTTGTAAATGAATTAAAGGGATTTTTAAGGCATAATTAAGATCAATTAATTAAAGTTATAGGTGCTATGAATAAAATTGATTATATTTGTTGTATTTTATTTGCATCTTTATGTATGTAATACATGTGTTATATTTTTCTTTTGAAGTTGTCAATTAGTCTCTCTATATTATCTTTCCTCATAAACTAGTGTAGAATGCATTTCCATCATCTTTCTTCCTTTCATTTAGTATCAAATCCTAATCAACTTAGATCTTAAGTGTTATGAAAATGATTTTTTGAACCAATCCTCATTTAAGTGGTACTTGCATGGACAAAGGTGATATTTGTTTAAGGAAAGACAACAAGCTCAACATGATTAGAGACGAAAAATTCAACAACACTAATTTTAAATTATGGCAAGTTAAAGTGCGGAATTTTCTTATAGATCAAGATATGTGGATTTTAGTCTCTAGAAACAAACTTGCATCCATGCAACTAGATGGTTGTGCTATGTTGGATAGAAAAGTTTGAAGATTGATAATACTATTTAGAGGATTCAATGCTCTTGAATTTTTTGAGATAAGCCACCATAGAGTCCCTTTGGAAAAAGGTGGGAAATCTATACCAAGAAAAATCGTTAGTGAACAAGCTTTTTTTCTATAGAAGAAGCTTTATTCCTTGACAATGGGTGATGATAGCTCTATTTTAGCATTATTGTAGAGTTGATATATATATTGATGTTACTATGAATGATGAACATCAAAGTATTGCTCTATTATATTCTTTATTTTATTATTAGTACAATCCATTTATGGCCATTGGTAGCATTGGAACTAATCTAATGCATGAAGAGGTGACAAATTCTCCTCTTTCTAAGGAGATAAGGCAACAAACTTTTGAGTTACTAAAGATGTATTAGTTGTCTATGGAAGGTCAAAAGGAAAAGAAAAAGAGAAAGAAAAAGAACTGGAAATCCAAATCTAGAGGTAGATTCAAGTCCTCTGGGAGGTCAAAAGTCAAATGTTGGAATTGTGGAAGATCAACCACATCAAAAAAGATTGCAATGACAAGAAGAGGGAAAAAAGGATAATGGAGAATTAGATGATGACTTAAATTCCAAGACTTCTCTTGAGGTAATGTCGATGATGCATTTATTAAAATTTCAACTATGCATGCATGTCAGATGATCAATTGTAGAGCCTCTTTTTACATGAATCCCCCATAAATAGTGTTTTTCTAACTATGAGAGCTATGATGGTGGAAATTTTTACCTCAATACTATTGGTTGTGGGAGAATCAAAATCATATTCTTTCGTATGAGAATCAAAAGTATCATAGTTTTTTATACATCTTGGATTTGGTACAAAACCTATTATATGTCAATAAAATGAATTGTGTAGGAGTATAGGTAGTCTTTAGTTCATGAATGGGTGCAAGATAGTTTCAAGAGCTATGATGGTTGCAAAGGTAGTTTATAACTATCTTTTCTCTTATGCTAGCACATACATTCAATATAATAGTAAAACGGTGCTTGTAGCATCTATTCTTATAGCAACAATTCATGTAGCATCAAGATGTATAGTTTGTGTTCCTATGTGCATTCTCTCACATTAAATATAAAATCACTTATCATGGTGACTTTGATTTTTAAAACTATAATAATTATCTCTAGAAATTTGGTCGTGATTCTCAATTTTATATTTATTACCTTGATTCAAATCCATGAGTGCAAAAGGGATCCAAGTGATCTTTGGAGTTATGGACCTAACCCACCAAATTATAATATTCAAAATGAACCTATATCGACTCATTCTACTAATCATTGTGTGTTGTTCTAATGTAATTGCATAAAAGATTTTGTTTTATATTGTATTTAAACACATTCACTTGTTCACTTTGAAATCACCTTTAAAACACTTCAAATCAATTTTTTTTAATAATAGATCTTCCCAATTTAAGTTAAAAGAGAAGATAATACATTCTATACAACTATATATCATAACATGCGATAAAATCATAAAAGGATAACAGTTGGGTACTTACCTTACTGTTGACAACGTGGCCTTTAAGATATGAAACTTTTGCAGCGCCGACTTCCAATCCTCAAGCTTTTCTGAATGATATCTGTTCTTGGCTTCAAGCTTGGAAAATTCTTGAGCATACCTTCCTTTTATCCAACGGATATCATTGACATCAATATTGTAGAACACAGGAATGATTGTCTGGCCAGTTTTGAGCATAAGCGACAACTCTTCCAAACACCAAGTGGATTCTGCATATCTGGGTGAAAGGATAGCAATATGAAGGAAAGAAGTACTATGGCATTTTGTATTTCAGATGGTATGGAATCACCAAGATCAAGCTCTGGTTCATCTAAGAAAACTTCAAGTCCCATGAGTTTGAGGGCACGGTAGATTGAAGCGGCCAGCGTTGTCTTGGTGTCAGGGCCACGATGGTTTATGAATACATCGTAGCGCACGCTTTTTGTCCGAGTTGAAGACGATGCAGATACAGACGGCGCCAGAATTTCAGCAAAGGCATTGGTAATCTGATTTCCCGTTGCCATGGAACTCAATCAAACCCAGGGGAAGAAAGGGGGCGAAGAGATTAAAAGTAGTAGAAATTTCTCTACGGGGATAGAAAGGATAGAAAACATGGGGCGAAGATAAGTTGAAATTTCTCCACACAAGGGTCGAAAGGACGAAAAACAGATGGGCACAGATTTAACCACGCAAATTTCTCTACGCGGTTTCCTTTGAAAGATGGGACTGGAAACTGGGAAGCACTTATTTATTTATGCGGTTGTCATTTTCAAACAGTAAATTTCGGTGAAAGACATCAATTTAAATGACAAATTCTATTTAAACATTTAAACATCATTAATGAATGCCATCTATTACAAAGAACGTATCCCAAAACAATCCATCATCTGAAAAGTAGGTTTAAAGTGGGGAACAGCCCGTGGAAAATGAAAATATAAACTAAGTCTTCCAGGAAGCGGCCCCCACAAAGCTGAAAAGATAGATTTAAAGCCGAAAGCATCCCAACTAAAGATTGTCGTGTACAGCAAGAATGAATGAATTCCAACAATGCAGTCCTAGATAAAAAGGGGAAGTTCTTTTATAGTCCACTATATTAGGTGATCTGTTTTTGGGTCTATAGATAGCTTACAGTGTATAGGACTTCTCGTGCTTCTAATAAACACAAAGACTTTCTTAACCGAGAATGCAAAGCAGAATAAAAATGACGTAGATATAGATATTGGCAACATTAAAAAGATTCTAGAAAAAATTGCTAAGACATTTAGAAGAAGAAGAAATTGGAATATATGAATATTGAGTATTTCATCTGATGATGATGGATTATTAAAAAAGGAAAATTATCATGTATTTAATATTAAAGAGTCATAAAGGGTCATCAAAATCATTACAAATGTCAGATCTCACTTGAATTTTTTTTTTTTCAATTAAAAAAATATTTAATATTAAATGTTTAAGATTTTTTTAATTTGTATTGTATAAAATTTATAATTATTTTTTAATATTTAAAAAATATTTAATTATTTTTGTGATAAAAATTATGTATTATTTATTTATTATTATAGTATTTTTTAAAATTTATTATTTTGCTAATATAAACATTAAGAATTAGTTAAAA
>VDFB02049217.1:143410909-143442038 GCA_007258455.2 Sequoia sempervirens
AATCATTTTATTTGTTTTTTTTTATTTACAAATAAAATTATATTTTTTGTTTTTAAAAAAATTATATGTAGTTTTGTTTTTTTTAAATAATTTATCCCTACTTTATACTTATCCAAATTTGTATTCCAATAATTTATATCATTATTAAAATTTATTATTGAGCGTCACAAATATGACCTACTTTTCCCAAATATTGCACTAATTCATAAAAAAACATCCACAACTCTATTTTCCTCACCTACCGCTAATATTCCCATCTCTACCAAATCATCTTCCAACCGATCGTATATGGAGTCATATAGAGAGAATGCAACTTCACTTCCCCCGAGGGAAGATGAAGTGAAAACACCTACCTAAACCCATTTTCCTTATTTCATATACGGATAAGCATTTACTGGCCTAACACAAAGCAACTCTAGAGAGATATCATCTAAAGGGAAATTTATAACAAAGCATATTCTCGCTGCCGCGTTGGCGGAACGCTCTTCCAAAAAGACATATTGCCAATACCAAGAATGAGAAGAATACCAATTCGTCTTCTGGCGGTCGAATGAGTCAACCAAAGTGAGACCAAGAAAAAGGTAAAACACTTAACAATCGCCTCCACGCCAGGCACTGTCCTTCCACATATTACACATTCAGATAGCCATTTCTGCCACAAATCATAAGCTCAATTATAATCAACCACTAAACACTTTATTACAGAATAATAAGCTCAATTATATAGTAACTATTATTACCTCTCTATTTAAAGATTGAAGGCAAGCTTCAAATGCTGATATGTCACATGCTGTTGCGATGTTTACTCTCCTCAAACTCTGCATATCCTTCAGACTTTGTATGACTGGCAGCTCCTCCCAAGTATGTACCATCAACATCTATAACGAACTGCAATTTTCTAAACCTTCTACTTTCCTAAGCTTCCCACACTTCCGCATATGTAGAGACTATAGCTTGACCAGACCACAATTAAGTCTTATGCTTCGCAGATTTGAACATTTGATCACCTTAACCGTCTTAACTGATATTGGCAAGCTATCGATCTCTACTAATTCGTGATTTTCTTCAAGAAATAATAGATCCAGACTGGGGCAACATTGAGGAGAAATTGATATCCTAGACACTTTATAGTAATCTAATAACAAATTTTTGAGGCTACGCAATGAAGGAGAAAAGCACCCCAGCTGGATAATAAATTCTGTGGGCCCGGAGCAACGGTCGATTGACAGAAAATAAAGGCTAGTAAGTTGCACAAGTGTTTTCGATGGATTCATCAACCAACTGCATTCTCTCAGCTCTAGAATCCTAAGATTTGTCAAGTCACTGAACTTGCTAGGCAGCAATTTTATCTCATCACATCCAATGAACTTGAGGCGCTCCAGAGATTGGAGACGGCAAAACTTTTCCGGTAGGCCTTCGATAGGAGCTCCTTCAGAGTCAGGATATCTCTCTTAAATGCTGTAGAAATCCTATTGACCTTGGAAATTTTAGAAAATTTCCGGCATGAATGATTTTCAGCACTCTCAACAGCACAGGAGGCTGCAGCCACGTTCCTTTTTTATTAGGCAAAACCGTTCAACAATTATAAGAGATTTTAAGGTATGGCTGCATAAATAACAACAAAGAGAAGAAGATACATACATCAGCAGTCTCACTCCACGGTTCTTCTAATTTAGAAGCCTCACAAAGCTCTAAAACTCTCAACTTCTTCAATGAAATCCATAACGGAAGAGCTGTATGCGGAAAGTTGCCCCATCGCAGCGAGACAAGGCCTTCTGATAGTGTTGCTAATTCTTCTGTAAAATAATTGTTTTCAACATCCAGGATTTTTAAACCACGTTTCCGCTTAAACCTTCTACCCGATTCTCTGACAAATTCCACAAATTATTCATAAAACTCATCTGTTTGGGCTTTAATTCCCCGAATCAGCACGCTTCCCTAAATTGCGAAAAATTAAAAGATCAACGAGCTTATAAAACAATTAATGTATGAGCATTTACTTATTGAAATGTTTGATAGCATTAAAACATGAAATTACACTCACCTTCCCCTGTTTCTCAATAATGTGCGCAATTTGTTGTGTTGACCAAAGGCGGCACGGTGACCTTGTCTTTGAAATGTCCCTTCCCAAATCTCTCACCAGCTCATGCATTCTTAGGCAGTTTTTCTCATCTACCTCAACCAAACACTTGCAAACTACACTCCCCACTCCATTTGGACTCATCCCACAAGATATATCTACAAATGTATCCTTCTCTTCTTCCTCATCTAGTGCATCAAAGCTCACTTTCAATATGCTTTTAATGTCTTTGGGCAATGATCTTGAGACCTTTTTTAATTGAGAATTTCAATTATCCTTCGACTTTCCATGCACAAGTCCTCCTAATACCTTGAGGGATAATTGCAATCCTTGGCAGAATTTTTAAAAACTATTAACGAGACATTCAAATCCATTTATTGGAGATGGTTGTAGGAAAGCATGCCAGCAAAATAGTTCCATTGCGTGTTCAGAATTTAATTCTTTCATCTTGTAAATAGAATTATAAGGGATCCTCGAAGATGTGAGAATGTGTGAATCTCGACTTGTGATCACAATAATACTATCTTGTCCAAGATTATCTTTTATTAGCAAGAGAGATTCTAATTGATCTAGATGATCTACATCATCCAAGATAATAAATACCTGAACAGATCTAAAATACTTTGCTAAGATCACTTTTCCTTCTTCAACATTATCAAATGATATCTTTCGAGCCACCAAGGTCTTGGGACAATTTTTTCTACTTTTCATACAAATTTTTAGTTGGTACATCTCAATCATTTCAAAGAAAACTACATTTATAGAAGCACTATATTTTCTCATTATAGTATTATTTTTCCAATGTAGTTTTTCCACACCCACCCATCCTAGGATCCCCACAATTTTCACATTTTGATAAGATTCCAATACAATTCTTTTAAAGTCTTGTAAGGTTTCATCAAGACCCATAGGATGTTTGACAACCACAAATGAAGTCTTTTTAGAGTGCTTTTGTACATAATCTACAATAGTCTTCAACATTCCTTCATCACTACACAAAAAAAAAACATTTTTGAAAAAACACTCTCAAATTAGTTTTCTCTAAAAACAAATCTTAAATTAATATATAACTTATTTAACATATTTTTAACTAACAAACAGATATCAATTATTCGTATCAAGTGAAAGAATGTGATTAAAAATAAAAATAATGACATGTTTTGCATACAAGTAATGCTTTGTGCCCTTTAAAAATAAAATTGAAAAGCACAAGGTAAAGAAATAAACAAATTTATATGTTAAGGAAAGGAGAGGCTTTACAAAATCAAAATAGTTTAACCAATTTGGAGAACAATCTCACCAACCCATTTCATTTAACCTACTCTAATACTATGTTAATTTTCAAAGAACTACACACCAATAATATTATTTTGTATTCTATATCACATCATGTTTAATACTCATTACACACTTATATAGGAGTTTAATCTCCTACATTTTAATAACCACTTCTTGATTATAAGAGTTATTTTAACAACTCAAATGCAATCCCAACCAATTATTCTTCTCCTAGAAAAGCTATACGAGTTGTTAATTCTCTAAAACTTAACAAACATTATTATTCTAATCCGTGTGAACACTACCATGAATTCCTAAAACTTTTATGTTTTAAAATCCCTCCCATATAAGGTAGCAACTATCATAGTCATTTCAAACAATGAATCATCTCTCCTCTTTCATCATTCATTCGCATCAAAAATTGGAAAATCAATTAATATCTTCCCTTCTAGTATTATCTCAAAACTCCTTTAAAACTTCTACATATTGCTCATCATCATAGCAATACAAAGTCTATTACAATAATAGAAACAACAATTATTATTTTAATCCGTGTGAACACTACCATAAATTCCTAAAACTTTTATGTTTTAAAATCCCTCCCATATAAGGTAGCAACTATCGTAGTCATTTCAAACAATGAATCATCTCTCCTCTTTCATCCTTCATTCGCATCAAAAATTGGAAAATCAATGAATATCTTCCCTTCTAGTATTATCTCAAAACTCCTTTAAAACTTCTACGTATTGCTCATCATCATAGCAATACAAAGTCTATTACTATAATAGAAACAACAATGGTGTATTGAATAACAAGATTCATTTTAAGATAAACAATAAGATGAACAAAAGTACTTAGTCAAATTGAGACACCTTCAATGAAAAACACGTATGTGTACAAAAGGAATTTGCATATTAAAGGAATTTGCACAAACATATTGCCTTCACATGTCTTGTTCCTTTAGTGAGCACAACAATAGTGATCTAAAATAAATAAGTTAATTATTAAATAAAAAAGACTTCTACATAAATTGGTAAAGAGGATTAAGCATGATGAATAAGACTTTGTAGATCATCTTATGATGAAATAAAAGAAGTTAGTATTTACCATGCTTAGGAAATGCAACACTTATGTCATTAGACAAGTTCAAATTAATTGCATAAATGTATAGATATTCTGCAATTATTATTGATACCAAAGAACTCAATCCTCTTACAACTCTAACATAAATAACCATACTTTTATAAAAAAAAATATTACATCTATATTATCACATATTCAATACCAGTGACTTAATTGAACACATAACTTAAATATTCTTCAATGAAAAACAATTTGATTTCATATATTTATACACAATAAAATTTATAATTTTTAAAATCTAATTATAAATTTATTATTGAGCCTCACAAATATCTCCTAGTTTTCCCAAATGTTGCACTAATTCAAGGAAAGCATCCACAACCGTATTTTCCTCACCCGTCGCTAATATTCCCATCTCTACCAAATCATCTTCCAACTTGCCTGTGTATCCACTTAGAGAGAACTCAACTTTACTTCTCGTGAGGGAAGATGGAGTGAAAACACCCATCCATACCCATTTTCCTTGTTCCAAAAGCGTAAGGGGGGGATTTATTGACAAGTGTAACAATTTTCCTTGTTTCAAAAGCGTAAGGGGATTTCTTGACTTAACACAAGGCAAGTGTAGAGTGAATTCACGCAGAGGGGAATTTAGAACAAGGCACATCATCGCTGCCGCGTTGGCAGAACGCTCTTCCGAAAAGACATACTGCCAAGAATAGCGAGACACCTTCTGCCGGTGGAACGAGTCAACCAAAGCCAGAGCAGGAAATGTTAAAGACTTCACAGTCGCCTCCACGCCAGGCACTGCCGCTCTACATATTATACATTTGGATGGCCATTTCTGCCACAAATTATAAGCTCAATTATAATCAACCACTAAACACTTATATTACAGAATAATTAAACTCAATTATCTAGAAAATAATATTACCTCTCTATTTAAAGATTGAAGGCAAGGTTCAAATGCTGACATTCTCAAACTCTCTCTATATGCTGATCTGAGGTTTACACTCCTCAAACTCTCCGTATCCTTCAGACTTTGTATTAGTTGCAGCTTCTCACAAGAATGTACCCTAAACGTCTCTAACGAACTGCAATTTTCTAGTCCTCTTATTTTCATAAGCTCCCCACACTCCACCACATCCAGAGAATATAGCTTGACCAGATCACAATTAGTAAGGCTTATGCTTTGCAGATTTGAACATTTGATAACCTTAACCGTCTTGACTGATATTGGCAAGCTATCGATCACTACTAATTCGTCATTTCCTGCAATTTCTAGGCTTTCCAGACTGGGGCAACATTGAGGAGAGATTGATATCCTAGACACATCACAGACAATTAAAGCTAAAGATCTGAGCCTGCACAATGAAGAAGAAAAGCACCCCGACTGGATAAACAGTTCTGTGGGCCAGGTGCAACGGTAAATATAAAGCCTAGTAAGATGCGGAAGTGTTTCCGACGGGATCATCAACCCACTGCATTCACTTAAATGTAGATTCTGCAGATTTGTTAAATTGCCAAACTTGCTAGGCAGTGATTTGAGCTTATGACATTTCAGTAAGATGAGGCTCTTCAGTGATTCAAGGCGGCCAAACTCGTCGGGTAGACCTGTGATCCCACTGCATTCACTCAAATGTAGACTCTGCAGATTTGTTAAATCGCCAAACTTGCTAGGCAGCGATTCGATCCCACTATTTTCACTCAAATGTAGACTCTGCAGATTTGTTAAATCACCAAACTTGCTAGGCAGCGATTTGAGCTTATGACATTTCAGTAAGGTGAGGCTCTTCAGTGATTCAAGGCGGCCAAACTCTTCTGGCAGACCTTCGATCCCACTGCATTCTTCCAAACGTAGAGTCTGCAGATTTGTCAAATCGCCGAACCTGCTAGGCAGCGATTTGAGCTTATGACATCCACGTAATTCGAGGCACTCCAGCGATTGGAGGCGGCCAAACTCTTCGGGTAGAACTTCGATAGGAGCTCCATTGGAATCAAAGGATATTTTTTTCAAATCCTTTAGAAATCCTATTGACTTTGGAAATCTCAGGAAACTTTCAGCATGAATGATTTTCAGCTCTCTCAACTGCACAGGAAGCTGTAGCCACGTTCCTTTTTTTATTAGGCAAGACCGTTCAACAACTATAAGAAAGTTTAAGGTATGGCTGCATAAATAATAGTAAAGAAAAGGAAGATACTTACATCGGCACTGTCGTTCCACAGTTCTTCTAATTTGGAAGCCTCACGAAGCTCTAAAAATCTCAACTTCTTCAGCGAAATCCATGACTGAAGTGCTGTATGCGGAAAGTTGACCCATCGCAGCCAGACAAGGCCTCCTGATAGTGCTGCTAATTCTTCTGTAAAATAATTGTTTTCAACATCCAGGATTTTAAAACCCCGCTTCTGCCTAAACCTTCTACTTGATCCTCTCACAAAGTCCACAAAGTCTTCATAAAACTCATCTGTTTGGGCTTTAATTCCCCGAATCAGCACGCTTGCCTAAATGAAAAAAATAAATAACCAGTGAACTTATAAAACAATTGAAGTACAAACATTTACTTATTGAAATATTGGATGCAATTAAAAACATGATATTAAACTCACCTCCCCCTGTTTCTCAATGTGGGCAATTTGCTCCGATGACCAAATGCGATACGGTGACCATGTCTTTGAAATGTCCCTTCCCAAATCTCTCAGCAGATCATGCATTCTTAAGCAGTTTCTCTCATCTACTTCAACCAAACATTTATCCACAAGTGTTTCCAATCTACACTCGCCACTCCACTTGGACTCATCCCACACTGTGATGGCCAAATGTTTTTCTGTTCCTATGAAGAAACAAGATATATCTAAAAATATCTCCTTCTCTTCTTCCTCATCTAGTGCATCAAAGCTCACTTTTAATATGCTTTTAATATCTTTGGGCAATGATTTGGACACCACCTCTAATTGAGAAACCCAATAAACCTTCGACTTTCCACGCACAAGGCCTCCTAATACCTTAAGAGCTAATGGCAATCCTTGGCAGAATTTTAAAAAGCTTTTAACAAGATATTCAAATCCATCCTTTGGAGACGGTTGCTGGAAAGCATGCCAGCAAAATAGTTCCATGGCATGTTCAGAATTTAATTCTTTCATTTTGTAAATAGAATCAGAAGGGATTCCCCATGATGTAAGAATGTGTGAATTGCGACTTGTAATTACAATCACACTACTTTGTTTAAGGCTATCTTTTATTGGCAAAAGAGATTCCAATTGATCTAAACGATCTACATCATCTAAGACAATAAATACCTGAACAGATCCCAAATACTTTGCTAAGATTGCTTTTCCTTTTTCTATATTATCAAATGATATATCTTTTGAGCCACCTAGGTCTTGGAATATCTCTTTTTGCTTTTTATACAAATTTTTAGTTAGCACATCTGGATCATTGCAAACAAAACTACATCTATAAAAGGCCAGTAAGTTCTCGTTGTAGCATTTTTTGGCCAATGTAGTTTTTCCACACCCACCCATACCTGTGATCCCCACAATTTTTGCATTTTGAGAAGATTCCAATACACTTCTTTTAAAGTCTTGAAAGGTTTCATCAAGACCCACATAAGGTTTGTCCACCACAAATGGAATCTTTTTAGAGCACTTTTGTACATAATTCACAATAGTCTTCAACATTCCTTCATCACTATACAAAAAAATATTTTGGAAAAAATTCATCCAAATTAGTTTTCTCTAAAGACAAATTTTAAATCAATATAACTTATTTAACATATCTTTAAGTAAAATATCAATTATTCATGAAAGGTGAAATAATGTGACTAAAAATAAAAATAATGACATGTTCTCCATAAAAGCAAAGTTTTATGTCCTTTGAAATAAAATTGAAATAGACAAGGTAAATAAATAAAAAACTTTTATATCTTAAAGAAATGAGAGTATTTATTTATTGTGCCCCCACATATTTGGATTGTCCCACTTGAAGTGGCACCATATGCCACTTATAGTTTGTAAATAGGAAATTTAGAGTGGAATTATGTGTAATGGAAGTTTCTAGATGACTTGTAAGATATGAAAGAGTTGCTAGAATGGAAATACCATATAGAAATGGGGATTTAGGTGTGAACTGGAGAAAATCATGAATGACTTAATTCTCATAAGAATGTTACCATAAAAAGTGCATAAATCAAAGATGGAGTGTTCAAGTTGGTAGAAGTGGTTTCTATTTGATCATTAGTTAACTAAGAATGATTTTGGGCATTGGATTTTGTACTAGATTTGGGTGCCTAATTTAACTTGGATGGTTTTAGAAACCATTTGTAAATTGTGATTTGTGTTTTTTCTTGTCTTGATTTGTGCTTTTTCTTGTTTTGGCTTTATATTGGATGCATTGGGATGAAGGTTTTATCATATGTATTTGTAGATATTATTATGTTATCAATTTTTTTAAAATAGATTAATGTACCATTCTCTCCTAAAGGCTTGGGTTTATGACTGTTTTGTAAACATTATAGGTGCTATGAATAAAATTGGATATATTTGTTGAATTTTATTTGCATCTTTATGAATGCAATACATGTGTTATATTTGTTTCTTAAGTTGTCAAATTTTAGTCTTTCTATTTTATCTTTCCTCATAGATTATTGTAGAATGCATTTATGTCATCTTTCTTCCTTTCATTTAGTATCAAATCCTAATCAACTTAGATCCTAAGTGTTAAGAAAAATGATTTTTTGAACTAATCTTGGTTCAAGTGGTACTTTCATGGACAAAGGTGATATTTGTTTAAGGAAAGACAACAAGCTCAACATGATTAGAGAGGAAAAATTCAACAACACTAATTTTGAATTATTACAAGTTAAAATGGAGGACTTTCTTATAGATCAAGATATGTGGGTTTTAGTCTATAGAAATAAAACTGCAACTGTGCAACAAGATGGTTGGGCTATGTTGGATAGAAAAGCCAAAAGCTTGATAAGACTATTTAGAGGATTCAATGCTCTTGAATGTTTTGAGAGAACCTAGACAATAGAAACCATTTGGAAAAAGGTGGAAAATCTATAACAAGACAAATAATTGGTGAACAAAATTTTTCTATAGAAGAAGCTCCATTCCTTGAAGATGGACGATGCTGACTCTATTTTACCATTATTGTAGAGTTGAGATCCACTAATGTTACTATGAATGATAAACATCAAATTATTGCTCTATTATATTCTTTATTTTATTTTTTGAACAATCCATTTATGGCCATTGGTAGCATTGCCACTGATCTAATGCTTGAAGAGGTGGCAAGTTCTCATCTTTTTGAGGAGATAAGACAACAAACATTTGAGTTACCAAAGATGTATTGGTTGTCCATAGAAGGTCAAAATAAATTAAAAAGTGCAAGAAATAGATCTAGAAATACAGATCTAGAGGTAGATCCAAGTCTTCTAGGAGATCAAAAGTCAAATGTTGGAATTGTGGAAGATCAACCACATCAAAAAAATCGCAATGACAAGAATAAGGAAAAAAGGATAATGGAGAATTAGATGATGATTAAAATTCCAAGACTTCTCTTGAGGTAATGTTGATGATGCATTTATTGTAATTCCAAATATGCAAGCATGTCAACATGCATGTATGATCAATTGTAGAACCTCTTTCTAAATGAATCCCCCATAAAGAGTGGTTTTCTAACTATGAGAGCTATGATGGTGGAATTTTTTACCTTAACACTACTGGTTGTGGGAGAATCAAAATCATATTCTTTCATACAAAAATCAAAGATATCATAGGATTTGTATACATCTTGGGTTTGGTACAAAACTTATTATGTGTCAATAATCGTGTAGGAGTATAGGTAGTCTTCAACAAGAATGGGTTCAAGATGGTTTCAAGAGCTATGGTGCTTGCAAAGGGAGTTTATAACTATTTTTTCCCTCATGCTAGCACATACATTCAATATAATAGTAAAATGGTGCTTGTACCATCTATTCTTATAGCAACAATTCATGTAGCATCTATATGTATAGTTTGGGTTCCTACACATTCTCTCACATTAAAGAGAAAGTCACTTATCATGATGACTTTGATTTTTAAAACTATAATATTATTAAATATAAATAATTTTTTTCATTTTGCACAATATCAATTAAAATGTTTTGAAGTTGTCACATTTTGAGTGTTTTATTATTATGGTAATTTTTACGCTGAAGGCGTATCCTTATTTGAAATGAAGGGAGCTTCATTTCACCATCAACGGCCTTGAGTGCCAGAGGAGGCATGCAAGATGATGAGATGGATCTCATCCGTTCATAAAAAAATTGTGAAAAGGAGACATCGGGTAGCCCTAAAACGCTGATATTTCGAGATCTACTTTCGTTTCATGTGAATAGATTGAAGCAGCAAGTGAAAGGAGATGTAAATTCATCAGCATCGTTGAGAGCACGACACAATTTGTGCATAATCTTGAGGTAAGTCACTTGCATAATTTCAGTGAATTTTCTTTTTTTCGAATCTATACACGACTCCAAAACAATTTTGTTGTTATTTGTTAAATGAAGGGAAAGTTGTCTCACACTGGGAAAAACAACTTTCAGGCAATCGAAACATTCCTCACCCCATGCCTGAAAACAAAGTGTAACTCACAAACGATATTTTCTTCTTAAATGGCTGCAACAATCTTGTTTTGAGCTCAAGAATCAAGTAACCCCAAAACCCTGATATTTTCAGATGCTTAATTAAGAGCGCATACAGAACTTGGGCACATCGACATGTAGTATCCCTCTGTTTCTTATGGTAGCATACTGTAGACAACAGTCCAAACTCCACAACATTTGCTACCATTTTCCCTGCCTGTGCAAAATGGGGGCTTTGGAACAGGGTATAGACATCCATCAAAGCATAAAGGATAGAGGAATTTTGTCAGATGTATTTGAATTGCCCTGGTAGACATGTATGCAAAATGTGGAAGCATAGACAAGGCACGTGAAGTGTTTGACAAGATGCCTCAAAGAGATGTGGTCGCATGGACTGCAATGCTTGCAGGATATTCACAAAATGGATTTGTTGAAAAGGCTTTAGAAATTTCCAAGCAAATGCAATTGTCAGGTTGAAAGCCAAATTCCGCAACCTTTGCTAGCATCCTCCCTGCACATGCCAAAATGGGAGCTTTGGAAGAGTATGTACATTATAGTAGCAACTGCCCTAGTAGACATGCATGCAAAAAGTGGAAGCATTAACAAGGCACGTGAACTGTGGCGAGCCGTTGTACTGTATGCTTCAATTCTTAACCTGGCAGCTTAGACTGCCTCCACCTTAGATCCGAACCTCTTTTCTGCATCCGAGACACAAGGCTTCAAGAATAGGTGGCTTTGCAATCATGGGCGGATTCAAACGCCTCTACATGAATTTCCTGCATCCCCTCCAGTCATATTCCCATCATAAGCTCTGCTCTTCATTGAATGAAGACGTCATTAGGTTATCTCTCTCACTGTTTTCAGTTGATTATTATGAAAGAAGGCTTGAATCTTTATAAACTAGTAATTTCTCTAATTTTAAGATTCATTCAAGCAATTCCGCAATAGCTCAGCCTGCAGATTCCTGCACAGATATGGTGGGAAAATCGATGATAGAGAATCAAAAGGGCATTTTTTTATATGAGACCTGCAGTGAAGTTTTTATGGAGATTTCTTTTGACATCTGGTCTGACATCTGGTCTGTAGATGGATTAGCTTATGCTAAATTGAATTGCAAATGAGAAGTTAGCTATTTAGGACATAAGTCCTGTTTGTCTTCCTCCAAACAGTTTAGGTTTGCTGATGCAAAGGAAAATTATAGAAACAACCTTTCAAAATCAGTTAAGAATTTTGTTTACAACAGTTTTTTAAGTTTTAAAATTTTGATATATTAAATTTATTGTTGAAGGCAATGCATTTTCATCATTATTGTTCTTTTTTCTTTATTTGGGTATTTCTGGTATGAATGATTTCACATTTCAAATTCAGCGACTCATTCAGAATTATGCTTCTCATATTATGGCATTAATTACTTATTTTCAGACAAATATTTTCCCTTTTAAATTTACTTTGTTGAAGATGATTCTGCATAATCTCATATGGGAAAAAATGGTGGGATTCGAACCACAGATCTGGTTTATGAATTAATTTACATCAATGCCATATCTTAAGCACAGCTCTGGTAAAGTAAAAGGGTGCAGACAGATAAGAATCAGATGTTGCGGTAAGAAGTTGTTGAGGCATTCGCTGTAATATTGGTTGGTATTACTATTGACTGTAATTTTGGCTGCTTCTTTTGTTTTTTATTATTGTTTGTAGTTATTTGGGTACGGATTGTATTATTCCTTTGTTGTTCTTTGTAGTTTAAAGACTTTGATTTTATTTTTAAATAATTTGTAATTGTGTATTCTTAAATCAATAAAAAATTGTTCAAGGTAGAATCTATAATTTTGTTCAAAAAATAGGTTTTATAAGTTCGCAGCCCTGTCTTGTAAATGAATGCTTCACTCTGTAGCTGCAAACCAGCTGAATTTGCAGTTGGGTAATAAGATTTGGCGACTTTCAGCTAAAAGACCAGTGAACAGAATAGACTGTCTCCAAAGGAAAGGATTAAAATCCAGAATACAAAACAACAGCAAACTCAAAGCAATCCTAGACACTTTGCAAAATGACCTTAACAAAAAAACAAGTTGGGGGACAGGGCATAAGGGCAATAAATTTATCTTCAAGAACTAAAACCTGGCAAGGCAATGAGACCCAACTCAAAAAATCAAATCTGAAATCAAGGAGCCTCTGCAGCCCAACTGCCACAGAATGTTTAAAACAAAATTTGAGACAAAGTTTACACGAGTTCTGTGTAGTTGAATAACTGAGATATATGCCTCTTAGAAAATGGAGGCACGGTATATTTAGGTAGAAAGATTTTACAGAGGGCATTTTCAGGGAGGTGTATGTTATTGAAGTTTTTATTTGTTTTTATTGCAGATAAATAGTAATATAGATTAGACAATAGATGTGGTGCATAAATAAGGTAAATCAATTTTGAATTCAAGGGCAATCTATGTATAATGATACAATTTTATTTTCTTGGTCACAAACGATGTTGGAAAGAATAAACATCTGGTTAGAAAAGAAAAAAGAGAGCTGTGTGATTCGAAACAATAAAGACATCCACAACAACTATATAATGTAATAACATAAATTTGTATATAAATATACTGGATTATGTAATATTCAAATTCATTATTTTTATACTTTTACTTTCCTATCGGCAATGGTTGTGCAATGAGCTAAAGGACCATACTATTGAGGTTGATATTTCTGATTCCAGGACTAGTCTTTCACAGGTTAATCACCAGTCTCATCTTGCAGGAAATTAGATGATTAAATCTGATGTTTAGGTCCATACACACTGGTTAGAAACTTTTGAGGAGAACCACCACGCAGGATTAAATTATCTTCGATTGAAAGGTATAGATGGTGGACTGGATTCTGATTAATGCCCTGTTCTTCCTCAATCAAAATCTAATACATGTTCTGAATTATTTGTGTCAGATTCCTCAAGTAGTTAAGTTGTTTGTCAGCTATCGAGGGCCCAGTATGAAACCCCTCAAATTTCTGAACACAATAAAAGAGAGGAGATTAGGTTGCCTAAACGGGATTGTTTGCCACACTAGAAGTCTGACGTTAATGATACTGAGCAGCTTCGGGTTCATCCTTCCAGCCTCGAGTAAAGTCATAAATAAATGCAGCCTATTGGCTATTTATTTATATGTGAGAATAAATGAGTATGGGCGCATCTCTTTGTAAATAATATATTTATTCTGGGCCGACCTTCTTTGTAAATTATATTCATTGATTATTGTATCTTGGCCGACTTATTCAAATTGTAATTTATGTTGAGGCCGACCTTGTGAGATCTCTTATAGCCATGTATTTATAAGAGACCACTTCTCTCCTTGTTACACAATCAAGCAAGCTCGAATTATTCCTTCATTCAAGTGCGAATTCCTTCAAGAGCAGATTGCGAATCTCTCTAAGTGCAGATTTAGATCACAAGGAAGAGCAGATTATCATTTGTAATTGCATCTAGAGTTGATGCTGGATATTGGCCTTGTGATTGGCCTCATTGTAAAGATAATTGTTGCCATTATTATATATACAAGAGGATCTTTGTTGCTGGGTTTTTTTCTCCCTCAAGTGGAGGGTTTTCCCAGGGTATCTACGTGTTATTGTCTGATTTGAATTAATTCTCTGTGCATTAAATCTGATCTTCAGTTTTTCAACATGGTATCAGAGCGGGTTTTAAAGAAGATCTTGATCAGATTTGTATAAGCAGCTGTGAAGATCGATTGAGATTTGAAGCGCCAAGATCAATCAAAGTCCTTCTGTAGCCACCAGATGAGTCTGATGGACATATTCATTGAAAGGAAGTAACACGGATAACTGATGTTCCAGCACATCTCTAGATCTGGGTGACATCGAAGAAGGCGTCTTTCTCAGGGAGTGTTCCCATCCTTGAGTCGGCTAATGTGAGCGGACTTGTTCAGTGTTTCTCTTCCGCACATCATTAGTGTTCCACCTTGAATCGGGCATCATTCTGCACACTGTCATTGCTTCAGTCATCGCATTCAAGGAAGGTCATCATAATGTATGTCCTTCGCTCAGGTAACTCAAGTCTGAGGAGTCCACACTTCCGAATATTTGAGGAAATTCTCTCGCCATAATGGAAAGAAATGAGTCGCACATAATCTGAGTATCGGGTTCCTGTGGAGTTTAAAGATCTGACACTGCTTTAAAGATAACGATATCGGGACCTTGAGATACTACATTGTCATCAAGGTTGAAGCCGTGAGGTTGAAGCCGCTGGTCTAACTGGACATTCACAGATCCATTTCCATATTCATCGCACAGATCATACACGGGATCAACAGGGTCTAGTTTTGTGACATTACAGAGTGTTCTTTGGTCTGAGCTCAGAAGTTCCTATCTGGTGCACACAACGGAGGTATTCCATTATCTAGTGTACACGTAGGGCCAACACTCTGACACCTTGCTCGCGCACCTCCTTGAGGCAAATCTCTAGCTTGACGCGATAGAGCCTTGACTCTCATCAGTGCTGTCCATTGTCTATCACGGGAGCTGAGCCAAGTCTGTGCGCCATCACCAATCTTTGGAGTTGCGAGTCATATCACCATCGGATCATATTGGGACTGAGATGGAAATGTAGTTCGGCTAATCTCTGTTCCTTCTAGTTATCTGGCCGTCATTGGGACGGAGTTATTTGTGAGCCCAAAGACATCGATTCAGTTGAACACCAGTTAGTGTTAAGTCTGCACATAGGTATTGGCTCTGCTTCGGGATTACTGAGTATGCAATTCGAATATCCCTCTACTGGAAAAACTCATGAAATCCGAGAATTCCGAGATCTATTCGTCTAGTGGTATGCTCTAACTAAACTAGGATCTGAAATTATGTATGTATATATATTTTATGATCTTGTAGTATGCTTTGTGTGTTATTTTGTGAATACAATATAAAACTGAAAGATAAGCAAGCTCTGTATTTGAGCCGATCACGGGCCAAGGCAAGTGGTCTATGGAGACTGGCGCGGTCGGGTTCTATAGGCCCATACGGCAAGAGCATACTAGCAAGCTTCATTAAAATATGTTCACTTTGTCCTGTCTGAACACTTTATTATCTAAATGCTAAGTGAAGACAAACTCCATATCATTAAGGAGCACGACTTGAAGGTGAACCTCTGCTTGGAGGTCAAGTGCCTCGGCATCAGCGTTGCCATTATGGGGAATCGAAGGTACACTGATAAAGAGAAAGTCTGCAACCTTGCTAACCTGTAATCCACCGAACCTCTGAAAGAGTCCGAGCTGGAGATGGAGGCCGTTCCTAAGGAGGTCAAGCCGGATGAGCTTCATTCATAGAAAATCAAAGTGCATCGTAAATTTGAGCAGTCATAGGCCTTGTTCAAATTTTACCTTGCAAAGGGCCTGTGTTCAAGCCGTGAAGATGATGGACTGATCTGAGCACAAGAGCAGTGTTCCATACTGTGTCAAGTACTTGCATCCATCAGAACATTTAAAGAGATAAGTATTCCTTTATTTATGTTTTCAGTCTGCTAAGTTGAGTAGATTTGACATTGTTTACTTGAATCGTGAATGCTTGGTAAAGTTCATGATAGTAATCACTGGCATGAGATCTTTGGCAGATGTTATCACTTATTGCATTTCTTAGTACAAATCTCTGAGTGTGACTCTGAGATGAAAAGTGAAATGCAATTTCATTGTGATGATCACATCGATATCTTTTTCCATGTTCATGGACTGCGATGGTGCCTTGAGAAGGCTAGTCCTATATGGAACATGCTGGCTGCATGTAAGAAATCTATAGTTGTGCAAACTGTATTTTGTTGATGCTGAGTTTAGCACTCTCAAGAGGAGCAAAAGATGGAAGCAGGATATATCAGAATTCAATAAAGATAAGTTTCCTTATCCCTTCATTCTGATTCATTGATGTATTTCTCTTATAGGTTGATTAATCCATGTTTTAATTTTATTCATAAATTCTTATGTGTTCATGCTATAACCTGAGATAGTAAAAGCCTTGTTATTTCTTTGGGTAAACTGTTAGTAATCTCTCTCTAAAATGCTTGCAGTTCAATGTTCTAAGAGCAAGAAGGTGATGAGAGATTGCTTAGTGATGAAAAGCTTGAGGCATCTTGTGAGAAAGTCATGCCAACCAAAGGAATGATCAAGCAGCCATGAGACTGAGCTGGTGGCCAGAGGGAGTTCACTTCCAGAAGTCTTCTTTGCAATCTCTGAAGCAAGGATCAAGAGGGAGTCTTGAGAAGAAGTGAAGATTGGTGTATTGAAAGGCTAGGTGCTAAACCCTTAGAGGATCCCTTCAGTTGCTGAGATCATAATTGCTCAAGATTGTCTTCTGGATTTGTCATTGGCAATCTTGGATGAAGAGGTCGAAAGATTGATGCATGTGCTTAAAGATTCAGAGGGAGTCTCTGAACCCGAGGAAGATGCACTTGGAGGGTTTCTGAGATGGGGGTTGTGTCTCAGATCAAGAGCACCTCCGTTGTTGCTTGCTTTGGGTCTACTATGATTTCCTGTGCAGAAGCAGTCAAAGCATTGAGTACAGAGGCCTAATACATTGCAGCTTGTATGGCAACTCGAGAAGTTGTTTGGCTTTGTAAGCTCCTTGCAGGATTGTTCGAACAATCAATGGAGCCTACTTCAAAGTTGTGTAAAGCCTGTCAATCCTGTGTTTCAAGCATGTTGAGATCAAGTACCACTATATCAGAGATATGGTACTGCGGAAGGCTGTACAGTTGAGGTACATTAGCACTGATGAGCAGACGGCAGATATTCTCACCAAGCCTCTTGCCAGGATAAAGTTTTTGTACTTCCGAGATAAGCTTGGTATGGTGGAGAATCCAGCCTTGACTGAGTATGAGTCTTAGTATCAGGAGCCTTGTTAATGCATTTTCTTCTGTGACGGAAGAATTTGAGGTGAAAGCCCTCGCTTCCACCCTCTGAGCTGAGTCATGGTGGATGTCATGTGTGCGACTCCATGACACATGTTGTACTTGTGTTTCACCCTCTGAGAGAGTCATGGTGAAAGTCACGTTGAGGTGACAACATCACGCAAGTGATGAACACTTGTACTTACTACTGCACTTTCTTCGTGATGGAAGAATTTGAGGTGAAAGCCCTTGTTTCCACCCTCCGAGCCGAGTCATGGTGGATGTCATGTGTGACTCCATGACAACATCACGTGAGAGAGTCCGTGATGATCTTCTTGTACTTGTGTTTCACCCTCTGGGAGAGCCATGGTGAAAGTCACGTTGAGGTGACAACATCACGCAAGTGATGAACACTAGTACTTACCATGTGATGGTTGATATCAAGACGATATCTAATATCACATTGAGGTGATATTTCTCTCCTTATATCTAATTGCAGGCAATGATGGCTAATGGACTTCATACTGAGATGATTCGTATTGTGTAGCTGGAAGTTCTCTCCCTAGCTGAGAGGGAGTGTTAATGATACTGAGCAGCTTCGGGTTCATCCTTCCAGCCTCGAGTAAAGTCATAAATAAATGCAGCCTATTGGCTATTTATTTATATGTGAGAATAAATGAGTATGGGCGCATCTCTTTGTAAATAATATATTTATTCTGGGCCGACCTTCTTTGTAAATTATATTCATTGATTATTGTATCTTGGCCGACTTATTCAAATTGTAATTTATGTTGAGGCCGACCTTGTGAGATCTCTTATAGCCATGTATTTATAAGAGACCACTTCTCTCCTTGTTACACAATCAAGCAAGCTCGAATTATTCCTTCATTCAAGTGCGAATTCCTTCAAGAGCAGATTGCGAATCTCTCTAAGTGTAGATTTAGATCACAAGGAAGAGCAGATTATCATCTGTTATTGCATCTAGAGTTGATGCTGGATATTGGCCTTGTGATTGGCCTCATTGTAAAGATAATTGTTGCCATTATTATATATACAAGAGGATCTTTGTTGCTGGGTTTTTCTCCCTCAAGTGGAGGGTTTTCCCAGGGTATCTACTGTGTTATTGTCTGATTTGAATTAATTCTCTGTGCATTAAATCTGATCTTCAGTTTTTCAACATGACGGAGCTGTGGAAGTCTTAGCTGCTGCAGGTTGCATTGCTCATATTATGCCTTACGCAATATGTTATAAGCACAGCAAGATGCTCCATCAAAAGGAGATAAGAGGTGAGGTACCTAATTCTCTTTATCCATTTCTTTGCATAAAGGATTTTGTATTTTGATCTAGAAACTCAAATTTTCTTCAAAATTGATACAATTTCTTAGAATCTTCAACAGAACTAGTGGTGAGATGAATTCAAAGATAAATCGTTCCAATGGTGAAGTCTGTCAAGCTGAGAGTTGCTGAATGGTTGGTTTCTTAGTTCTTTCATTTATTGCTATATCAATATCATTGTATTTTCACCCAGAAAAAACATACACGGTACGTTAATTAATACTTCTTCTATTAACAAGCATTCTCCACATACCGGTCTCCACATACCGGTCAGCACTGCTAGCTAAAGTTAATGGGACATCTATACCAAGTGCATTTAACCATAAGAAGATTAAGCCTACATTGCCTAGACCTTTTCGATTGAGAACTGCGGTATGCAAAAGTTCTTTTTTTAAGACAAAGCAATTTTGGAATTTTCCCACTACTTGGCATAGAAACCTACAATTTGTGTGGCCTTTCTTGCAGGAAAGAGGACAGCTAGGAGGCAGGTCTCAATAAAAAAGCACAATAATTTGCAAAGGAAAATGAAACCTCAGCTATGAGCATGAAGGGAAAAAGGGCAAACAAAGCATAGGTGAGCCCTTTTCCTTGGTAAGTTAAATCCACATTGTACGTAGCTTAAACTTAGTGTAGTTGCGAGCAGAAGACTGTTGTGATTAAATATTAAAAACCACTGATGTTTTGGACTAGATTAAAGCTCCTTATTTAGATAACTCTGTATGGTAAATAAGATGTTGAGAGTGTCAAGGCTAATGAGATTAATAAGAGGTCTTTCCTGAAGCTTTTTTCTACTACTTATGGGCTGTGGAAACCTTAACTCTTTAATCTAATTGTTTTTTAAATTATTTTCCATAACAGGGGAACCGATCACAGATTGATCTACTAAAGCGGGGGAATGCTGAAAATCCTAAACCTGCAAGTGTTTCATGTAAAGCAGCGTTTGAGGGCTTCATTATGTAGGGTTTCTTTTTATATTGATCACTAACACAGCCCTGTTTTAATTGAATTTTTTTCTGATATGGCAGCATGAAGGGAAACCTAAATCCAGACTCAGGCATACGAAAACTGTCAAAGCAAAAATAGTAACCGATTCTTATACTCAATGTTGCCTTATCTATCAAATAACTAATGTGCTGAAAATGAAGATTGAAATGTTGATATACTTCAATCTTCAGTTGGAAGACAACGAAGAAGAAGTTAAAAAGTACTCCAGAGGAGCCACTACATCATTGACCTCTTGTTCACATGCCAAACTTTTTGAAACCACCTTTTAAACCTATGAGGTCTTTCTCTTTCTCATTCTTTTCATTCCAAAGCTTCTAGAGTTTGTGTTAGTTGTTAATGTTTACCTCCTCTCCTGTACTGATATAAACTTTCAAGCAAATGCAATTGGCAGGTGTAAAGCCAAATTCCACAACCTTCGCCAGTATACTCCCTGCCTGTGCCAAAATGGGAGCTTCGGAACAGGGTATGGACATCCATCAAAGCATCATAGAAGCAAGAATTTTTTCAGATATTATGGTTGGAAATGCTCTGGTAGACATGTATGCAAAATGCGGGAGCATAGAAAAGGCACGTGAACTATTTGACAAAATGCCTCAAAGAGAGGTTATATCATGGAATGCAATGATTGCAGGATATGCACAAAATGGATTTTTTTAAAGCTTTAGAAACTTTCAAGCAAATGCAATTGGCAGGCGTAAAGCTAGACTCCACAACATTTTCCAGCATTCTCCCTGCCTGTGCAAGATAGGCTAGCAAGGGCGCAGGTCTGGATAGAGTTGTATGAGGTTTTTTTGTAGGTTGCTTATGGTTATGGTTAAGTATTATCTATATAAAGTGCAATTGTCATCTCTTGTTTAATTTGAAAAAGAGTTGCATGCCTTAAATCGGCTCATTTGATAGAATGCCTCAAACAAATGTTGCCCCATGACCTGCCATAATTGCACAATATGAAGTTTGTTAAAAAAAAATCTACAAACTTCCAAGAAAATGCAATTTTTTTGACTGTTGGTGTGTTGTGTATTTTGAATAATTTCCACCTCTTTATTTTAACTCCTGGTGGATGATGATGCTAACGACATCACATTTGACAGTTAAATTAATCAAAGATTCCAAACATTTAAACTGCATATCACTAATGCCAGACCTAACAAGGGAAATTTATAAAGACAAAAAAGCAAAATCAAACAAAATGGACCCATGCATGTAGATATTTATGGTTAAGGAGCTTGATTATTTTCCTTATTCAAAGTTTTTGTTTCAATCATGTTTGAATCCTCATAAATGGATAACCAAAAAAAAATCCCAATTTGACCTTCCACACCTCTTCAAGTACCCATTGCACACCAAGGTGCGATTGCTAGCTTAAGTTCTTGGCATAAATTTTCTAACCTGTCATATGTGAGAATAAGATAAGTTCAATATAATAATTCAAAGATAACATTTGAAAATATTTAATAGTGTTAGAAGTTGAAAATTGCATGCTATTCCCTTTTCCCTTATGTTTTCAGTCAACTTCTATTGGAATGTTTTATATATTGACAAGTTTACAACTAGCATATCCTTGGGTGAATTTGGTTCAAGATAGTATCACCTTCAAATCCTATTATCATAGTTTATCTCTTGGTCATGATTCTCAAATTTACCATTCACTACCTTGATTCAAATCCATGAGTGTAAAAGGGATCCAAGTGATATTTGAAGTTGTGGACCCAACCCATCAAATTTTGAAATTCGAAATGAACCTATATCAATTTATTCTTCTAATCATTCTAGCACAATTTTAAGTGGACTTTTATGCTACCTTGTATTTAAAGACATTTTTTTCATTTTGAAATCACCTAAAAAAACATTTCAAATCAGATTTCGATAATAATAAATCTTCCCAATTTAAGTTAAAAAGAAGATTTTCCATTCTATAGAACTACCTATATATCATAACATGTGATAAAATCATAAAAGGATAACAGTATTAGGTACTTACTCCTTGCTGTCGACAACGTAGCCTTTAAGATATGAAACCTTTTGCAGCGCCGACTTCCAATCCTCAAGCTTTTCTGAATGATATCTGTTCTTGGCTTCAAGCTTGGAAAATTCTTGAGCATACCTTCCTTTTATCCAACGGATATCATTGACATCAATATTGTAGAACACGGGAATGATTGTCTGACCAGTTTTGAGCATAAGCGACAACTCTTCCAGACACCAAGTGGATTCTGCATATCTGGGTGAAAGGATAGCAATATGAAGGAAAGAAGTAGAGATGGCATGTTGTATTTCAGATGGTATGGAATCACCAAGGTCAAGCTCTGGTTCATCTAAGAAAACTTCAAGTCCCATGAGTTTGAGGGCACGGTAGATTGAGGCGGCCAGCGTTGTCTTGGTGTCAGGGCCACGATGGTTTATGAATACATCGTAGCGCACGCTTTTTGTCCGAGTTGAAGACGATGTAGACGCAGACGCAGACGGCGCCAGAATTTCAGCAAAGGCATTGGTAATCTGATTTCCCGTTGCCATGTAACTCGATCAAACGCAGGGTAAGACAGGGGTCGAAGAGATTAAAGTTGTCGAAATTTGTCCACAGGGATAGAAAGGAAAGAAAACAGGGGGCGAAGATAAAGTAGAAATTTCTCCAGAGGGGTAGAAAGGACGGAAGACGGGTGGGCACAGATTAAATTTCTCCGGAGGGGTAGAAAGGACGGAAGACAGGTGGGCACAGATTTAACCACACAAATTTCTGTACGCGGTTTCGTTTGATTTTTGGAGTTTTTAGTTTGTAGATGAAGATGTGTTTAGATAATAAACAACCTAGTCAAGCCCACATATGTCACATGAAAGAGTCCCCATATCACACAGATGTAGTCATGAAATCTTATCTTTAATCTTTGATCCATCTCATACATTAGAGTTTAGTTAATTTTTTTGATTGCTTGGCATTTGTGCTAAGGCCTTTCAACAATACAAATAGTCTATAACGCTAGTCATATTTTAAACAACACATCATTTCCTTTAATTATTTAGGAAAAATATTCTTCCTGAGTGGGTTAATAAGCATTAGGCGTTGCATGGTGTCCAAATTGATGTTATTCAAAACCTTATCAAAGGGTTCTTTATTTTTTCTTTTCTTATCCCATTCTCAAGCATGGCATGTGGTGTGTCCATGCATCTCTAAATAAGTCTTTTAGTCATGAATGCATGATTTCACTATCTCGGATGAAAACACTTTATGTGCCAATTTGGCTTAAGTTCCTTGGTTTACCTATTCCTTATTGGAACTTTTTAACCACCAATGTTGCTTCCCTTAAGAAATTCATATGTTCTGACTCTAAAAGGTTTATCAAGATCATCCACAAAAGCATGTCTATGTTGAGATTGACTTGTCCAAATATTTAAAAGAATTTGTGGACGACTTCTTCACCAAGCATAGTGTGTTTTATACCTTAATTTATCCAATACTTCTTTCCAATGCTAACATCTTCAACATAAAATTAAGGATTTCCCTTTAGTGCCCCCTACATTCAAATCACCTCCTGGGGCCTATTGAGGTTCCTTCCTTAAAAACTAAGGAAAAATCGGACTATAATTATAAACTATAAAAACTAAGAATTTCAACTTCAAAAACTCCCAAACTAAAGCCCAACCCACTTTAGATCGCCTAGCTGCTAAGGTGCAAACCAAAGAAGGGTAAAGAGGTTATCCCATCTAGTGGTGATCCTTCTTCTAGGTTAATATTATCTTGAATGTCATAGTCAACATTTGTTCTATCTCCTCAACCAGAAGCTATTGTTCATTCTCCCCTCTCCTAAGTACCTATGGTGTTCTCATATCCCACCTAGGAAATTAGAGGAGATATTACATTACAAAAAAGCATCAATTCCAATCATCTAGTTGGGTAGTTTTTCATTAGATGATTTTTTGTAAAATTTTATTTCTTCTCTCCAAGAGTTAGATTGTGATGAGATGCCTCTTGAATCCTATTAATGAATTTCATCTTTTGGAATGTTTGATATCTCACTAACATCCCTAATAAATATATAATGATCTGGATGTTCATTAAAAAATTTGGATCTAGACTTTCTTTGTTTACAAGAAGTCAATAGTTTTAGTTTTTAACCTTTTTCCTACTTGTGTTAAATTTGGCCAACCAACTCTATGTCTTGTAGAAATCATGACACTAGTTATGAAGGAGTTGTCACCTTCCTCTCTCTTAGGTGGCTTTAGCATGTTGTCGATCATAATTCTAACCCCACTAATTATGTGATATGGGTCCTCTTAAATGTCAATGATCATTCATTAGCATTATAAAGATTTATTATTTCAATCATGTTGTTGAGAGATCTCTTTTGAGGCAATATATTTTTGATTCATCGCCTATTGCAACTTGGGTCATGAGCAGGAAATTTAATATGGTTAAGATGACATATGATAAAGATGGTACATTGCCTTTACATTGGACAGCTAGAGAAAGGGAGGCATGGTATTGCATGTGTAATAAATTGAGTCATTTTAACCCCAATATGGGCTACTGCCATAATCATTCCCACTAGTATACATGTAACAACTTCTTGGTTGAACCTGATAGGGTATCATGCTATAATTTTTACATAATTTAATTTTTTTCTTTTACCAACTCTATTTTCACTCTTAATGGAGCCTCTATTGAATGTCACTTTCTCAAACCACAATCCCATCACGTTCAAAATTCAATTGCAATTAAATATACCTTAGAGTTGTAAAACTCAATTCTTTTTAAATACTTCTTTGTTAAGTCATTAACCATTGTTAGACCACATCAAAAGAGTGTAGAACTTAGAAGCTCAAACCATTCAATCAATTGGATGGATTTATTGGTAGAATAGATCCATCAGGCTTACTTCCTGTTTCCTCCACATCTATGGATTCCAATTGTCCATCTTTTGGCATCATATATATGAGGTAAAAACCTCAAAGCTTCATCGGGTTATTGCAGCTCTTGAAGCCAAGCCCCTTTCTTCTACTTTGCAGGTCAAGGTGGCTAGTCTTTGCTATCAAAAGAAACTTTTTGATAACCATTTGAACAAAGGCACTCAAATAAAATCCAAATTCAATTGGCTTAAGGTTAGGGACAGAGCCTCCACAGAGTTCTTCCAAGTGCTTAGAGCACATCATACTTGACATGGTATCAAGCAAATCAAATATGGGTAGAACATTCTTAAAGAGATTCTAATATTCTTCAAGATTTTTTCAAACATCATGAGCATGTTTTCACAACTAATTAAATTCTCCTAAACATGACCTCACTTTACAAGAGTGCCTCAAGGTTTTTCCATGTCATCTTTCTTTTGCGATCAATTTATCTTCATTCCTAACCTTATAGAAGTTATCCATACCGTGGCCAATGACAAGGATCCTAGTTTTGATGTCTTCCCTTGTGAATTTTATAAGGCTCTTTGATATTGTGTAGGTGATGACCTACATAAAGTATATCTTGAAGCTTTCCATTCTAAATCATTAGTAAAGATTATCAATAAAGTGAATATCAAATACATACCTAAATCTAAAAACCCAAAGGATATTCATAATAGGAGGTCAATCACCTTACTCAATGTCTCTTATAAGGTCATGTCAAAGCTTTAGCTCTTAAGTTACATCATCTAATCCCTCAAATTATGAGGCCTAAGAAAATTGATCCATCAAATCCAAGTACATTTTAGACAATATGATTGTAGTTTGAGAAGGTATTGAATGGGCTAAGCACTCCCATTAGAAGGCTTTGTTTATCAAAATTATTTTTTTCAAGGCCTAAGACAACATAGAATAGCCTTTTATCCTAGCTATGTTATAGGTTTAAGGATCTGAGCCTCAGTTTGTTTAATTGGTTACCATGTTTTTTTGTAAATTCCTTTGTTTACATTTCTACCAATAGCTAATAATCCAATATCTTTGGGCCTTTTACCTATCCATTTGAAAAGGTTGTCCTTTGGCTCAAATTCTTTATGTTCTTATCATTGAGGAGTGATTTCTATATGAAAAATAAATTCCTTTTTATTTCAATTCTCTCCCAACTTGTGGAAGAGGATAATGAGAAGATTTCTTCCTAAAATGTCTAGATCTGTTTTTTCTTTCTTTAGATAATGGAGGAACACCTTAATTTTTCCTTCGATTTTTAGGGGAAAATGGACTTTATATTGAGGAATGGTTTTGTTAACAATATTTTTTCTTCTCCCAATGCCTCTTATTACATAAGTTTGATGTTTTACCTTTCACAAGTTTGGAATTTAATGCTCACCCCTACATGTCACATGAAAAAATTATGATGGTATTTTTTAAATGACTTTAACTTGATATTTTAGGAAAAATATAAATTGTCATTTTTTTTTAAAGAGCATCTATATTACAAAGGCCACAATATCTTTCACTTTCCAAATTTTAGAAATGATAGTTTGAGCATCTCTTAAAGAGGTAAAAATGCAATTCTAAAGCTACCCAAAAGAAGAAATGAAAATGGGTCTATAATAAAAAAAAATCTTTGTGACTAGATGGGTACAAAGTATAGAGTACAATGGGATGCATAGAGAAATGTAGTTATTATATTGTGGAGAAAATAGAGTTTTTTACCGAGTATTTTTGTTATCTTACATTTCAATAAACAATAAGTTTTAAATTCATATTTTAAAAGTATTCAAGATAATCTCGTTAAAAACATTATAAAAATAAAAATATATATTTATATTTCATCTTTTAAAATATCTTAAATTAATATGTATTTTTATACTAAATATTACATAATGATATATATTAATATTATAATATTATAATATATATATATATATATAATATTTATTATAGTTTATTAGTGATCTAAAGTGTCATATATATAATTATATAAAAATATAATAAGTCAAATTATACAATTTAATAAATTTTAAAATTGTAATATATGACCTAACATTGAAAAAAATATTCATGGACCATTAAATTAAAAGATTTAGCTTTGATATGTAAGTTTTCAATAATAGACTTGGTTGTTAGAAGGTAGGATTTGGAATGGTTTTCCTATCTCGCTTTCTTACCTTTGTGTTGGATGTTGTTTCCACTTGAAATGCAAGTTTTATATTTTTTTCTTTTTTAGCATTGGTTTGAAAGTGGGTGTTTTTAGTGCCTTAAAATTGTTATTTTTAGTAGTCTTTCTACACTTTACGACTACTATAAACCCCCCTTTCTCATTTGGATTAAACAACACACTCTAAGCTTTAACTTGCTTAGGTGGCTCATCTAAAATCACAATAATAAGAAGACCCTACTAGAGAAGCTAGTGTAATTTAGATGAGCCACCTAAACAAGTCAAATCTTAGAATGTGTTGTTTAAGTCTAGCCAATTTATAGCTACCTTTATTTTTTATTCTTTGCATTGATTTATTTTCTCTTTTTCCTTGCAAAACTTCACATCTCCATAATTGGTTGTATTTTGAACATTAAAAGACCAAAATAATATAGGTCCCATAATTTTCAACATGTTTGATGAGGATTGAAAGGATGGAAGACACAAGCGAAGAAATTAAAGTAGTAGAAATAATGTGTGGGAGGGTACAAGATTTAACCACATAAATTACTTGGTGGTTTCTTTTGAAAAATGTGAGTGGGAAGCACTTATTTGCATGGTTGTTATTTTCAAACATTAAATTTTAGAGGCTAAAATAAATAAATTTAAAAGAAAATTTCTATTTAAACATTCAGAATGAATTTCATTTTCTCAATGAACGTATCCCAAAGTAATCCATTGATCTAAAAAGTTGGTTTAAAGTGGAAAGCATCCTATGGAAGTTCTCAAAAGATAGATTTAAAGATGAAACATCTCATCATTACAAATGTATCGATATTGGTAGCATTAAAAAGATTCAAGAGGAAATCATTGAGACATTTTGAAAATAAGAATATTGGAATATGAATACTAATTATTTCATCATGATGATGGATGATGGATCATAAATCATGATCTGAAACATTGATGATGAAAAATATCACATAGTTAAATTCAAAAATATATCAAATCTATCATTATAGCCTATGAAAATACATGACTTTAAATGAATACTAAGTATCTAATACTAATGTTTAAAATTTTTTACAATTTGTATTGTATTAAACTTATAAAAAAAAAATCATATTCTATTAAAATTAAAAAAAAATTATTTAATTATTTTTGTGATAAGTAGTATGTTTTATTTATTATTATTAAAAAAATTAAAAATATAAATATTAATAATTATTTAGAAGTAGTTTTCAAGGCTAAATAACTTTAGTAGATATATTAAATATAATATACACACACACATATATATATTGTGGCAACGAAAAAAGTAAAAGTATCCCTTCTACTTTTCCTTGCTTGTTTGGGTCCTCCTTGTGAATTAGGCTTAATTGTGTCTTGATTTAGGGTTGCAATGTTTTTTACACGTTCACATTAGGTCTTGGGCCCTTGTGAACTAATGAATTTAAATGGTGCCTTATTCAAAGTGTTGTGAAGTGTTGTAACTCACTTTCACACTTTTCTAAGGTCTTATTAATTAATTACACCTAATAAACCTTTTTTAAACCTCAATCATGCCTTATTCAAAGTGTTGTAAAGTGTTGTAATACACTTTCACACTTTTCTAGGCTTGTCATAAATAATTGGGATTTCTTATGCTTTAATTGGCCATATTTTGCATCCACAAGCCTCATTTATTGCATCTTTTCAAGGATAATCCTGACACAAATCATTACCCAATCATAATTCAGGTGTTTCAAGCTTGAATGGCCCATATTTAGTGATTTGGGACTCATTCACCACCTTGGGAAAATGAGTCCCACCTAGATTTTTGGGTCTCAAACCTGGTTTTACACATTTCTAAGCATTTTTTAAAATGGTCCCAAAATTTAGGCCCAGTGGGACTCATTCGCCACCTTGAGAAAATGAGTCCCATGTGGCTCAAAATCAAAATTAATTCAAAATTTTGGTAGGATTTTATCCTCCTAAATCTGATGTCGGCTTGTAGTGTTGTAATTTCGGGAATTATTGCATAATTAAGTATAAATACAAGTTTCTTTCACTCATTTTCACCTAACAAGCAATCAAGTGACCTGGCAAGTTGAATGAGCATTCTTATAGCAAGTTTGAGTTCACAAGAGCATTCAAGTATCTTCAAGAGCATATTATCAAGCATTTTAGAGTAGCATTCAAGCATCAATCATCATGTCAAGGACTTCATGCATCATGTTGTTTTAGAGCTAACAATTGTGGTGTAGGATTTTGTGATTCAAGCAAGCATTTCATTCAAGATCTATCATATTCAAGCAAGATTCAAGGTCTACATCCATTGGAGCCATTGCATACATGTTTGTAGCATTTCATTACTAGGGTTTGGTGAGTTACAACATCATATTTTGTTCATTCATCATTCTCCATTCATATTTCATTCAATTTCAAGGTTTAATTACCAACAAGGGGTTTGAAAAAGGCAAACCCCTATTCACAAACCCCCACAACATTTTCCCCTCTCCTTTGTGTGTGATTTGCAAGTCTAGGTTGCAAATTTCCTAGGGAGAAAGATTGGGGAAAAAATTTCATATCATTCAAAGTTGTCAAAGTTGTCATCAAGCCTTGAACATTGGAGAAGACCTACAAGTTGCAAATCAAGGTTTCGTCCATTTGGAAATCAATCAAGAAGGATAGAGCAGACAAAAAAAAAAGGATCAAACTTTAAAGCTTTAGAAAAGCCTAACTAGACTGATTCGACACTTCTAGCGAATGAGTCCCAGTTCCAGTCAAAATTTAAATTTTTGCAGATTTGGATACCCTTTTGGCAGATTCTTGTTCCTACATAGTTTTCTAGAAACTAAACTGATTCACCCAGCTTAGCGAATGAGTCTTGCTCAACATTAAATTTGAATTTTTAGCATTTTAGAGCTCCTTCAAGTCATTTCTAGTTTCCCAGGTGCACATCTTCCTTCCTATAACTTTCTACATTGTTTCATTTACTTTTCTAGGTCATTTTGTAGTTCATTACATTGAATTAGGGTTTAGTGTTGTATTTTGCATTTCATTGTCTTTTCCAAGTCTAAACTTGGTGGTGAACCCCTTAATTGCTTACATTCATCCCCTAGGACATCCCTATTGCAATATCTCTTTCTCTTTTGCATTGAGATCTATAGGGTTATCCTTGAGTGGAATCATTGGAAGTGGGTGTGCTCTATGTTCTAAACCATATGATAACACTTAATAACCAAACCCATTTTAATCGGTTCCATTTTGGTGAACATGCATTTAGAGCATCATAATTCTGATTTGGAGTGCATCTTCATCCTAGATTTGGCTTGCATTTAACACTACATTAGGATTCACCACAGCAAAACAGGAAAATAGCGCCTAAAATAGCGTCGGATTTCAGTGTATTTCAATCCACGAATTGGGTGAGTTGGTCGGTGCTAAACTTAGTGCAAACAAGCATGGTCATCTCAATGCAAATAGGCATGGTCATCTCAGTGCCAACTTTTACGTTGACTTTTTGTGCCAAACGTAACGCCAAAGTTAGCGCTAGAAAATCACAACACCCCTGTTAGCGCCTAAAATAGCGCCAAAAATAGCACCTTTGTTAACGACTAAAATAGTGCTAGGAAATAGCGTCGGAAATAGAGCCTAAATTAGCGCCCAATTAGGCTTTTGATTTTGCGTCTATGTCTACTCCCATTTTTGCTTCTGATTTTTCTTCTAGTTTTGCCTCCAATTTTGCTTCCAATTTTGCTTCTAGTTTTGCTTCCCGTTTTGCTTCCAGTTTTTCTTCCAATTTTTCTTCCAATTTTGCTTCCACATTTGCTTCTAGTTTTGCTTCCAATTTTTCTTCC
>VDFB02049217.1:143442138-143499281 GCA_007258455.2 Sequoia sempervirens
TAAGACGAACACTGAAGACATAAGGAATTTGTTGTTGGAGATGAATTGTTTTGGAAGACATGAACAATAAGTATAAGGAGAAATAAGATGAACATTGAAGACATAAGGAATTTGTTGTTGGAGATGAACTGATGGTATATTTGAGGAAGGGGATATTCCCAGTTGGCACATGCAATACGTTGAAGATGAGGAAGTTTGGACCGTGTAAGATCCTTACGAAGTTTGATTCTAGAAATGCATGTGAAGTGGAGTTACAAGAGACATTGGGTATATCACCTATTTTTAATATTGCAGACATATATGAATTTCATGAATGACAGACAAGTGGTAGTAGTAATGAAGTAAATTTGAAGGAGTAGTTAGCACATTAGGAACTAGAGGAGATTGAGCAGATTTTGGATACCAAAATTGGAAGAAACACTAGGAACAAACAATACAAAGAATATCTTGTGAAGTGGAAATGCATACCAGTTAAAGATTCATCATGGATTTCCCAAGTTGAGGTGGAACATCTTCATTTTCCTCTTAGCCTTGGAAAGTGAGGGAATCACTTTCCTTCCAGCCCCGAGTGTCTGATGCAAGAGCATCCCTAGTTGTAAAGCAATCTTGTATCAACCAAAAATGGTTCTTTTCTTGCATTACATTCAGTAGCAATTTAGGTAGTTCATTTTGTAGTTTACCACATCATTGTTTCTTAGCTTGCAGAGCAAGATATAGCATCTGCACATCAACATCTACCACATATCCAAATTTCATGTCATTTGCAGTTGTCTATTGAAAGTTATTGCCCTCAAAGTTTAATTGTGTTACCAATCAGAGCATTTGGGGTTGACCTGCTCTAGTTTCTTAGTGCAAACCTATTCTAGATTGTGTGGAACTTAATAGGACATCATACAAGCATTTTGCGTCGGTTGGGACCTATCTTGAAGATTCATAAGTTAATTCATTTCGTGTGGAGGTAATTCTTCATATCTTGAGGCTGACATTCATATATGAGCATTCACCAAGTTATTAACCCTTGTGGTTGACATAGACCTATATTAGGGCTCGAGGAGCATATTTATAAGCATTTTAATTCATTATAGATCATCGGTAGATCAGTTAGTAGTTCATGCTTAGATAGATTCAATATATTTTTGCATAAACCCTTCAGGGGCATGTAATAAGGCATGTTGGCTAGTTCTATTGTTGCATCCCTTGTGGCAGGCCTATGAGCCCTTAATATTTTCCCTTGAGGCATATGTTTCATGTAAGACTATCAATTCAATGAGATTTCATGTTCGCATATCAATTTGTTGTTATTTCTGCTGTGTTGACTCATTGTTGCACGGTTCAAACTATTCCTTCTAGAAACCTCCTACCGTGACTACACCAATTAATTTTCTAATTTTTACTAAACATAGGTTTTTTATTGAACATTAAGTTATTTTTTCTACACGTGGAAAATATTAAAATACTAAAAAGTAAATTCCAAAAAATATTTGTGTAGTAGGTATTGATGTCCTTGTTTCACCAAAAAAAAATGAATTACAATGTATACAAACCAAGCTACACGTTACGACATGCACCTATGTCCAAATTATAATTACCCTAACTTCAAAAATTAACTAAAAAAATATGCTACAAAAAATTATGAAAAAATATCCATGCACTAGATATTGGTGTTACAAATCTATATTTTAAAAATTAGAATTTTTCCTTTCTAAAAAATATTGTGCATTATGACATAAATGTTACTTTTTAAAAATTGTTTACTATAAAAAATAAGTTATTAATAGTTATGCAAAAATATTCACAATTTATTTAAAAAAAAATTAAAATATATATATTTAGAATCTACACAAATCACTAGTCCACATCATCTTCAAATTCTTAATGGTTTAGCTACTATAGGTCTCATAAAAAGAAGATTTAGTTAAAAAATGATGATTTCAATGTCCTACTTTGTCCAAAAAGTGGGACTCATTATTGTGGGATTATCCAACCAAGAAAGTTTCGAAATTACCTCATGACTTTGACATCTCCCAAATCACCCAACAAGCTCCATCCACACCCCCAACTACTAATCACCATAATTCCATATATCTTCCATCTTCTTCTAATCATCATGATCCCACATATCTGCCATCTTTTTATAATCCTCCTATTTCCTCTCAAACCACCAATCGCACAACCACATCACACTTGTATACCAAAATCCCATCAAGCACCCAAAAAATTTCATCACAAATCCCACAACCTCAAGCTTTTCATCCCTTATCCTCACATCTCAACATCTATCCCATTAAACATAACAACTCCTCTCCAAAATTAAAATCCAATCTCATCCTCCTATAAAAACCAACACATATCATCCTCACAACCCCCCATTTCCAATTATCAATCACCACCCCTCAACCTCACAAGTTCTTTGGCACAAGACATTCAAAAACTCAAGGACACACTTAAGGGACTTCAATTAGGACATCAAATGAAAATCTATGCATTCCAAGAGATATGTCCTTATCCTTTTGATATATCCATCACAATACCCCTTTCCCTAAAACTTTGAGATGCATAAATTTGATAAATACAAAGGAAAGAAAGATCCTAGGGAACACCTTATAGAATTTTATATCACATGCCAAGAGGTTTCTTATCTTTGTGCATACCTCTTGAGACTATTCCTCAAAATCTTGGGTGGACAAGTCCTTGATTAGTCCACTCATCTCCCTCATGATATAATCACAACATCAAACATGATATCACCATGATGGATGTATGTAACACAAAATAAAAGAGTGGTGAAAGATTTTACTCTTTCTTATAAATATGGAGACATCTTGCTAGTCACTTTGAATGGCCCATACCCAAAAAACAATTAATCACTATCTTTGTCTAAAACTTAAATTCTAAAATGGGATTTTATTTACAAATGCAATGTGCTCACTCCTTTTATGAAATCATATGAAAAAGGAGTTATCATAGAGAAATCACTTATAGCCAAAATGACTAATTAAGATCTATAAAGAGATAAAAGACAACAATCAATCTAGTGATAAATCTTGTTTTTGGAACAAAAACAAAAACATAGTCAATGATGGTGCGACCAATTCTAAACATGTCCAAAACACCCAAATACTTCCACCATCATCATCTCAAAAAAATATATCTCCCCAAAACAATGTGGTTATCCCTAAAGGTCAACCAAAAATATATAATCAACATGAATACACTCCCTTTGGTGAACCTATTGCGACTATCCTCCAAAAACTTGTCCAAGAAAATGTGATCCGACTTCCAGCTATCAAACCCTTGGTCCAGATGTGCCTAAGCCCTCTTGGTATAAACAACATAAATTGTGTGAATATCATCGCATCCATGGACATAAAAAAACCAGTTTCATGAGACTTAAGAAGTCCATCTAAGATCTCATCGATTGAGGATAAATCACCATTAAAGGCCAAAAGTCATCTAATGAACAATTAGGTATTTACAAGCAACTTGTTGATGTTTTTTCTAGTACACCTAAGGAATCTCTAAAGAGTAGCCAACTCCTATACTCAAGACCCTTAAAATGAATGGCCAACTGACAAGATTCGGTCGAAGATTGAAATCTTCTACACTTTAGGTTCTGTGGGACCTAGGAGGGTGTTCCTAACAATATTCCATTTGACCATCTCCATGAATGACATGTCAAATTACATATCAGTTTCGATGAGGGGTAAATAACATAATTCACTCAAAGGTTGGCCAATCTTTAAACAAATAACTATTAATTCACCAGGAACAAGGAAATACTTCACACACATGCCTCATGGTAAGTAAATTTTAAGAGATTTATGTTCTAATCCCTAATCCACGATCTAGTATACTATTATTATCATTCAAATGGAAAATACCCTAGCAAATAGATTAGTGTCTTCATCAATTGGGCAATGGAGTCATGCATCTTACAATCAATTATATAGAAATTCTTTAACTCTGATAATTCTGGACTATTTTTATAAGGCCTTACATTATGAAAACTCACTGTACTTAAAGCATCCCTTCTTACCAGATCCTTTATAAATCCTCACAAATTCATGACCTCACTTAAGCATCTAATTGATTCTTTGAACCAAAGCAAAAATAAGAGCATGCATTCAAACAAAGTATTTGAAGATGAATAGAATATGCTTGATATTTTATTCACAAGATGATTTATAGAGGAGAGTAAATTCCTTATGCATAAGATTTGTTTTGATATCAGTAATTTATATAAGACTATTTAAGATTTACATATGCATAAATCAAAAGCCAACACAATTCGACTATCCTATTTACTGGTATTCTTCCTAATTTCTACTCATTTCGTATATTGGACCTAAAGATTCAAAAAACTAGAACCCCTGCAAATGAGCCATGAATTCCATTTTAGAATGCAAGGGAGCAGACAAGCTTCTGGCTCGAAATGTAGATTACAAAATTTCATTTCAACTCGAATTTCAATTGCATTTCAAAATTCCCCACATGTTGGTCCTACAGTAACACGTTGAAAATGGGGAAGCCAAAATTGTAACCACCATCAAAAGGTAAATGTAAAGTGCCACCAAAAATTCCATAAGCTACCAAGTAAGCAACGAATCTGATGTCCATATTGCCATGAAGGCATACAATTAGTACCAAACACCCCCAAAGAACCAGTACCACCCACGAATAATGAGAATGACCACCACAATAATATGTCAAACAACACAAAATTTACCATCCCCCACACCACCTTTTCATCGACCAGAAGATTTACCACCACCAACACCCAATCCATGGTACACACGCCCACTTCGCGTTGTCACGAGAGATGGAGAAGAGACCTCAAATCCCTCTTCATCTTTGTCCCTTTTGAGCACAAAACCATCTTGCTTTCTTGGAGTCTTGACAACCAAAGGAGGGACAAACCATACCTCCATTCCCAGTGTCAGAGCTTGGCCCAAAGTCATGAGATACTTGTGATATCCAGAGTCTGCCTTCGTTTCACTTTCAGATGGGCTATCTATGATGTCAATGGGTGAATTCTGCCATCCAAAGGAACCACGTCCATATCTCACCTTCCTGCAAGCTCCGACAACAAATTGTGTTGGTCCCTTGTCTTTATCCTCTGTCTTTCCAATAATAGGTCCTTGGAATTGTAGCCTCCTGCTACACCTTAAAGGCACACTCACAGGCTTGTTAATGGGGGCCTTGTCCTCTGCAACCAAAGCACGTCCTAGAATATCGTCCTGGGGCCTCTACAAATTTAGTCTAGATGACCTTCTAATTGGTCCTACGAAAGCAACTGGTTTGCTCATTTTCACTATATGATAGTTTCTCGAGGTCACAATTGGGAATTCCTTGCTCTGCACAACTTTAGTAGGATACCAAACACTTTGTTTGTAGTGGTGAAAATGACCACTACTTCATCTGTATTTATCAAGGAATTCTGATGGTGTCACACACTCAAAAGCTTAATTAATGGTTGGCATCAATCTCCTCGCCGTTAACAACCCAAGTACTTGGAGATTTGAAAATCACTCCATAATGGATAGGAATTAATTGATCGCATGCACAAAGGCTCTATTTGATCACTTGTGAAGAGAACACACCATTAATGCTTGCTAGTTACAAGATGAAACAACTAACCCATGTGTGTGTTGTTGATTTTGAATATACACTGTTGATCTATGAATGAGATGGACAATTGAATGGTCCAGATACAATCAAATTGGGTTTGAAAACCTAGGCCCACGACTTGTCACCATTCGGCCAATAAGAAGATTCTGACTAGGTGCCAAGTCACTTGCCCCATGAGCTTTGTTGTGCTTGGCTCTGCGGTCGAGGACACCACGTGTTGCCATTTTGTGCACCTCGCAAGTTTTTAGGCAAGCATTAATCATGTACCATGAGGTGTGCAATGAACAACTGAGATTAGATCACATCTCATCATTTCAATCGTTGATTTCACCGCCATTGGTACAAGGGTTGGACTCCATACATCAAGGACACACGTCAACATCTCGCTAACCTCGCACGTTTCCAGATGAATCTTCATTAATGCTCGCGCGGTGTGCGATGGGCGGTCAGGATTAAATATCCAGATCCAATAGCTCCTACTCCTGCACCAACTTTAACATTAATCATGAAGGGGCCATGACTAGGTCGACGATGGTAAGACCTGTTGGCCTCCTAAAATGATTTTAAAGAACTAAGCCTTTACAACCATGAAACATAGATTGGACATGTAACATGAGTAGCTATCTCAATCATCATGAAGGTGCATTTAAATTGTCAACCCAGGGATGTGAACTTGAAATGGGCCAACACAGTATGTGCACTAAGAACTCTCAAGTAGCCATTTCTACTCTATAGCTAAGAAACACAATACTGGAAGTAAATTGCTAGAAAAGGAAATAAAGCAAATGTTGAACATCAATCAACAACTAAGCTGAACTAAAATGCATAACAGGAATAAAAGATTTGAGCAACAAACAGGAAACTACTCTGTCTACTTTGGCTGTAGGAACAGACACAGAATGGACTTCTAGTGGCTGCAGGAACAATCGATGCCAAATTTCTAACTAAGTACTAAAAAAAAAGTTAAACTAAACTAATGCTAAACTAATAAAATGGATTACTCACCAAGTGGCCCCCCTTGGATAAGTATCCTCTAAACTAACAGGAACTCAAGTGCTCGAACTCAAAATCTTTATTTCATTTACTGTAAATCATGCATACAAAGAGTAATTTATTGAAACCGGAGAATGAGTACAATCGTGCAACCTCTTCCTCTCACTAAGATCGTAGAACTTAGAAAAACTAACTAGGAGGAAGGAGCATCAAATTATTTATGCTACGACTAAAACAAGGCAGTCAACTCCACGACTGGGAGGACGCCAATTAGGGAAAGCAAGGAAAGTGGAGCGATGGTGGTTACACATGCATGAAATATGATCAGACATGAAAGTTCGATGCGGACCCAGCACAGCCGTAACACCCATGCATGCTCGATCATTATGGTCCACAATAGGGCAATTACATTCAGTTCACATGAAGAATCTTTGTTGCCGACTACCTTTGACTTGGAGCGCTTCCTCAGGTTGACGTTATGGAGCATGTCCAACTGGCAGTGTCTTGCTCAACTTAGCACATTGAATTTGTAGGGCAAGGTCAGTACGCATAATAACTGCACATCTATAACCACTCTAAGAAACACTCATTAACTGTAAGCAAAATTAATATAGATAGCCCACATTTTATGCCAAATGTCATTAAGGCTTGCAGGGATAGGATAATATCAAATGTCAATGGTTTGAGAGAAACATTATGCAAATCCTAACATTTAAGCATTAAAGTTCATGACATCTATGGGAAAATAGACTGTAGTTCTACCCAAAACTAGACCAAAAACTAGGCTCACCACTCCCCCCTTGACCTAACGTTTTGTTGGTCCTTCAACAGGGGAAATTTTTTTTTTCTGCCTAGTCAGAACTCTGAAATTTGCAACTAAGAGCTTCCCAACATTAGTGGTTGTAGTACATGAATCAGGATCCCAATAGAATCCTCCCATTTTGCCAAACCTGCTCCATCTCTGCATCTCTGCAGCAACGTTGTCTTGGTAAAATCTAAAATTTGGCACAGGCCACATGAGAATAGGTGGCTGAAAAGTCAGGGGGATCCAATGTTGCCCATGTGTTCTCCCAAACTCAATATACCTCTTAGTTATTTTCAATGCTGCAACATAATTGTGGATGGAATGAGGTTCAGTCTGTTTCAGCTCATCAGTCAAACTATTCCATCTCTAGGATAAATATCTCCTCATGGTGTCCTCTTTAGCTATTGTCTTTACCTCATACTCAGCGTAAACTGCCTCAATCCAAGGCATAATCTTATTTCCATAACTTGGTTTGAGCAACATTCTGTGCCATTCTTTGTAAATGTCCCTTGGGTTACTCGATTCAACTCTAACATGCAGAGTGGTATCATACTCTAATTGTTTATAGGCACCATGTTGCTAACCCCGACTAATTTCATTTTGTACCCAAGACATGAATGCTCTCAATTGAATATCTCCAACATACAGCAGTGGATTCCAATCATGGTCTTTTGTGACAAAATAATTATGTAAATAAAATTCACATAGCAGATTCTTCATTTCAGGGGAGGCAATCCTATAAGCATTGAAGAATTCCATGGGAGTGTCAATAGAAGGATTCAAACCTGAGGCAAGTCTTAACATCTTAAAAGAGAGATACTTCTCTTTCAGGAGCAAAGTATAGACCCTTGGAGGATCTCTACATTCCATAATCTTTGGTGCTAAAGCTGCCATATCATCTACCCTCTACTTCAGGGTGGCAATTTCTGCATCTTTATTCACAATTTCCTCATCCTTCTTTTGAATTTCCTCCTTCAATTTCTGTTTTTCCTTTTTCCATTCTTCCTCCCTTCTTTGTATTTCCCTCCATAAATTCAGAATTGCTGCATGTATTGTAAAATAAGGACTATGAATGCCTCCGATATTTTTGTTGATGGTGGTTCCTCATATGGAACTATTTGTGTGGACTCAGGATGTCCCATTATCTCTATCTGTAAGGGTATCATTTCTGCTTCCTTTTGTTACAGGGACTCCTGTTCTGATTCTGGCTGTTGCTGTAGGACTTCTTGTTCATGCTATAGGAAGTCTCAATTTTTCTCTAATTCTCCTGCAATGTTGGAAAGGTCCTCATGTGAGGTCTCACCAGGTTTAGGGATTTCCTGTAGAGGCGTACCAACCGTAGACCCAACTAGTCTTGATTTCTTGGGAGGTCTCTCACATTTTTCTTTGGCTGTAGGAAGAACGATATCAACTTTCCTCTTCTTAGAACTTGACATTTTTATTTCAACAGGCTTTGTTTTAACTTTCCCTTTTCTCATTTTTACCTCTCTCTGTTGTGTCCTTGTTTTCATGAGGGTTCCAATTGAAACTTCATCATCAGAATATGAGGAAATTTTTTCTTTTTCTGAGTGCTTAGTTTCTAAAGAACTAATTTCTATAACTTCTTTTGCTATAGGAAGATTCACACCAAAAGTTGAAGCACTAGGAATGGCTTCAACCATGCTTACTCTCCTTCTAGACCTATGTGATTGAGGTATAGCCCTAGGTGGCAAGTGCTCAGGTCTAATTTGATCAACATTTATAAACTCTTCCTAGGTCATTCCAGATACATCATGTAGAGACTTTTCAACTAGCAATTTGATCAAGCAATGGTGGGAAACAAAATTATCCCTACCTTTTCGGGTCTTGGCTACCATGATTGAGAGAAGATTGTACATCACGCTGGGCACATTCATCCTCCTTCCGTGCCTTATGTGGTTCAAAATCTTAAAGTGGACATAATGCAAATCTGATTGGCGGCCCTCACAAGTGATGTATTTCATAACATACATAGCTATTTGCTTCCATGGCTCAAGTAAAGACATTCTCTTTGCACCCTGTTTATCTATGCTCAATGGTGGGTCATTTGGCTCTATAAATTCAGCCCTGGCTAACTTGGCATCTCTGGAAGTAGGGTAATCTTCACCATCAACAGGTAACCCTGTAACTTCAACAATTCTTCCCTCTATTGCCACAATTTCTAACCCTTTTACTGTGGCTTTCCCTTCTGAAAATGTTTGGGAAAATTCAAGGGCAACGCCTTCATCAAAACCATTCAACTTCAAAAAGTAATCTATCCATCCACAGTTTGAAATGCGGCCAGGCACTGTGCATCCTGCAGTAAAATATTATGCACTGTGGGTTTGTTTCAAATTAACCCACCTCCCATTGTCTGCAATCAAACAAATGCTCAACAACTTCCTTCCTTGCAATTCCCCTTCTTTCCTCCAATGCCCGCTAAATTCTAGGACCAGCCTGTTGACTGAATTTCCTTTCTTTTGTTTTGCCTTTTTGCTTGCAACTCAAGATTAGGACAGGGAAATAATGGCAAGAAAAGGAGTGATAAAAGGAAATTATGATAGGAAGAAATGGCGGCTGCAGTTTTTGTCACTTCACGCATGCAAACTGTCCTTTCAATTTCAAATCAGCTCATTCATTTTTTTTTAATTTTCTAACACAGCCTAGTATGGTTTGACACATGGGCAATAACAATATTTGCATCTTTTTCGTTTCCCTCCCCCCAACCTAAATTTGGACATGTGTCTAAATGTGAGATGGGAGTGGTGATGTGACAGGGAATGATGGCATTTTATGCAAGCGTCTATACTAATGTACAGTGATTAAATGAACATACTTAAAAGATGATTAAAGAGAGCAATTAATGCGCACATACCTGAATGTGTGGAAGATTTGCTGCAAAGATCACAGATAAAGTAACGCTCGTCTTGTTGGAAAATGAATTGAGCAATGAATGAAGTGAAATGAGGTGAGGTGGAATGAAGTGATGGAAGAGAGAGAAAGGTGGTGATAGATGGGTGGATGGGTGGATGATGAAGAAATGGAATTCCACATAAGTGAAAGTATTTATTATGAAAAGTGCATACCTCGATTAGGCTGAAGGAAGGACACTAGGTCTATTGCCTTCGGCTACAGGAAGCTCTGAGGGCTGGGGGAATTGTTGAAGGAACTCTTCTTTAGAAGCTGGCTTATGATATAATTTGAGGCGATGACTATTGAAAAGTAATTTGAACCTGACAGGGTCAATGGTGGTGAGTTGAACAACTCTATTAGGGAAGACCTCGGCAAGTTCATATGGTCCTAGCCACCTTGTCTGCAATTTTCTTGCATTGTCCTGGTATCTTGAATCATAGAGCAAGGCCCAATCTCCTCGTTTAAATTTCTTATCCTTGATAAATTTGTCATGACACTTGATTCTCTGATTATGCACTACTTCTGTATGCTGTAGGGATGCTCTTCTTATCTCATCCAAAGCATTTAGCTATATGATTATTTCTCTATGTGCTTCAGAAATATCCATCCCTAAATTCACTACAGTTCGTAGAGTCTTATGTTCAAATTCAATTGGCATCATGGCTGTCTTTCCATACAGCAACTCAAATGGGGTGAAGCAAGTAGTTTTTTTCCATGTTGTCCTATAGGCCTAAACAACTTCAAATAATCTGTTTGCCCAATCCTTTCTATGGACAACTACTATTTTAGTCAGGATGGCTTCAATTTCTTTGTTGGTCACCTCAACTTGGCCATTGGCCTATGGGTGATAAGGAGTAGACTTCATGTGTCTTATGTTATGCTCATTAATTAGTGTTGCAACAAGAGTTGATGTAAATTGAGCTCCTTGATCAGTCACTATTTCTCTTGGGACTCCATATCTTGTGAAAATATCCTCATAAAGAAACTCTGCAACTTTGTTATCTCTTGCATGCTTCATGGCCTTAACTTCAACCTATTTTGTTACATAATCAGTACAAACCAATATATAAAACTTACCATTTGATGGAGGGTCAATTGGTCCCACAAAATCCAATCCCCATTTGTCAAAGGGAGTGATTACTATCTAAGGGAAAAGTGGCATCTCGTTAGATCTGGTTGGTCTGCCCATTCTTTGACATCTATCACATTTTCTAGTATAACTTCCTGCATCCTTGTGGAGTGTTGGCCAGTAATATCCTGTGTTCAAGACCTTCATTGCTATCCTCTTGGCCACAAAGTGTCCTCCACATGGTTCATTGTGACATGCATGAAAAATGTCATATGTCTCATCTTCTCTCACACATCTTCTCATGACACGGTCAAACCCAGTATAAAACAAACATCCAACAATCCAACAGAAAGGAAAAGATCTTTCAATAAGTGCCCTTTTCTCTTTTGGAGAGAAGTGAGAAGGAATTCTACCTGTAACCAAGTAATTGGCTATGTCAGCATACCAAGGTATTTGTACACTGAGAGAGAATAGATGTTAATTAGGAAAAGAGTCATCTATGGGCTGATTGTCTTATGATGTAGTTAGCCTTGAAAGAAAATCTGGAACAACATTGGCCTTCCTTGGCTTATCCACAATGGTTATATCAAATTCTTGCATCAATAATAACCATCTTGCCAATCTACCTATGATCAAGGGTTTATTCATGAGATACCTAATGGCTGTATGATCGATGTGTACAAAGATTTGGTAGCCTGATATGTAATGTTTGAACTTGTTCAATGCATAGATTACTGCCAGCATCTCTTTCTCTGTCACTATGTAATTGAATTCAACTCCATGCAAATTTTTGCTAACAAAATAAATAACATTTTCAACAGCTCCCTCTTTCTATCCTAAGACCGCTCCTATGGCATAATCTGATGCATCAATGTGGATGTGGAAAGGAACTTCCCAATTGGGTCCCTTGAGTACAGGAGCATGAGTCAAGGCTGCTTTCAAATCAGAAAATGCCTTGTTACAAGCTTTAGTCCACTAAAATTCAACATCTTTAGTGAGGAGGGTTTACAATGGTGTTGCTACCTTGCTGAAATCTTTGATGAATCATCTATAATATCTTGCATGACCCAAGAAAATCCTAACATCCTTCTATTTTGCAGGTGTAGGTGTATTTGTGATTACCTCAATTTTTGTAGGGTCTACTTGAATTCCTTTGTGGGAGAGGTAGTGGCCAAGAACTACACCCTCTTGCATCATCATGAAACACTTTTCACTATTTAAGGACAAGTTTTGATCTTTACATATCTATAGGAATATTTTGAGATTTTTTAGTGCTTGATTAAAATAAACACCATAAGTGGTGAAGTCATCCATATAAATCTCCATGCAATCATGAGAAATGTCTAAAAATATGCTAATGATTGCCATCTGGAAAGTTGCAGGTGCATTGTACAAGCCAAATGGGAGTACTGAATAGGCATAGGTTCCCCATGGATAGGTAAATGTGATCTCCTGGTCTTCTGGTGCAATTTGGATCTAGTTGTAGTCGCTAAATCCATCTAGAAAAGAGAAATATTGCTTTCCTACAAGTGTGTCCAAAACTTGATCAATAAAAGGTAAAAGAAAGTGATCCTTCTTGGTGGCAGTATTAAGTTCTCTATAATCAACACAAACTCGCCATTTTCCTCCTATCTTGGGCACGATCACTAATGGAGACACCCACTGACTATCTGAAATAGGGTAGATAAATCCTGTCTAGCATTTTCAACAGTTCCCCTTTCACAATCTCTCTTAGTGCAGGGTTAATTCTTCTTTGTGGCTGTCTTACTGGAGTGCAATCATCTCTGATATAGATTCTATGTGTACATAGATTAGGATCCATACCTTTCATATTATGTTAATCCCATGCAAATGCATGTTGATGGGTTTTCAATAGGTTCGCTAATAACAATTGCTACTCCTCATTCAATTTACTATTAATATTCAGGTATTTTCCTTCAAACACTTGGATTTGTGTAGTTAATTCTATCATGGTTGCTTCATTAATACGTGGTACCTTTAGTTCATATGGCAACAATGTATGGAACATACCTGTTGCTGCAAGAAGTCTGTTTGCAGGAACAGTGGCTGCAGGAGGAGCAGGTAGAGGTTTCTTGACCGGAGTAGAAGATGATGTTTCCTCCACTTCATAATGGTTCTGAATGAGATTAGCCAAAACTTCATCCTCATCCTAGAGTTGCATGAAAGAGCTTCTCCCTAGCATCATAAGTTGTGTCACATAATTAACTTCCTCGGCCTCTTCACCAACATGGGGCCAAACGAGATTATCTTCAACATGAGATGGTTGAGCAGGTGGATAAAGAACAAAATTTTTAGTGATCCTTCCATCTAAACTGATCATGTCACCAGAATGACATCTGATGTATGCATCTGCAGTTGTCAACCAAGGGCTTCCAAGAATGATGGGATATCCACCTAGTGTAGCCTTAGGAGAAAGAATCATAAAATCTGCTGGGTATTCCCAGGGGTCTAGAACTACCACAAAATCTTCTACTACACCATCAGGCTTTACAGTAGAGCTATTAGCAAGTTGCAGGACAGTAGGAGTAGATCTCATACTTGCAATATTCAATTGTTGTAGGATGTCTTTGGTCATTACATTTATTGCTGCCCCTAAATCAATCAGAGCATTTTTTACTTTGATCTCGTTTATGACAACTGCTACCACAGGACTGCCTGGGTCATTATACTTGGGAATAGTTACTTTTCCCAACATAATGTCAGCTAGCTGACCCACCACATGGACTGTAGCTAGGTCTTTCTTCTTCCTACTTGGCCTTTTAAGGCAAGCTTCCTTGATTGCTTTGTCGTAGACTGGAACATCCTTTATGGCTTGAAATAGGGGTATCTGAACACATATATGTTTTAGCTGATTCAGGATATCAAAAGTGGTTTCCTCCTTTTCTTCCTTCTTCTTGGAAACTTCCAATCTCTGAGGGAATGGTGGTTCTTGCTCGGTCTACTTGACTTGGACTGGTTCAATATTTTTGGGTGCATTTGGCTGAATGTAATCATTTAGAGGTTCCTCCTCTTCCACAGGAATCTTGGTGATAATGGGCTTGGAAGGGCTTGGTAGAGTAGTTCCTGAATGCAAATGGATATCACTTACACTCACAGCATATGCAGGGAATTGATTTGAATCAACAAAGTATACAAGCTACTATTGTGGTTTGTTATTAGGATTGGGTGTGGGTTGAGTTGGCAGTTGAGTTGGTTTAGGTGCATTTGAGCTTGGATTAGTAGGTGGAGGCATTAGAGCAGGTTGCTGGGGATGAGAAGGTGGATACATATAGTTGGTTGTCTAAGTAGGCCACTACTGTCCTCCTCTCCAATAATTTTGTTGCTGCCAATTTCCTAGAGGTGGTTGCCAGTGCCCTTGAAATTGCTGCCAATTCCCCTGAGGTTGCTGCCATTGTGGTGGAGAACTCTGATGATTGACCAAACATTTGGAGGGTTACTTCAAGGCTGCAATGGATATCCTCCATAATTGGGTGGATATGGGGGCTTCCATTGGTTACTAGATGAATAAGAGTTAAAATATGGTCAAACATAGGATAATGGATTTGGTGGCATACCTTGTCTTGGAGCCCAAGGCTTTCTTTGTGCAACAAATTAGACTTGGTCTTCTTCTATCTGAATTGGCTTGAACTCAAGTGAAATCTTCTTGCTTTCAAGATTAGCTACCATCTTGCATCTACAGTCTCTCTTCTTTTGTCTGCAGTGGGGGCAATACTCTGTCAACATTGCCTCTACCTCAGCTTGCTTCTTTTTGGTCTGAAGTGTATCTAGCTAAGTAGCTAGATTATTTATAATGTCTTTCTTGAAGTCTGCCAGCAAATGTGTAATCTCCATTCTTGAAACACCAGTGGTAGTTGACTCACCCATGGACGGTTGATAAGCTCTCCCTTTCTTTGAGGCTGCCCTAGAGTAGTTCTGGCACATTTTCTTGATATCATCCTAACGAACCTGGGTGGTATCTCCTCCTCCCATAAGATCTAAGGAATCAGTTTACTTATCATTGATTCCTCTTAGAAAAAGCAATTTTTGTGAGTCTTCATTAAGTGCATGGTGTGGATATTTTTGTAGGCAAAATAGAAACCTTGTAGTGTAATCTTCCAGGCTCTCATCTTCCTTTTGCTGCATCCTGAAAATGTCACCTCCTCTCATGTCACTACCCATACAATACTCCTTGTATTTCTCAAGGAATTTTGTCTTCATGTCTTCCCAAGTTTCCACAGTATCTCTGTCTAAGCTCATGAACCATCTTAATGTAGCTTCCTTCAGACTAGTAGGAAATAACTTAAGCTGATAGGCATTAGTAGTATAATCATAACTCCTGCATAGTATGTCAAACTCAAATAAGAAGGTATCAGGATCTTCTGTGACAAGTCCATAAAACTTTGGGAGTGTTGAATTAGGGATATTCTTGATTTTGTCAACTTTATTTTGATGGGAAATGGGAAAAGGAAAAGGTGGTTGGTTTGGCCTGTTCCCATTTGCATCACCCATGCCTGCTTGATGTGGTTCCAATGCAAGGGGGTTCTGATTTTGATCTTCAGAGGAGACTTCATAACTAGTTAGATCAGGATATGCATCAACAAAGGGGTGTGGATCTTCTTTTTCCTGCTCAAACCTCAAAAATCACCCAAATGGGATGTCGAGGAGTGAAGAATTTAAGTTTTTATGTTGATTTTGTGAAGTCTGATCAATATATTCCTTGGGATGCACAATATGGGGTCATAGGGGCCTATTAATGATGATATTAAGGTCATAAATGTAATAAGGCCCAAAATCCAATGTGAAAGTTTAAATAAATACACTTTGCATCACTAATTTAAGGAAAAATTGTGTCTATTTAGCTTAAAAGGTCCCTAAATCCCATGTGAATGTGTACAACACATTACAACACTAGATTAGGTCCACTTGATTTACAAGCCTCCAAAATTTAATATGAAGATGTAAATAAATACATTTTACAACATTAAATTAGGGTAGAGTTAAGTTAATTTAACTTAAAATGGGCCCAAGATTTAATGTGGATGTGTAAAACACCTCACAACAATAGAACAAGGTGACATTAAGTCCAATTTATCATTAATTATTCCAAAATCACGCAAGGAAAATGAATAATTTTTCACTGGTCACATTTAGCCCCCACTTTAGTGAGAGGATGAACTTTCTTGAAACTCACACTAAAGTAGACATTCAAGAGGGGTCCAATCATACCAATGCAAATGGTGTAGGATAACAAAGATTCTTCTTCTTCTTCTTCTTCTTCTTCTTCTGATATTCAACTAGTTGGAATGGATTAGGATTGTTAGAAAGAAATCTCCCATAAGCGTCCCTTCTCCTTCCTCTATGCATGTGGTATTACTCACTATCAGTCAACTCACAAAAAAAAAAGGGTAACGAATGAGGGGATCATTACTTCCTAAAAGAACAATTTCTAGAAACACTACAACAAGAAAAGCTAATCAATGACTCCAAAAGACTTCCTAGTTTGACACCATCCCCGACAATGGTGCCAAAAATGTTGGCCTCCTACAATGATTTGAAATAACTAAGCCTTTACAATCATGACTTAGAGATTGGAAATCTAACCTGAGCAACTATCTGAATCATCATGAAGGTGCATTTAAATTGTCCACCCAGGGACGTGAACTTGAAATGGGCCAGCACAATATGTGCACTAGGAACTCTGAAGTAGCCATTTCTACTCTATAGCTAAGAAAAATAATACTGAAGGTAAATTGATGGAAAAGGAAATAACAAAAATGCTGAACATAAACCAACAACTAAGCTAAACTGAAATGCATAACAGGAATAAAAGATCTGAGCAACAAATAGGAAACTACTCTGTCTGCTTTGGCTGCAGGAAAAGACACATAATGGACTTCTAGTGGCTATAGGAACAGTCGATGCCGGATTTCTAACTAAGTAATAAACAACAAGTTAAACTAAACTAATGCTAAACTAATAAAATGGATTACTCACCAAGTGGGCTCCCTTGGATAAGTATCCTCTAAATTAAGATGAACTCAAGTGCTCGAACTCATAATCTTTATTTCATGTACTGTAAATCATCCATACAAAGAGTAATGTATTGAAATTGGAGAATGAGTACAATCTTGCAACCTCTTCCTCTCACTAAGATCTTAGAACTTAGAAAAAATAACTAGGAGGAAGGAGCATCAGATTATTTATGCTATGACTAAAACAAGGTAGTCAACTCGACGACTGGGAGGATGCCAATTAGGGAAAGCAAGGAAAGTGGAGTGATGGTGGTTACACATGCATGGAATTTGGTCAAACATGCAAGTCAGATGCAGACCCAACATAGAAGTAATGCCCATGCATGCTCGATCATTATGGTCCACAACAGGGTGGTTACATTCAGTTCGCATAAAGAATCTTTGCTACCAACTGCCTTTGACTTGGAGCGCTTCCTCAACTGGACGTTATGGAGCATGCCCAAATGGCAATGTCTTCCTCAACTTAGCACATTGAATCTATAGGGAAAGGTCAGTATGCATAATAACTGCACATCTATAACCACTCTAAGAAACACTCATTAACCACATGCAAAATTAATATAGATAGCCCACATTTTATGCCAAATGTCATTAAAGCTTGTAGGGATATGATAATATCAAATGTCAATGGTTTGAGAGAAACATTATGCAAATCTCAACATTTAAGAATTAAAGTTCATGACATCTATGGGAAAATAGACTGTAGTTCTACCCAAAACTAGACCAAAAACTAGGCTCATCAAGACCCTTGGTGAGAACAACTTAAGCCTATTGAAATAATTTTCCCGACTTAGGAGAAATTAAACACATGATGAAATGCGAGTTGACCAGTTATCCTAACCAAAGGGGGCCAGTTACCTGATGAGTTTGAAAGCTTAGGTCATGACTTACTTGACCGACGACTGACAAGAACAAGTCACCACAAAATTATAACATCCAAGGGTTTTAGAATGGTAAACCTATGAAAATAAGGTTTAAAACTAGACCCTTAGCCTATTTTGACCATAGAGCTCAAACATCATGACTCCAATTATAGCCTTCATATAATTTTTTTCTAGAATTTTGGGGGCTCCATCACAACCTTTCCCTTAGAATAATGATGGTAAATATTTTTCATCTTATAATGCAACACCCTATACCTACAACAATAATATCTCATATGATTATGTCATCAGTCACATTGAACAAAGTCCCTCTCAAGTAGCCACTGTAACCATCAAATCACCTAATTGTGTCATCACTACCTAATGTGGTCGAGTCACCATCCAAGGAGCATCCTCCTCCCCATCTACAAACAAATATAACATCCTTGATCACTTAGAATAAACTCCAACACAAAAATCTATCCTTGAGCTACTTCAAACATCCTCCATCCACGAAGAGCTTCTCAAAAAATCCCTTCAAGAATATTGTGTCCCCATTGACATTAATCTTTACCAATTTCAAGCCATGATATGAAACTTATCTTCTCTACAATCCCTCACATTCACTATTAAATTTTTTCCTTCCATCGATCCATCTCACAACAAACGGCTCTACCTTGAAGCCCATATCCATAAAACCACAATAAAGTGTATCCTAGAAGATGGTGGATTAGGGCTTAATCTTTGAAAATTGAATCTAATAAAATAATTGGGATATTTTGATGACTTTTTCGATCCTCAAATGAAGATTGCATCAAATCCTATGATGAAATCGAGCGTGAATCTAAAGGTTCCATAAAGATACTCATCTAGGTTGGACTAGCTACTATCAAAACTACTTGTTAGATTCTAGACCTTGATCCCCCATACAACACCCTTCTTGGTTGTCCATGGGTCCATGCCATGAAAGCTATTCCATCCATATATCATCAATGCATCAAGTTCCTACATAATGAAACTAAAATGACTATCCTTGTTGATCAAAATCCTTTTCAATATTATAAATTCTTGGAAAGAAGTCATGACCTTTCACAACATTTCCCAATCAATACCATAACATCTTCATCCTCGTACATTGATCCTTCATCACTATCTATTTCTCACACTATCTTGAAGACCAAGGCTAGAATCAAAGACATTGGAATTGGAGAATATGAGTTGCATTCCTTCCACATCAATCATTAAGGGTTAGGGCATGAACCACCTTATATTGTGCCTACTAATCCTAATTGCAATCCAACTAAATTCATGCAAGAATCCTTTGGCGTTACAAGTACTTATAAGGATAGTCACAAAAACTCTATCAAAAATATTGCTGACCTATTCCACGATTCACATATCCTCACCATCTCATCCCATTTGTCCATACCATCACCTAGATTTTGATCAACAAGTATCATCCATATCTAAAAAAAAAGGATATCAATCAAAATATAAAATATCAAAAATCCTTTACCAATTAGACATCAAAAATCAAGGAAAAAAAGAAAAAGAAAAATCAGTCTTCTAGTCAAAATCTCAATCAAACACTATTGGACTTTGAAAAATAAAAGTAAAAAATAAAAGCAAGAAAAATAATAATATGATCTCCAATCATTCCCCATCATCCAAAATAACTAGGGGCATCTACAAAATCTCTAAAATCAATATATCAAGATACAAGCTTGTTGATCCTAAGTCTTCATCCTCATCATATCCATGCAAGCTACCCACATCACCTAACTCATTCCATCCACCAATCTCCACAAATCCATCCTATTGCTCCATCACCCATGGTGATATATCATATCAATGGACCTTTGATGACGACCCCTTAACATGTTTTAATATGAATGTTGCCCAAGCTCCTTTATGTGTGACACATGAAGGTCTTCGTAGTGCCCATATTAGTGATCATACCTTAGCTCCCTATGTCTATGGGACAAGACATCATTCCTCTTTTATGGGGAAACATCTACCTCTATCCATCAAAAAACATTAGCTAGGTCAATCACCTACCATTTTGATCACATCATCAAATCTCATTTGTTGAAAAATCGAAAAAATAAAAAAAATCAAGAAAACAATACAAAAAATCAAAAAAATCAAAAAATCCCCAAAAATAGTAAAGATAAATAATCCATCCACAGGTGAAAACCACTTTGATAGTACCTTGGATAAGTGCAATGGTGAGAACTTGGAAACATGCACCATGTGTAGTAGTCTCTTCTCCACCATCTCTTATGATGCCATCATCCCTAACACCATCACTCCTATCTTTCCATATCATAATAAAAAAATTGCCCATCCACCCATCTATAATAAATTTATCATGGATTGTACTAATTCTTGATTAGTGCCACTCATCATTTAATCCATATTATTTATCCATCCTTACCCACCCTTCCTTGTTCTTTCCCTTGTGTTAGATGCAAACATTGCACCTTAATCATTTCAAGGGTTTAGCCTTGTTTATCTCTAGTATTCTTGAATGCATTGGTATTCAAGACTTATGCACTTTCATCCATCCTCACCCATCCTTTCATCCAATAAAAAATGCTTCATGTCCCGTAATAAACAAGCACATCAACCCATCAATCCTTTATCTCCTAGCATATCCATCCCATCTCATCCCAAATCCAAACCATAATAATCTTGTGCTCCTCAGACTTACACTTAATAAAAAATCAAACATTGCATACAAATATTAGTCCTTATCGAAATCATATCATGAGGTTAGTTTTCAAACATTAACCAATTATCATACTTTTTTCCTATCATCTTTCAATCACTTTTTGGTTAGGGTGATCCCACAATAGTGGTTTACACTTTCTAGGAGATCTTGATTTTTGCTAAAATCACATATTTTTAGAAAATATAATGATTTAACCCTTGAAAATTTCCATTTAAAGGATTCCAATTGAAGAGGGTTTGATCAAACCACTATAGATCAAATCCCCTTGGATAGAACCCCGCTAGTTTTGAACCATACCTATAACAGAGTCTCCTTTACACCTATCAAAATGTTGATAAAAAATCACTTTTGATTTACCTTTTGGGTGATCAAATTAATTCATTTTTTTTTTTTGTAAGTATGTAGTCCTTATTATAAGCTTCCCAAAAAGTATAATTTTAAATAAATTTAATTTTATTATTATATTTATTTTTTATTTCTTATGAATGTAGGTTTTTCACTGAAAATCAAGCTCTCTATTCTTCACATGTGGAAAACTAGTAGATTATAAAAAAAAATTGAAAAATATCTATGCACTATATATTGATGTCCTTGATCCAACAAAAAAAGTTATGTTTTAGCCAGTAAATCATCTCTAAATTATAATTGGTTTGACTTTGAAACTTAATTAAGACAAAAATATTCAATGAAATGATATAAAATCAATTCCATGCACTAGATATTGTAGTTACAAATCTAAATTCAAAAAAATAGAATTTTGTCCTTCATAGAAAAAAAGTTATGTGTTAGCCAGTAACATCACTCTTTAAAAATGGTGTTTACTGTTAAAACTAGTTTTCAAAGGAGATGGAAAAAGAAGTGCAATATAGTTCCAAAAAAATTTTAAAAAATATATTTAGAATCTAAAAACAAAATTTCACAATTCACTAGTTTGCATCATCTTCAAATTCCTCATGGTTGATAGAACGAGGGTTGGATTGAATCATTCACTAACTCAATGCTCCGGGTCTCACTTTAGATAACCCCTGGTGTTGCTTCCTCCACCAAACCTATAGGTTCCCAAAACAATTAGGCACCCCTGGTCTTTGCTGCCAACCCTGCTATCAATGTTCCAAAACGTTCATAAAGCCAACCACCTTGACTTGTAACAAGAAGAACACCCCTGCCACGCAAAGAAAAGTTTCTGCTGTCTTTTCCAAGCCGAGCTTTCTAGCTCGCTTAGGGACAACTTTTCATCAAGAAAACAAAGCTTCCATTCAACCCTACAACTAACCTATGTACAGGCAAGGGGTTTAGCCTTGTTTCCCACACGGCCATGCTTCTTGGTGTGGGCAGAAACAGACTAAACCACCATCATGGAAACAGATTACCAGTTAAAAATGAGAAAAGTAAAATACAATATATACAAGAATAGAAAGGAACAATGGAAAAGCTGTTTATAATGCCACAAATAATGATTCAAAAGGAGTCTTTACATCTCAACAAACAAATTAAATGCTCTGCTAAAACATTGAGTTTGCTGTTACGCAGTCAAAGCCAGAAAAATAGATTTTTAGCACATGAAATCTCTGTTTTTCTGTATTATTTCCAGAAAACTGCTCACAACCAAAACTCCCAACCTCTTCAAAAGTTCGAGGGAATCCCTTACAACGCCAAGAAGGAGTTAGGTTTATTTACTCGAGCTCAAAATGTCCAAAACATGATGTGTTCGAAAACAAAATGTGTTTTGCAAACTTTACTAAAACTTAAGAAACAACCTCACAAAGGATTTCCCAAGTTATGCAATTTTTACCTAAACTCTAAAAAGTCCTCCAACACAAGCTAAAAGTGTTAAAATACCAACACAACAAAAAGGAAATGATTTAAAAGCAAAACATCAAAAATATGCTTGTTTTTATGGTAGGTGCTCCTCCACCATTCTCCCCCTCTCAGCACAAAGATCAATGAACTTGAGGAGATAGCAGTGATAAATCAATCCCGTGCTTCTTGAAATCTGCTTCTTCAACCCAGGTAGCCTCAGACTCAGGTTTTCCTTTCCACTTGACAAGGTGTTCCATGTAGATTTTGTGCCTTGTAGACTTTTTCACCCTGGACTCTAAGATCTGCTCTGCCTCAAGCTGTTCTTGATTTGGTAGGGGTACATTACTGATGTCTTTGAAGACCTCATGTCTATTCTGAACCTCATCATTGACTGTGCCCTTATATTTGATCAAATCAACAACGTTGAACACCAGAGATATGCCCAAATCTAATGGTAACTCCACCTTGTAAGCGTTCTTGCCATACTTGGCCAACACCTTGCATGGTCCTACTCTCTTCATTTGCAACTTGGTGGACATCCCCTTCTGCAATCTAGATTTTTTGAGGTGAACCATCACATAATCACCCACTTGAAACTGCACATCTCTCCTCGACTCATCAACTTTGTCTTTCAACTTTTGTGTTGCTGCAGTAATTGTCTTCTTAACCTGCTCATGAATCTCCTTCATGGTTTGAGTTAAGTCTTCTGCATGTCCACTCCTATTCTCCATTGTTCCAAGGTCTCTGAGCTCACAAATTCCTCTTGGGTGCATCCCATACACAACTTCAAATGGACTTTTTCCTGTAGTTCTGTTCACACTATCATTATATGCATATTCAGCTTGGGAAATCACCATATCCTAGGTCTATCCATATTCCTTTGTCAAGAACCTCAATAGGTTACCTAACACTCTGTTAACCACCTCGGTTTGACCATCGGTCTGAGGATGGTATGCTGATCCAAATGACAAATTTTTTCCCAATCTGCTCCATAGTGTTTTCCAAAAATGGCTCATGAACTTCACATCCCTGTCAGAAACAATACTCAATGGCAATCCATGGATTCTTACAACTTCCCTGAAAAAGAGATGGGCAATATAACTTGCATCATGTGTAGTCTTGCAAGGAATAAAGTGACTCATCTTACTAAATCTGTCCACAACTACAAAAACACTGTCCAAACCAGTTTTAGTCTTGGGAAGACCCACCACAAAATCCATACTCACACACTCCCATGGTCTGTTAGGAATAGGAAGGGGCTGATACAAACCAGCATTGCTAGCTCCCCCTTTGGCTCTCATGCAAACAACACACAGTTCTACATACTTTCTGACATCTCGTGCTAACTTAGGCCAGAAATAAAACCTTTGTACCAGCTCTAAAGTTTTGTTAATACCAAAATTCCCACTAAGACTGCCATTGTGTTTTTCTTGGATCAGACTTTCCCTCATTGATCCTCTTGGGACACATAACAGATTGCCCTTGAATAACAAACCATTTTGTAGTGTATACTCAGCATATTGACTGTGAAAATGATTTGCAAAGTCTGAACACACCTTGTAGGCTTCTGAGAAATCTTCATCCTCACCATAGAGATCTTTAAAACTTTCCAATCCTATGCTTTTCAGCTGTATCTCTTGGATTGTCAGCATCCTCCTGCTTAATGCATCTGCCACTTTGTTTTGCTGTCCCTTCTTGTGCTTAATGGTAAATGTGAAAGCTTGAATGTACTCCATCCATTTCAAGTGTCTATTGCTTAACTTCTCCTGGGTGTTGATGTAACTGAGTGCCTGGTTATCTATGAAAACCACAAACTCTTTGGGCAATAAACAATGCCTCCATTTCCTAAGGGACTGCACTAAAGCATAAAGTTCCAGATCATAGGTGGAGTATTTTTTCTTGGCTTCATTGAGTTTTTCACTAAAGAAGGCTACAGGCCTACCTTCTTGACTAAGGACACCTCCTACTGCTACTCCACTTGCATCACACTCAACTGTGAATAACTTATCAAAACTACGCAACAAAAGTATAGGTTGGGTTGCTACCTCTTGTTTTAGCTTTTCAAACCCTTTATCAGCCTCTAGTGTCCACTTAAACTTTGTTTTCTGACCACCCTTGATTGTATCTAACACTGGTGCACATATACCACTAAAATTCCTTATAAACTTCCTATAAAACTGAGCCAAACCATGAAAACTTCTTACCTCAGTTGTTGTGGTTGGTGTAGGCCAGTTTAGGATGGCTTCCACCTTACTTGGATCCATCTTCAGCGTTCCTTGGGATACCACAAAGCCTAGAAACACAAGCTCTTGTTTGAAGAACTCACATTTCTCAAGGTTGATTGCTAATTGTTCTTCTTGCAACCTTTTGAGTACCATCTCTACATGCTTCAAATGTTCTTCTGCTGTCTTACTGAAAATCAGTATGTCATCCAAGTAGACTACCACAAAAATCCCTATGAAATCCTTAAGCACCTCATTCATTAGTCTCACGAACGTGCTAGGGGCATTTGAGAGGCCAAATGGCATCACTTTCCACTCATACAAACCATCATTCATCTTAAAAGCTGTCTTCCATTCATCACCCTCCTTAATTCTAATTTGGTGATACCCGCTCTTAAGATCTAGCTTAGTGTAAAATTTTGCACCTCCAAGGCAATCCATTAAATCTTCAATCCTAGGTATTGGGAATCTATACTTAATTGTGATTCTATTAATTGCTCTAGAATCAGTACAAAGTCTCCATTTACCTCATTTCTTTGTTGCCAAAACAACTGGGACTGCACATGGGCTGATGCTCTTTTGAATTAGACCTTGATTCAGCAATTCTTCCACTTGTCTTGCCACCTCTTGGTTCTGCTCAGAGGTAAGCTTGTATGCTGCCTTGTTAGGCAATGAGGCTCCAGGTATGAAGTCAATTTGATGACTTATTGCTCTCTTGGGTGGTAGAGTTGCTGGTGTTCCATCACTCACTATGCTCTTGTATTTGTCAAGCAAATTTTGGACTGCTGCTGGTAACACTGTCCTTTCAGCCTTTTCCTCTTCTTTGGGCTGCATCATGATCACATACCCTTCATTCCCTTGGTGTAGATCCTTGATGAACTCCTTACCATTGCTCAACATAATGTTTGGAACCTTGGACTATCCTTCATCATCCTCAATCAATGACTGCAGCTTGAAGGTTTTTCCATCCTTCTTGAATTCTATGGTGTTCTCCTTTCCATGATATACAACACCTCTGTCATATTGCCACGGCCTGCCAAGAAGAAGATGGCATGCATCCATGGGAAGTGCATCACAAATCATCTTGTCTTTGTAGCCTCCAATCGAGAATTCCACTGTAACCTGCTCATTCACTAAGACACTCTGCCCTTTGTTCAACCATGTGACTTTATAGGGATTGGTATGAGGTACCTTCTACAATTTTAACTTAGTTACTGTCTCCTCAGAGATGATATTGTCTGTAGAACCAGAATCTACAATAACCTTGCATACCTTTCCTAATATCTTGCACCTTGCTCTAAACAAAGCTCTCCTTTGCTTGGGCTCTTCCTTGACTGGTTGCCTAATCAAAACCCTGTTGAACATCAAATTTTCACCTACTTCTGATTCTATATGACTAATTTCAGGTGTCTTTACACTCATGGTGTCCTCTTGTGCATAAGCTACTCTTTTCTCATTGCTAGATGAAGCTTTCTCCGGGCATCTATAAGTTGGATGACCTAGCTGATTGCAGTTATAACATTTCATGGTGGCAAAGTAAGAGTTACCTCTGCCTGCTCCTCTTCCTCTATTTGAACCTCCTTGAGGTCCTCTTCCTCTATTAAATCCTCGTCTTGATGAGGTTTCACCTCCATGCTCAGTAAGCTTTGATTCACCTTGGCTTCTTTGGTCACCACCTCTTCCTTGGTAACCTCCACGCTGTCCTCTTTGATCTCTGCCTCTTCCTCTGCCCTTAGAGGACTGATCATGCTTCCTTTTATTCCTCTCTCCAATCTTGATAGCTAGCTGATAGCATTGGTGGACTATCTTGGGGCTGAGCAAAGCCATCTCTTCCTGTATATTCCACTTCAAACCATTGAGGTATCTAGCCACTTTTAAGCTCTCATCTTCTGCCACATTTGATCTCAAACAAAGTTTCTGGAACTCTTCAGTGTAGGTGTTGATATCTTGATCTTTTTGTCTTAAACTCTGCCTCTTCTTGTGGAGCTGAATTTCATAATCATCTGGCATATAGGCTTCTTTCACTTTAGCAACCATTCCTTTCCAGGTTGATATGGGTTGCTTGCCTTCTTTCTCCCTTTCAGTCTGAATAAACTTCCACCATGTTAGAGCTGATCCTCTCAACCTTGATTTTGCAACCTTCACCTTCTGTGCTTCTGTAACTCCATCACATTCGAAGTGATTCTCCATTCCATCTATCCAGTCCAAGACCAAATCAGGATGCATCTTTCCATGGAATAGTGGTACACCCTCAAGTCCTTTTCCACTCAGGGCTTTTAATGCCTTCAAGAAAGGCTCCTCCTTGAGAACAGGGTCAGGTTCAAGGACTTTGTCTTCCTCTGCAACCTCTTCTTCTTTTGGCACTTTGCCTTCCAATTTCACCTTGTTTAGTGCTTCCTCAAGCTATTCTATTCTTTCCTTTAGAGATTTGTTATCCTCTTCCTGCTCTTCAACCATCTTGGCTAACTGTGCATTTGTCACCATCTTGGGCGGTTCACTTGATTCAATTTCCTCTGACATATAAGCTGCCTTCCCAAATCTTTCACTGCTCTGATACCAATCTGATAGAACGAGGGTTGGATTGAATCATTCACTGACTCAATGCTCTGGGTCTCACTTTAGATAACCCCTGGTGTTGCTTCCTCCACCAAACCTATAGGTTCCCAAAACAATTAGGCACCCCTGGTCTTTGTTGCCAACCCTGCTATCAATGTTCCAAAACGTTCATAAAGCCTAAATCAAGCATTTCTTGGTGCTTCTTTTCCTCTCTGCACTAACTAGCCCTTAATCAACTTAAAGACTAGTTCCACTCCATCTACTTTCAAAACTTGTTTGGCAGGGTGTGTTCAGACACCTATGGCTTCAAAAACATCAGGAAAGGTCTTTTCCTAATCACCATACTTAGGCTTTCCATCGCTAGCATAAAGTCACTATTTTAGGTTTTGGGCAGGGTTACAAGCCTTGGCCCTTTTTGCCCTCCACACACAAGGAAATTGTTTATATTTCCTCTCCCTTTTGAAATTGAACTCAACTCCCTTCTGACACTCAGAATCTTTTTCCAAGCTCCATCAGATTCTTAGGGTTTGAGACCCTTCTCTGCTGCACACAAACACAACTCAACATTATTCCATAAATGAGGGTTTAGGCCATTCCTGGACTGTATTATTTTTTTCAGTCTTAAATACACTGGTAAATGTTCCGACTACACTCCTACGCCTGCTCCAAGATTCCATACACTCACCAACCACCTTGACTTGTAACAAGAAGAACATCCCTGCCACGCAAAGAAAAGTTTTTGCTGTCTTTTCCAAGCCGGGCTTTCTAGCTCACCTAGGGATAGCTTTGCATCAAGAAAACAGAGCTTCCATTCAACCCTACAACTAAGCTATGTACAGGCAAGGGGTTTATCCTTGTTTCCCACACGGCCATGCTTCTTGGCGCAGGCAGAAACAGACTAAACCACCATCATGGAAATAGATTACCAGTTAAAAATGAGAAAAGTAAAATACAATATATTCAAGAACAGAAAGGAACGATGGAAAAGCTATTTATAATGCCACAAAATAATGATTCAAAAGGATTCTTTACATCTCAACAAACAAATTAAATGCTCTGCTAAAACATTGAGTTTGCTGTTACGCAGTCAAAGCCAGAAAAATAGATTTTTAGCACATGAAATCTCTATTTTTCTGTATTATTTCCAGAAAACTACTCACAACCAAAACTCCCAACCTCTTCAAAAGTTCGAGGGAATCCATTACAATGCCAAGAAGGAGTTAGGTTTATTTACTCAAGCTCAAAATGTCCAAAACATGATGTGTTTGAAAACACAATGTGTTTTGCAAACTTTACTAAAACTTAAGAAACAACCTCACAAAGGATTTCCCAAGTTATTCAATTTTTACCTAAACTCTAAAAAGTCCTCCAACACAAGCTAAAAGTGTTAAAAGACCAACATAACAAAAAGGAAATGATTTAAAAGTGAAACATCAAAAATATGCTTGTTTTTATGGTAGGTGCTCCTGCACCAATGGTTTAGCTGCTATAGGTGCCCAAAAGTGAAGATTTAGTTTAAAAAAATCAGTTCAATGTCCAGTTTGGCCAAAAATTGAACCAGTATTGTGGGATCACCCGTTATCCATAGCATTTCCAAAATGTATCTATCATCATTACTTGGTTATCCATAGCATTTCTAGGTCAAATCCAATCATCAATGCCCTTTGGACCCCTTGTGTATAGCATCATCATCATCATCCTATCTTTGACAAGAGATATGTTGGTTGCATGACATGTTTGTTGAGAATTTTTTTTTTAATTTTTCTTTTGATCTTATCTTTTGACCCATGACTACACATACTTACGACCACCTCGATCTATCTATATCTTGGTGTTTTTTAATTGGTCTATACTAGGGCATCATCTTTATCTTGTATGGCATGCTTGATCTATCTTAGTGTCAAGTCCATACAAAGGTTACCTTTTCACCATGGTTCTTTATACCTTCAAGGTGCTTAATTATCTTTTCTGCATCAAATCTTAGAATTTCTCATTACATACTAGCATAACCAATCCAACATAATCAAATTCCCCTTCCTTTTCATCCTCATGGGTGCTGCCACAATAATGGGTTACACTTTTTGGGACATCCTGATTTTTGCCTAAAATCACATATTTTTAGAAAATACAATGATTTATGACTTTAAAGGTTCCATTTAAATTAGTTTAATTAAAGAGGTATTGATCAAACCCCCTTGGATAGAACCTTGTTAGATTTAAACCATACCTGTAATCAAGTCTCCTCTACACCTCTCAAAATGCTGATAAAAAACCACTTTTGATTTACCTTTTGGGTGATCAAATGAATTCATTTAAAATTTATGTTTTGTAAGCCTACAGCCCTTATTATAAGCTTCCCAAAAAGTATAATTTTAAATATGTTTAATTTGATTATTATATTTATTTTTTATTTCTTTGAATGTAGGATTTTCAATGAACATCAAGTTCTTTATTTCACACATACGAAAAAATAGAAAAATAGAGAAAAAAAATTCTAAAAAATATATTTCCACTAGGTATTGATGTCCTTATTCCAACAAAAAAAGAATAAGTTAATTCAAATGAATACAAAAAAAGTTATGGGCCAAGTACACCTCTATCCAAATTATAATTACGCTGACTTGGAAAATTAATTTTAAAAAAAAATATGTAACAAAAACGTATGAAAAAAAAAAATATCCATTCCCTAGATATTGGTGTGAAAAATTGAATTTTCAAAAATTAGAATTGCATCCTATCTATAAAAAAGTTACGTAATGAAGTAAACATCACTTTTAAAATGCTCATTAGTAGAAAAAATAAGTTATTAAAAATTACATAAAATGATTCACAATTTATTTTTTATTTTTTATTTTTAAATATAATTAGAATCTACACAAAATATCTAACAAATAACTAGTTTGATTCATCTTCAAAACCTTAATGGTTTAGCTGCTATAGGTGTAAGAAAGTGAATGTCTGGTAAAAAATCATGATTTTTGTGTCAAGTTTGGCCAAAAACTGTAACCCATTATTGTGGGATCACCCTCATCCTCATCTTCCATTTCATCTACTTCTCCTTCCTTATCCCCCATCGTTCCCTTCTATTTTGAGAGCACACCTATGTTCTCATAATCCATGTATCCTCTTGAGGGGGAATCCCATCACCTAATCCTAAACTTTCCTTCTTCATTTGTTCTCGCATCCTCCCAATGGCTAGGGCATCATGTTGCTAATCCTTATCCTTTCCTATCCACTATGTTTTAAAATTTCTTGATACAACACCACTTCATGACATCATATAAAAGGGACAAAATGTAGACACCTAAAATTTGACCTTACCCAAGCACACCTAATTTTAGCCTATCCTAATCCTATTAATTAATTAAATATTTATTGTTTATCTAAATTTCATCCTTTCCCCATTTTTATCCTAATCATTTATTTAATTATTTTCCCTTCACATGATCTCATTAATTAAATATTGTATTTAATTATTATCCTTCATCCTTTATCCTTATCCATTTAATCCTAGCCATCTAACTTGTTCACATGGATCATAATCTAAATTTCCATCATGTGACAAATGTCCCCTTCACATGTCGAACTAACTCCTTGCTTAGATTCATTAAACCTAGAAACCTCCCCAAAGTCAAATTAACTTTTCATCTTATCCACTCATCTCAATTAAACCTCTTAATCCTAGCCATTCACATAAGGATTTTTTGTCCTTAACTCAATCCTAAACCTAGATTCTATCCCTCATGTGTCACTTGTCATATGATGACATCTTTGAACCTAACTCTTATCCTCATTCAATATTAGCCATCCATCATCAATCTATATTGGCCCTTGATTTTTCCTCTTCAAATATCTATATCTAGAGGATCTCATCCTTCATCCTCATCACTTATCAAGCTATCATACCCTTATGCTGCCATTTTGCTATCTCATTTGCAATCATATAAAGGTTATGCCAGTCTATTGAGAAATCCACATACTATCATTATCATAAGAGCAAATCAAATGGTACAAGGGTGCACTCCATTTCTTCTCATCAAAGGGTGAGAAGGATTCTAGGTGAAGGTATTATGTTTGTATTGAATTATCTATCATTTCATTTACCTCCAATCTTTCTTTCATTTTTTTTCTTTTTTTAGACTGCAAGAATTAGAATCGGTTAGCCGCCCCCTATAAACTGTAGTGCACCTGGTAAACCTTTTTCACATTGATGACACTGGCATGACACACCCTTTGATACCATGGGGATGGTGGGGAGACTAGACCTTGTGACCTCTTGCCTGCAACAAGATACTTTTGCCAATCGAACTAGGCCCACCGCCCCAATCTTTTTCTCATCTTCATATATATTTTTCATATACTTTTCTTCCATGTATCTTCAAATTGTCTTTATATTTTCATGAGTTTATTATGTATCATTTTGTTTTGGTTATATTTATTTTTGTAAAAATAAATGTGCTTATAATATATATATGTTTTAGACAATTTATATAATTAAAATATTTGAATTTCATTGCCAATCATTTCATTATATAATCTTTTAACTAGTTGAAGGAAAACCAATAAATTTTCTATTTATTTTTATTTCATAATTATTATATCACTATATTTTCTTTTATTTTTTTACTAGATTCAAAAATTAAATAATAATTTTTATATTATGTATCAATATATCTAATTAAATATACCTTCATTTTATTTTCAACATGGAAAATGACTTATATTTATCTACAATGCAATTCAATTAGGGGGAAATAATGGCTTCTCCTCATGTAATATTTAATAGTAGCATTACCATTATTGACAAGTTATTATGGATGAATGAAATAATGATGATTTTTAGATTTAAAAAAAAAATTGTGGGAGTTATTGAAATTTCGTTTTTCTTAATTCTTGAAGTGTGTTAAGTACAAAATATTAGATGGTGTAAAATACTAATTTTTTTGGTGTGGAAATAATAAATTATATTATAAACCATCATTATATATATATATAGTTTATAATATAATTTATTATTTCCACACCAAAAAAATTAGTATTTGTTTTCGTATGTAGGTGATCATGTACAATAAATATAGTAGTATGCATAGGCATATGATTACGTTTCTGGTTCATGTGATGTACTTTCTCCCCATGTTCACACTAAGGGGAGGTGTTAGGAATTCATGTTATTGTGTACATGGATTAGATAATAATGTTTGTTGAGTTAGATTGAATAATTAATAACTCACATAGCTTTTCTAGCTGTGAGAAGAATTGGTTGGGATTATATTTGAGATTTTAAAACAACTCTTTCAACTAGAGAGTGGTTACAATAATGTAGGAGATTAAACTCCTATATAAGTGTGTAATGAGTTTTAAATGTGATGATATAGAGTAATTACAAGTATTATCACTTTGTAGTTCTCTAAAAATTAACAACTTTAAGTTGTATTATGAAAAGTTGGTTTCAAAATTTCTATTATTTTGAATCTATCAAGTGTCTTGAAATATTGAAAGCATGTATTTTCAAGAAGATATTGTGTTCTCAAATTGTGTGCTTTTAAGGTTGAAGACTACTGAATATTTGGTAATATATATATATATATATATATATATATATATATATATATATATATATATATATATATATATATATAGAGAGAGAGAGAGAGAGAGAGAGAGAGAGAGAGAGAGAGAGAGAGAGAACTACAAAATGATAATATTATTAATTACTCTATATCATCACATTTAATACTCATTACACACTTATATAAGAGTTTAATCTCCTACATTATTGTAACCACTCTCTAGTTAAAAGAGTTGTTTAAAAATCTCAATTACAATCCCAACCAATTCTTCTCACACCTAGAAAAGCTATGTGAGTTACTAATTATTCACTCTAACTTAACAAACATTATTATCTAACCCATGTACACAATAACATGAAATCCTAACACCTCCCCTTATTGTGAACATGGGGAGAAAGTACATCACATGAACCAAAAATATAATCATATGCCTATGCATACTTTTAGGTTTGCATACTACTATATGGATCTTACTGCACATGATCACTTACATACAAAAACTCATCCCACTTTCACTTCTAGTGAACCTATCACTGATTGATCACACTTCCAAAATTTCTAACAATCAAAGGATAACTAGTTTCTCTCCTATACAATTGTTTACAATATCAATGATACCTATATTCTCCTTTTTTAAACTTAGTAAGGAATTTTTATAGTATTGTCAATTATAACCACTATTGTTGACCATTGCCACTCAATATATAATTACATAGGAAGTTTCCACTACCATTGGAAGTTACCATTGACTTTAGTTGATTTAACAAAGAGTGAAAATAGAATATTGGTGTTATATTCCCCCATAATGTGAAATTTCAAGTTATTTAAAAATTAAAATAAATAAAACAAAATTACTAATTCGAATGACTCAACTATTGACTTCATTTACATTGCTATCATCCTTAGATTTCTCCACACATGAGAATGAAAAACAAGATTCCAAAATCTACAACATCTTGGAAAATAACACCTACAACTTATTTGGTTGAGTAACGTATATGAAGGAACATATATGCATGCAAGTATGTCTTAGGTATCATAGCCAAATGTTTATTTGAAGTAAAACTCTCTAGATACAAAATTATAGGTAGCAATTGGTTGTTGGGAATATCAAAAGCTATAATGATACTACTTAACAAAGAATAATTAGATAGAAAGATGACTCTAAACACCCCAATAAATAAAACATGATAGTGGATCACATTAGATATATTAGAAACACAGTAAGTAATGTCACCCATTGTGAATGCCTTGGCCTCTTTTCGAATAGTCAATAAATCATGGTTAGCTCTCATACCTACTAGACATATAAGGTAGTTGCAAGGAAGGATATAATGAATTGCATCTCCATAAGCAAAGCATAGGGTATTTGACCTGTGAGTTTTCCCTATATACAAGCTTAATAAGGGAAATAATTAATCCATAAAGGGCAGTTACACCCAATGTAGAAGTAAACCCCAACTTCTTGTAGAAGTGTGATCCAACAAAATAAAATAATATTGTAGCATAAATTAGTTGCAAAGGACTAATAGAAAAGATAAAATTGAATAAAAAAAATAGAAAACAAGACACAGATTTACATGGTAAAACCTTGACAATATGCCAAGAAAATATCCACAAGGCAAAGTATTAGTATTTTTATTGCTCAGAGGAATTATTACAATCTTCACATGTAACTACTACTATAAAAAATTAATTTTCCTTCAAATCAATAGAGGTGTGTATAATATCTTCAAGATAACAGCTACATCCAAACTTAAAAAAATCTAGATCTTTGCCTTAATGAAATTATGAATTATCTCTTAAAGAAAAAGTAGTTTTTTCTTAACATAAGATAATCATTTTAAGTGTTGTCATTATCTAACACTCAACACATATTATGCATGTGTGACTCTATTTGGCATGTCATTTTAAATAAACTCAGTGGTCTCCCTCTTTAATGTCCCCAAGACATCTACCAAGGGATTCACCATAAAAACCACCTTGCAAGCCTTTAAACTTCCTATCTGATGCAGTCATGGATGGAGGGTCCAAAAAATAATATACGACCATGCAGCCTAGAGTTCAACACAACGAAAATAAAACAAGAAATGCTTAGGAAACATGAATTATCACTGATTCAACAACTTGCAATCTTACATGCATCATATGCCTCATATGCGAAATGACTAGGGCTCACAGGCATGCCGCAAGGGCATTACAAATATTATAATTGACACAAGGCCTTATTACACTTCACAGCTTTGTAGGCTTAAAAAATAACTTTCTAATTCTTGATCAATATGATGTAGAGCTTGATGGATTTCACCTAAAACAACACAATTCAAGTTAGTCCAAACAACAAAACTGACTCACAACTCTTACAAATCCCTTTCTCAGTTTAACTCCGCCCTTTCACAATTAGGCCTGTAGACCCAATTCACTCAACTTTCCTCATCAGAGAACCACTCAACAACCAAACCTTTGACACATTTAGATACCTTTCAATGCATTCTTAAACATGGGTAACAACCTCCATTGAACTCTTTGAACAATTCATTCAATTTCATGAACCAACGCTGACCTTGTAGACCAATTAGGTCTCTTTTCCAAAGGAAGTGCTCTTGAATCTCACAAAAAACCTTGAATAACCTCTCAGACCTTATAAATAGGTAACAAAAATCCCTTTTCAACAGGTTTTAGAGTCTCCAACTCCCATCTAACCGCTGTTCTAGAAAACCCTCATTTTCTTCCTATTTGGGGTAGGGTTTATTAGTTCTCTGTGTTTCCAACATTCTAAAAACTGGACACCATATCCAAAACTCTTCAGTATACCTTCTAAAACTCACAAAACCTTCACATAGCCTCTACAAACAACATTTCATCAAACCCACTCACTTTTCCATCATTTTCATACCCAATTTCACTAATTTTCCTTAGGATAGTCATGTCTTTTCCCCAAAACTCCTCATACAAATAAAAACCTATCCACTACCATCCTATTTCTAAATTTTTATGCCCATTCCAATTGGAAACAATGAATACAGTACGTGGAATGGGCTTTACTCCATGTTTAGAACTTCAAAACCTTGAAACTACACCTACAAACCTGTCAACAAAAGTTTGTTAAAATATCAACTAAAACTCAATGAACCACTCTCAAAATGGATTCAAAACAAGGATAAGGCAAGCCTTCAACCTATCCCACAATTATTCAAACAAGATGCTACTGTACAGTCACATACAAAAGTCTGCAAATTCAGATTTGAAAGCAAAAATACAGAATTTAACCAAAAGTAGGGGTTTACTTTATTGAATCTTCTTCACAATTGTTTCAAGAACCTCTTACATCGATGGAGGACATGTATTTAAACAATTTACCCACAAAATTCCCTCCAAAATAACCAACTAACTTCCAAATTCCAACTGATTGTTGGGTTCCCTAAAAATTGCTTTTTTTGCATTACAACATTTGACAATTTTGACAATTTTTTCAATTTTGCACTTTTAGCCCCCAAAACCTCCTAAAGACCATTACATATACTCAGAAAAACATAAGATGATCAAACAAGACCTTATTTATCAAAATATAAGACCTAACACCCTTAAACCCTTCAAAAACCCTTATTTATATATTTTGCATTTTATGCATCCTTTGACAACATTACATCATTTAGCAAAGTGGGATCCCAAATACATTCTAATGGTCCATTATAGACCTTATTGGCACAATACATGACCTCAAACCCTATGAAAAACTATCACCAAACCAAATTGACCAAATTCAGAAGAACTTAGATTGGTGCTCCTGCACCACAATCACCAACTACTTTCGAATGAATTACCAATGATCTTAAATATGAATCTCTAGCTCCAATTAGGATTCACCTCAACCTCAAGGGTTTTCAAACTCAAAGAAAGATCAAACATGTAGGTCGACCTCAAACATGAAAAGATAAAACATCAATAAATGAAATGAATTGCGGATCACCAAGAAGGTTCCCTTTGGACCTAAAATGTATTGAATGTTATTCCATTGAACTTCGCACATTTTGAAAAAGGTCTACACAACCAATCTAGACCAATTCGGCCCCAAATTCTCTACCTGAGAATAATAGTAGAATTTTGAGAGTGAAACTTTCTACAAATAAATGCTAATCACCTAAAATCTAGATATGTTGTAGATGACACCATGTAGGATCTATATCCTACTCCACAAGATGATAAATGATATAGTAGTAAAATGCGAAAGAAACTGTTGAGACAACTACAGACTAAATTGAAAGAAAAAAAATGTTTTTGGTTGATATAGGATTGTTATACAACCAAGGATGCTCCTGCATCATACACCCAAGGTTGGAAGAAAAGTGAGTCCCTCACTTTCTAGGGGCTAGAGGAAAATTGAAGTGGTCCACCTTAGCCTGAGAAATCCATGATGAATCCTCCATTGGTTTATCTTTCCACTTTACCAGGTATTCTTTGTACTGCTTATTCCTAGTGCTCCTCCCAATTATGGTATCCAAGATCTACTCAATCTGCTCTGGTAGTTGATGTGATAAATGCTCCTCCAATCCTACTTTTATGTTACTACCACTTGACTATCCTTCATGAAACTCGTAGATGTTTACAACATTAAAAATTGGTGATATACCAAGTGTCTCTGGTAACTCCACTTCATATGCATTTCCTATATCAAACTTCTTAAGAATTTTACATGGTCTAAACTTCCTCATCTTTAGCTTATTGTATGTCCCTATTGGAAACCTTTCCTTCCTAAGATATACCATAACTTCATCGCCAACAAAAAATTCCTTATGTCTCCTCTTCTCGTCTACCTGCTCCTTATACTCATTGTTCATGTCGTCCAAGTGCTTCCAGACTTGACTATGCAATGTTTCCATGAATCTTGCAAACTCCTTTTCTTCTACACTTCTCTTATTTTCCATACTACTTTCTCTAAGCTCTGCAACTCCTCTAGGATGTATTCTTGTCACAATCTCAAATGGTGTCTTCCATGTACTTCGATTTACTGAATTACTATATGAAAACTCTACTTGCGATAGAACTATGTCACAATTTCCTGTGATATCTCCAATCAAACATCTCAATAAGTTACCCAAAATATTTTTCACTACCTCTGTTTCTCCATTTGTTTGTGGGTGATATGTTGAACTGAATTTTACGTCTATCTTCATCTTCTTCCATAATGTCCTCTAAAAGTATCCGATGAACTTAGTGCCCCTATCTGAAACTATACTCTTTGGTAATCCATGCAATCTCACAATCTCCTTGAAAAATAAATCAACAACATGAACAACATCATTAGTCTTCTTGCAACGAATAAAGTGTGTCATCTTAGAAAATCTATCCACTACTACCATTACAAAATCATATCCTCTCTGTGTTCTAGGCAATCCCAATATGAAATCCATGTTTATATCTTCCCAAGGTCTATTTGGTACAGACAAAGGTTTGTACAATCCAATATTTTGACTACTCCCTTTTGCTACTTGAAATTTTTTACAAATTTGAACATACTTTCTAAAATCCTTATATATTTGTTGCCAAAAATAGTGTTCATTCACCAAAGATACCATCTTATCTACTCCAAAATTTCCTACTAGTCCTCAACTATTCTTCTCCTTAATCAAATTCTCCCTCTTTGAACTTCTTGGAATGCACAATTTATTTCCCTTGAACAACATATCTTCTTGGATGAAATAATCCAGCCATTGACTCCTATCTGTCACTATTGGTTCCTTACATGAATTTAATGCTTCAACAAAATCTAGATCATTCTTATACATATGTTTCAATTCTTCAAAACCTAATACTTCTATCCTCATTTCTGTCAACAAATTCCTTCTTCTGCTCAATGCATCTACAACTTTATTTGACTTACCACTCCTATGATTCAACACAAATGTATAACTCTACAAGAACTCAACCCATCTCATATGTCTCTAATTCAACTTACCCTAACTGTTCAAATACTACAATGCTTGATGATCAGTGTACAACACAAACTCCCCAAGAAATAAATAATGTCTCTACTTCTTCAAGGATTGAATTATAGCATAAATTTCCTTATCATAAATTGAATATTTCCTTCTGGAATCATTCAAATTCTCATTGAAATAAGATATGGGTCATCCTTCTTGACTTAATTATGCTCCTATTGTATTTCCACTTGCATCACAATCAACTTGAAATACTTTATCAAAATCAAGCAATGCTAACACTGGTTGCTCTGTCACCTTTTTCTTTAACAATTCAAAAATTCTTTGTGCTCTAGATGTCCACTTAAAATCCTTCTTATCTCCTTTGATTTTTTGTCATGGAAAGCTCCTAATGAAATTTTGATAGAAACTTTCCAATCCATGGAATGATCTTACCTCTCTAATGTTCACAGGTGTAGGCCACTCAACAATTGCTCTAACCTTCTTAGGGTCTATCTTCAATCCTTCAGCAAAAATGACAAAACCCAAGTATACTACCAACTTTGTCTTCATAAAGCTACACTTCTTGATGTTTATCAAAAATTTCTCTTCCCTCAACCTCTCCAATAGTTGACTAATGTGCCATAAATGTTCTTCTCTAGTCTTATTGAAAATTAGAATATATCATCCGAGTGAACAATCTAGCAAACTTACCCAAGAATTTATTCAATACGTCTTTCATCAATCTCATGAAAGTGCTAGGTGCATTGGTCAATCCAAAAGGAATCACTAACTCATGTAACCCTTCATTAGTATTAAATGCAGTCTTCCATTCATCTCATTCTCTGAATCTAATTTGATGATATCCACTCTTTAGGTCAATCTTTGTGAAATACTTTGCTCCACTCAAACAATCCATAATGTCATCCATCCTTGGAAATGGGAATCTATACTTGATAGTGATCCTATTGGTTTCTCTCAATTCTATACACATTCTCCACTCTCCATATTTCTTTAGTGTTAGTACATCAAGTATCGCACATGGGCTTAAGCTTTCTCTAATCAATCACTTCTTCAACAACTATTGTATTTGTTAGTTTAGCTCTGCATTTTCTATATGTGTCATCCTATGTGCCACTTTTTTGGAAAACTTGCTCCAAGTATTAGATCTATATGATGACTGATGCTCTAGACTAGTGTCAAACCATCAAGTACATTCTCTAATATGATATCTTCATACTCTATTAATAGTTTTTCTATTTCTATTTGTGGTGGGTCTTTATTATTTGTGGTAGAATTCTCTATCTTTGGACTACTAAACTTCTTTGGAATCAAGGCAAAACACATGTTCTCATGCCTCAATCCTTCCAAAAAATTTCTTCCATCATCCTTCCAAAAAATTTCTTCCATCCACCAAACATAGTCTGGCAATGCTACAAACTTCACTTTTGTCCTCTTCCTCCAAAGGTATCAATTTAGTTATCTTTCAATTTGAAGTCATGGTATAGGTATTCCTCCTTCAATCATGAATTTCTTTCCTATCATATTTCCATGGTCTTCCTAACAATAAATGGCATACATCCATGGGAATAATATCACACAACACTTCATCATTAAATGATCCTATATGAAACTTCACCAAACACTGCTCACTCACCAAGATGTTATGTTCATCCTGAATCCATGCTATATTATAAGGCTTTGGATGTTTCAACCTCTTCAAATTCAACTTGGTTACCATCTCCTCAGAAACTAAATTATCAATACTACCACTATCAGTGATAATTGTACATACCTTTCCTTTGGATTTACATCTTGTCCTGAACAAATTCTTCCTTTGTGGTGGTTCCTTAGTCACTTCTTCATGCATCAAAGCTCACCTCATCACCAATGATTTTCCTTTCTCTAGTTTCCCAACTGAATTAGGGGATCCAATATGTTCTTCATCCACATAAGTTGTTCTTTTCGTATGCTCAATCCTCTTTCTGGTACTTCCTTGATGGCATTCAAATTATCTATCTCCTTCACCTCCACACTTGAAATAGGTCCCTCTGAATGGTCTCTTCTTAAATCTTCCTTCATCTTTCCTGTATCCATCATTGTTGTAGGAATTATGACCTCCTCTGTCACTGCGGTAGAAATTTTTTTTTGCTCTTCCTCTGTGGTATAAATTATGGTCCTCTTCACTACGGTACGGTTTTTCATCCTTGTTTTTCTCTACATAAGGTCTTCTCTCTTTGGATTGTGATCCACTTCTTTGGAATCTTCCTTTTGCACTATGTTGTCTTTGTTCAAAATTCTTATTCAAATTTTCCTCTACCTTTAACACAAATTGGTATGCTTCTTCAATTGATGTCATCTTTACCAGGCTCAATTCTTCTTGGATGTTTGTTCTTAGTCCATTGATTTGTACCGCATAACCTTTTCTTTTCTTGGTTGACTATGTCTAGGTCAGATGATCATCTTGTATAAATCTTTAGTATACTCCTTCAAAGAATTCTCCTTTTGCCTCAGGTTCTACAATCTTTTCAATAATTCAAGCTCATAATGAATTGGTATAAATTGATTCTTCAACCTTGTCACCATCCTATCCCACTTGTGATTTTATCTTTTCCCCTTCTATTTCTATCCAATTGAACTTCTTCCACCAAATAGAAGCATGTCCTTTTTAACCTAGTTTTTTCAAATCTCTCTCTCTCTAGATTTTCAATTTCTTCATATTCAAAGTATTCCTCCATAGCATTGATCCAATCAATCAATTCTTCGGGGTTTAAATTTCTCTCATTATTTTGAATTTCAATTCTAGTTCTCTTACCAATCTTGAAAATAACTTTCAACATCTTTACCTGATCTAAAACTTCTTCTTCTTCTTTTAGGGTTTCTTCATTTTGATTTTTAGCACAATCTCATTCATCATCATCACTTTCACTCGCATATCTAGTGTTTAGACCTCTTCTTTTATCTTCTTCTACAACATCCAATAAAACTCACATTGATCTCATCATTTCCAACATTTCATCCATTCTTCCAACAACATTCATCATAGCAAGCACTCTCCTTGGTGGCATCTCTCCCCTTGGATTTGGTGTAGCTGCCTCAATTTGACGATCTGGGTATAAGGGTTTCAACTGCCTCATAGTCGATGATTAGTTGAAAACACATGTAATCTACCTCAAGCTGATGATTTTATCACCATAAGGAATGCCTTCTCAGGACTCACAAACTTGCTCTGATATCACTTGGTGCAATCATGGATGGAGGGTCCAAAAAGGACTGTCCAACCATGCAACCTAGAGTTCAACACAATGAAAATAACACAAAAAATGTTTAGAAAACATGAATTATCATTGATTCAACAACTTGCAATCTTACATACATCATATTCCTCATATGTAGAATGACTAGGGCTTATAGGTCTGCTGCAAGGGCATTACAAATATTATAATTGGAACAAGACCTTATTACACTTTACAACCTTGTAGGCTGAAAAACTTTCTAATTCCTGAACAATCACCAACTACTTTCCAATGAATTACCAATGATCTTAAGTATGAATCTCTAGCTCCAATTAGGATCCACGTCGGTCTCAAGGGTTTAGAAACCCAAAGAAATATCAAACGTGTAGGTCGGCCTCAAACATGAAAAGATAACACATCGATAAATGAAATGAATTGTAGATCACCAAGAAGGTTCCCCTTGGACCTAAAATGTCTTGAATGATGTTCCATTAAACTTTGCACATTCCAGAAAAGGTCTGCACAACCAATTTGGACTAGGTCGACCCCAAATGCTTTGCCTAAAAATGACAATGGAATTCTGAGAGTGATAACTTTCCAGAAATGAATACAAATCACCTACAATATGGAAATGTTATAGATGACTTCATGTAGGATCTATATCCTTCTCCACAAGCTGAGAAATGATACAACGGTAAAATAAAGAAGAAACTATTGAGACAACTAAAAACTAAATTTAAAGAAAAAAAATGTTTTTGGTTGATACAAGATTGCTTTACAAGGTCAAGGATGCTCCTGCATCACTATCGGGCATATATATGTCCCCATTTTAGATTTGTATGGTGCACCTCTTCTATATTTACTGATTGATGAGACATTAGATGTGGCAAGTTGTACAAGTGAGTATCTACCTTCATTTTTCCTCCAAAATTTGGAGCTTAAAAGAAAAAATCTAACAAACTTGCAACAAGTAGCCCTTCCATCTTTAACAGTAGAGAGCCTACTAGTTGATGCAAAAAAATCTTGAGTCATTTCATCTACAGTCCTTTTTAAACCATGCACCTTTTTTTTTAGTGAACACAAACCCTGAGCTTCCCATAAACATTCATAAGTTCCAACAAGTTTGATTAATGGTTTTCAGTATGAGCCAATTGTTCCTAAATCATAGCCAATTCATTTGAATCATGGCCATTGCATGTGATGTTAAAACTATTTCTACTTCAAAAAGAATTGCTTAAGAGCTCGCATCATTTCTAAAATGGTCCCTTGAGACAAACATTCTAGTACAAGATTAATCTAATTCACTTAAGACTAATCAACAAGAGATCATTCTTGGTGCAAAGGACCTCCACAAATGTTGACTCCACAAAACCTAGTTGGAGAATAATCTCACGAACCCATTTCATTAAACTCACTTTGATAACAAGTTAATTTTCAAAGAACTACACACTAATAATATTATTATTTATTTTAAATAATATCACATTTAATACTCATTACACAATTATATAGGAGTTTAATCTCCTACATTATAGTAACAACTCCCTAATTATAAGAGTTGTTGTAACAACTCAAATACAATCCCGACCAATTCTTCTCACACCTAGAAAAGCTACATGAGTTGTTAAAATACTCTAATTTAATAAACATTATCATTCTAACCCATGCGAACATTGACAAGAATTCCTAACAATTTCTTTATGTTTTAGATCCCTCCCATGTAAGGTAGCAACTATCATAGTCATTTTAGACAATGAATCATATCTCCTCTCATCCTTCATTCCCATCAATAATTGGAAAAGCAATTAAGATCTTGCCTTCTAATATTGTCTCAAAACTCTTCTTTAAAACTTCTACATATTGCTCATCATCGTAGCAATACAAAGTCTTTTACTACAATAGCAAAAACAATGGAGTATCACAAAAAGATTCATTTTAAGATTTATATTAAGATGAAAGAAAAAAATTAGTTGAATTGAGACACCTTCAAGGAAAAACTCATGTGTGTGAAAATAATTTGCAAAAACATATTGCTTTATACATGCCTTGTTCCTTTAGCGAGCACAACAATAGCAATCTAAAATGAACAAGTTAATTATTAAAATAAAAAACTTCTAAATAAATTGTTAAAAGGGGATTAAATGTGATGTTTTAAATAAGACTTTGTAGATCATCATAAGATGAAATAGAAGTTATTACTTACCATGTTTAAGAAATGCAACACTTATGACATTAGACACGTTCAAATTAATAGCATGAATGTATAGATATTCTACAAGTATTATTGATAACAAAGAACTCAATCCTTTTACAACTCTAACATAAATAATCATACTTCTATTAAAAAATTAATACCTTAAAAATATTACATTTGTATTCTCACATATTCATACCATTGACTTAATTAAATACATAACATAAATATTTTTTAATGAAAAACAATTTGATTTCATATAATTACACGCAATAAAATTTACAAATATTTAAAATCTAATTTTTCAATAATTTATCTTTACTTTATAATTATTCAAAATTATAAATTCATTATTGAGCGTGACAAATATGACCTACTTTTCCCAAATGTTGCACTAATTCATGAAAAACATCCACAACTCTATTTTCCTCACCCATCGCTAATATTCCCATCTCTAACAAACCATCATCTTTGTGTCCACTTAGAGAGAACTCAACCTCCCTTCCCACGAGGGAAGATGAGTGAAAACACCCATCCATACCCATTTTCCTTGTTTCATATACGTACGAGTAATTCTTGACCTAACATGATGCAACTCAAGAGTGATATTATTGTAGGTGGAATTTATAAAGAGACATATCATCGCTGCCGCATTGGCAGAACGCTTTTCCAAAAAGACATACCGCCAAAGAATGCTACCATCCTTCTGCCGGTCGAACGCGTCAACCCAAGTGAGACCAGGAAAGGTTAAAGACTTCACAGTCGCCTCCTCGCCGGGCAGAGTCGTTGCACATATTACAAATTCGGATGGCCATTTCTGCCACAAATTATACAATATAATCAACCACTAAACACTTATATTACATAAGTTCAATTATCTAGAAACTATTATTACCTCTCTATTTAAAGATTGAAGGAAAGCTTCAAATGCTGATATGTGACATGCTGCTCTGACCCTTACAGCCCGCAAACTCTCCATATCCTTCAGACTTTGTATGACTGGCATCTCCCCCCAAGTATCTACCTCCAACGTCTCTAACGAACTGCAATTTTCTAGTCCTTCTATTTTCCTCAGTTTCTCACACTTCCACATATGCAGATGCTCTAGATTGACCAGACCACAATTAGTAAGGCTTATGCTTTGCAGATTTGAACATCTGTACATGTGAACCTCGTTGACTGATATTGGCAAACTTTCAATCTCTACTAAATCGTGATTTCCTGTAAGACAGAGAAATTTGAGACTGGGGCAACCTTGTTGAGAGATTGATATCCTAGACACATCACAGTGCTCTAAATATAAATATTCGAGCCTGCACAATGAAGAAGAAAAGCACTCCGACTGGATAATCAGTTCTGTGGGCCCGGCGCAACGGTGAATATCCAGATAATAAAGGCTAGTAAGTTGCGCAAGTGTTTCCGACGGGATCGATAACCCATTGCATCTTCTCAACCCTAGAGTCTGCAGATTTGTCAGATCGCCAAACGTGCTAGACAGCGATTTGAGCTTATGACATTTCTCTAAGTGGAGGTCCTCCAGTGATTTAAGGCGGCCAAACTCCTCTGGTAGACCTTCGATCCCACTGCATTCTTTCAAAACTAGTTTCTGCAGATTTGTCAAATCGCCGAACTTGCTAGGCAGCGATTTGAGATTATCACATTCCCATAAGTAAAGCTCCTCCAATGATTGAAGGTGGCCAAACTCTTCTGGTAGGCCTTCGATCCCACTGCATCCACTCAACTCTAGAGTCTGCAGATTTGTCAAATTGCCGAACTTGCTAGGCAGCGATTTGCGCTGATGACATCCGCGTAACTGGAGGCTCTCCAGCGACTGAAGGCAGCCAAACTCTTCAGGTAGACCTTCGATAGGAGCTCCATTGGAATCGAAGGATATCTTTTTCAAATCCTTTAGAAATCCTATTGACCTTGGAAATCTTAGGAAACTTCCAGCATGAAGGATTTTCAGCTCTCTCAACTGCACAGGAGGCTACAGCCACGTTCCTTTTTTAAGGCAAAACCGTTCAACAACTATAAGAGATTTTAAGGTATGGCTGCATAAATAACAGTAAAGAAAAGGAAGATACCTACATCCGCAGTCTCGGTTCATGGTTCTTCTAATTTAGAAGCCTCACGAAGCTCTAAAACTCTCAACTTCTTCAACGAAATCCATGAAGGAAGAGCTGTATGAGGAAAATTGGACCATCGCAGCGAGACAAGGCCTTCTGATAGTGTTGCTAATTCTTCTGTAAAATATTCGTTTTCAACATCTAGGATTTTAAAACCCCGCTTCCGCTTAAACCTTGTACCTGATCCTCTCACAAGCTCTACAAAGTCTTCATAAAACTCTTCTGTTTGGGCTTTCATTCCCCGAATCAGCACGCTTCCCTATTTGGAAAAATTAAATAATGAGTGAGCTTATAAAAAAATTAACGTACGAACATTTACTTATTGAAATATTGGATACAATTAAAAACATGATATTAAAATCACCTTCCCCTGTTTCTCAATGTGGGTAATTTGCTCCGGTGAACAAATGCGGTACGGTGACCATGTCTTTGAAATGTCCCTTCCCAAATCTCTTAGCATATCATGCATTCTTAAGCAGTTTCTCTCATCCACCTCAACCAAACACTTATCCACAAGCGTTTGCAAACTACACTCCCCACTCCATTTGGACTCATCCCACACTGGAATGGCCAAATGTTTTTCTGTTCCTATGAAGAAACAAGATATATCTAAAAAAATCTCCTTCTCTTCTTCCTCATCTAGTGCATCAAAGCTCACTTTTAGTATGCTTTTAATGTCTTTGGGCAATGATCTGGAGACTTTATCTAATTGAGAAGCTCAATAATCCTTCGACTTTCCATGCACAAGTCCTCCTAATACCTTAAGGGATAATGGCAATCCCTGGCAGAATTCTAAGAAACTACTAACAAGATGTTCAAATCCATCTTTTGGAGATGGTTGTAGGAAAGCATGCCAGTAAAATAGCTCTATGGCATGTTTGGAATTTAATTCTTTCATCTTGTAAATGGAATCAAAAGGGATTTCCCATGACGTAAGAATGTGTGAATTTCGACTTGTAACCACAATCACATTATCCTATCTAAAATTATCTTTTATTGGTAAGAGAGATTCCAATTGATCTAGATGATCTACATCATTCAAGATAATAAATACCTGAATAGATCTCAAATGCTTTGCTAGGATTGCTTTTCCTTGTTCTAGATTATCAAATGATATATCTTTCAAGCCACCAAGGTCTTGGAACATTTTTTTTTGCTTTTCATACAAATTTTTAGTTGGTACATCTCGATCATTGCAAACAAAACTACATCTATAAAAGGATTGTATTTTCTCATTGTAGTATTTTTTGGCCAATGTGGTTTTACCACACCCACCCATTCCTGTGATCCCCACAATTTTTACATTTTGAGAAGATTCCAATACACTTCTTTTAAAGTCTTGTAAGATTTCATCAAGACCCACATAATGTTTGGCCACCACAAATGGAATCTTTTTAGAGAACTTTTGTACATAATTCACAATAGTCTTCAACATTCCTTCATCGCTATACAAAAAACAATTTAGAAAAAACTCATCCAAGTTAGTTTTCTCTGAAGACAAATTTCAAATCAATATAACTTATTTAACATATCTTTAAGTAATTTAGAGAAATATCAATTATTCATATAAGGTGAATAAATGTGGTTAAAAATAAATAAATAATGACATGTTATGCATACAAGCAAATTTTTATGCCGTTTAAAAAAAATTGAAAAAAAGAGGTAAAAATAAAATAAAATTTATCTTTAAGAAAGGAGAGTATTTATTTATCATGCACCCACATATTTGAGTTGTCCCACTTGGACTGGCACCATATGTCACCTCTAGTTTGTAAATAGGCAATTTTTGGTGGAACTATGTGTAATTGGGGTTCAGGTAAATTCATCGCCATCAATTCACTGCCAACCATTCATCATCGTGACATATTCATTGTGTATACAATTCAACTCTAGCAATTCATCACCGTGGTATATTCACCATGTATACTTTATTTATGCATTCAACAAAATCTCTATACTTTCTCTTTTGTGGGTGCTCTTGTCCACTTAAATATTGAAAAATGTATACATGGTGAATATACCACGACGATGAATTGCTGGAGGTGAATTGTATACATGATGAATATGTCATGACGATGAATGGTTGGTAGTGAATTGTTGGCGACGAATTTTCCTAGAGCCATGTAATGGAAGTTGCTAGATGCATTTATGACAACTTGTAAGATGTGAAAGAGTTGCTAGAATGGAAATACCATATAGAAAAGGGGATTTAGATGTTAACTAGGAGAAAATCATGAATGGCTTAATTCTCATAAGCATGCTACCAAAAAAAAGTGCATACAATCAAAATGGAGTGTTCAAGTTGGTAGAAGTGGTTTCTATCAAATCATTAGTTAGCTAAGCATGATTTTGGGCATTGGATTTTGTGCTAGATTTGGGTGCCTAATTTAACTTGGATGGTTTTAGAAACCATTTCTAATTTGTGATTTGTGTTTTTGGCCTTGGCTTTATATTGGATGTGTGGGATGACTTGTTTTATCACATGTATTTGTAGATATTATTATGGTCTCATTTTTTTTTTAAATAGGTTAATGTATTGTTCTCCCCTAAATGCTTGATTCTATGATTGTTTTGTAAACATTATAGATGTTATGAATAAAATTAATTATATTCATTGCATTTTATTTGCATCGTTATGTATGTAATACATATAGTTGTTTATAAAGTTGTCAAATTTTAGTCTCTCTATATTATCTTTCCTCATAGATCAATGTAGGATGCATTCCCTTTATATTATCTTTCCTCATAGATTAGTGTAGAATGCATTTTCGTCAGCATGCATGGATGATCAAATGTAGAGCCTCTTTCTACATGAATCCCCCATAAATAGTGGTTTTCTAACTATGAAAGCTATGATGGTGGAAATTTTAGCCTCAATACTATTGGTTGTGGGAGAATCAAAATCATATTCTTTCATGCGAGAATCAAAGGTATCATAGGATTTTTATACATCTTGGGTTTGGTACAAAATCTATTGTGTCAATAAGATGAATCATGTAGGAGTATATGTAGTCTTCAACAAGAATGGGTGCAAGATGGTTTCAAGAGCTATGATGCTTGCAAAGGTGGTTCATAGCTATTCTTTTCCCTTGTGCTAGCACATACATTCAATATAATAGTAAAATGGTGCTTGCAACATCTATTCTTATAGCAACAATTCATGTAGCATCTAGATGTATACTTTGGGTTCCTACATGCATTTTCTCACATTAAAGAGAAAGTCACTTATTATGATGACTCGATTTTTAAAACCATTATGATTATTAAATATAATTTAAAATAAATAAATTGTAGGGAATCAATTAAAATGTTTTGAAGTTCTCACATTTTCTAAAGTGAATTTATTTTATTTTTATGATTATTTTTTAAGTTTTCAACATAAATTTTTTAACCTATCATATGTGAGAATAAGATGAGGTTCAATATAATAATTAAATGATAACATTTGAAAATATTTCATAGTATTAGAACATTGAAAATTGCATGCCATTCCCTTTTTCCTTATGTTTTAGTCAATTTCTATTAGAATGTTTTATATAATGACAAGATTATAACTAGCATATTTTTGGGGGAATTTGACCTAAGATATTATCACCTTTAAATCCTATTAACATAGTTTATCTCTAAAAATTTGATTGTGATCCTCAAATTTATCATTTACTACCTGAATTCAAATTCATGAGTGCAAAAGAGATCCAAGTGATCTTTAGAGTTATAGACCAAACCCACCAAATTTTAAAATTCAAAATAACCTTTTATCAACTTATTCTACTAATCATTGTGTGTTGTTCTGACATAATTTTAATCAGATTTCAAGATAATCCATTATATTGTATTTAAGAACATTCACTTTTCATAACATGTGATAAAATCATAAAAGCAAAACAGGATTCGGTACTTAATCCTCACGGCTGACAATGTGGCCTTTAAATATGAAACCTTTTGCAGCGCCGGCTTCCAATCCTCGAGCTTTTCTGAATGATATCTGCTCTTGGCTTCAAGCTTGGAAAACTCTTGAGCATACCTTACTTTTATCCAACGGATATCATTGGCATCAATATTGTAGAAGACAGGAATTATTGTCTGGCCAGTTTTGAGCATAAGCGACAACTCTTCCAAACACCAAGTGGATTCTGCATATCTGGGTGAAAGGATAGCAATATGAAGGAAAGCAGTTGTGATGGCATGTTGTATTTCAGACGGTATGGAATCACCAAGCTCAAGTTCTGGTTCATCTAAGAAAACTTCAAGTCCCATGAGTTTCAGGGCACGGTAGATTGAGGCGGCCAGCGTTGTCTTGGTGTCAGGGCCACGATGGTTTATGAATACATCGTAGCGCACGCTTTTAGTCCAAGTTGAAGAAGATGCAGATGCAGCCGGCGCCAGAATTTCTGCAAAGGCATTGGTAATCTCATTTCCCCTCGCCATGGCATTGAATCAAACGTATGGGAAGGCAGGGGGCGAAGAGATTAAATTAGTAGAAATTTGTCCACACGGGTAGAAAGGATAGAAAAAAACATGGGGCGAAGATAAGTAGAAATTTCTACACACCGGGGTAGAAAGGACGGAAGACAGGTGGGCAGAGATTTAACCACACAAATTTCTCTACGCGGTTTCCTTTAAAAGATGGGACTGGGAAGCACTTATTTACGCGGTTGTCATTTTCAAACAGTAAATTTCGGTGAAAGACATCAATTTAAATGACAAATTTTATTTAAACATTTAAACATCATTAATGATTGCCATCTTTTACAAAGAACGTATCCCAAAACAATCCATCATCTGAAAAGTTGATCTAAAGTGGGGAACATCCCGTGGAAGATGAAAATATAAAGCGAAGTATTCCAGGAAGCGGCCCCCACAAATCTGAAAGGATAGATTTAAAGCCGACTAAAGATTGCCGTGTACAGCAAGAATGAATGAATTCCAACAATGCACAAAGACTTCCTTATGCCGAAAGTGCAGAGCAGAACAAAAATGATGTAGGTACAGATTTTTGCAGCATTAAAAAGATTCGAGAGGAAATTGCTTAGACATTTGGAGAAAGAAGAATATTGGAATATGAATATTAAGTATTTCATCTTATGATGATGGATTATTAAAAAAGGAAAATTATCAAGTATTTAATATTAAAGAGTCGTAAAGGGTCATCCAAATCATTATAAATGTCAGATCTCACTTGAATTTCATTTTTTTTCAATTATAATAATAATAATAATATTAAATGTTTCAATTTTTTTTAATCTATATTGTATAAAATTTATAATTTTTTTAAAAAATATTTAATTATTTTTGTGATAAAAAATATGTATTATTTATTTATTATTATAATACTTTTTTAAAATGATTATTTTAGTAATATAAACATTAAGAATTAGTTAAAAAAATTGTAATTTGATTTCTAATAATATTTAAAAAAAAAAAATCTATATTGTATGAAATTTATAATTTTTTTTTTTTATATTTAAAATTTAAAAACATTTAATTATTTTTGTGATAAAAATATGTATTATTTATTTATTATTATAATATTTTTTTTAAATTATTATTTTGGTAATATAAACATTAAGAATTAGTTAAAAAATTTGTAATTTGATTGTAATATTATTTTTATTGGCAAGACTAAATTACTTCAATTCTATTATATATATATATATATATATATATATATATATATATATATATATATATATATATATATATATATATATATAACAAGATCAAAAGTTACAATGTACTGCTATGCGAGCAACAACATAAGTCTAATATGTGGTAGTTACAAATCAATTTAGCAAACAAGATCACTCTGTGTAGTGGTGCAACTTTCTTATTTTATATTTTTTATAAGGAGTTGTTCATGATCTACAAACACCTACTAGTGTAACTAGGGGTTGAGAGATAGAGAACCTCTATAAGAATATTGATATTTCCCATATCTAGACAAAGGGAGCTTACATTGGGTGGTTATGAATTTTCCATGGACATAGTCCATAAGCTAATCCCCCACATATTAGAACCACACTTTTTGGTCCATAGTGCAAACCTATTCCTTGACATTTATATCCTATGGGTTGAGGATGGACCTAAGGTGTGTCACGATATTGAATCAAGTTTTACCTTGGATACAAAAATTAGAAATTAGATATTCAATGCTATGAGTATTAGAGACAATTTAAATTTCTTGGGTAATTGATATCATCATGGTCTACTATTATATGGATATAGTGTAATCAATTATAGATCACAAGAAACCTTGGAAGCATATTTGATCACATTGACCACTGGATTAAAAAACTTAAAATTAGATGAACACATTTTGGGATAATAATATTGTTTTTAACATTAGCAAATGGAATCTTAATACGGTATATGGAGAGAAAAAAATACATAACTAGAGATAGTGTGTTAGGGTAATTACAGTGGTATCGAGCAACATGGTTTAGATAACAAATTTGGCAATGATGAAGACATATATTTGTGATAATGAATGGTATTTTTATGGGATTAGATTATTTTTCATAAGATAAGTACAAATAACTTGCTTATGGGATACTTCAGACATATGATTTATGGTTTTGTTTCTTCGCATGTCCTAGGTTGTGTGGAACTATGCTTGTCCTTTTGGGTATCATTACTATCTTGTTGCTATGTGGCTTTGAGACCACCATGATATTGCATGCTAAACTAAATATTAAGTGGTTTGAGACCACCACTCCCCTCCTCCCCTTGGGTGGCTTTAGCAAAGCCACATAGTGTACATAATGTGCAACTTTTATTTTTAATTTTGAGGATGTGAGTTACTATTAATTTATTTATTGATGATTATTTTTTTAATTTTTGGACCAACAATGTTGAATTTTAATTCTTAAGCTACATGGTGCCATTTTTCCTCAAGAACTTGTTTACTTTCTATTTGGAATTGGAATTGTTATTTTCTTACTTCTTTTGGCTTATTTTCTACTTTTTCTTTCATGAAAAATTTATTATGATTTTTGAATTAAGTTGTTGCACTATTTGGTTTGAGGCTTTATTATGGTTTGGTATTGTTGGCTTATGTATTGTAATGTGATATGTAAACTACAATATCCAAGAGGGGTCCCTGGAAAGTTGTATAGTGGAGTAGATGGACTAGGGAATCTTATTTTGAGGATGGAGGTTGCAAATGGGGCCAGTATGGGATGGTCGTAATCCATTTCTCCCTAGCTTTATGTGAGTGATTTCTTGTGTACCTTCCTTTTGGAGGTTAAACCCCTTACACAAATAAGGGGAAGATACTAGGAAATGTATGGAGGGGTCCCTGGGAAGGACCCTGAGACCATATTTCCTTATGACTCTATAGCAATTATGGTTTTGGTTTCCTCTAGATACATGGTTATATTGTGTTATGGCTACACATTGATGGTACATTGGCTATACATATAATTCGTATTTCAATTTGTAAAATCCACATCGATATGATCATATACATTATTAATTGGCATTCGACAATACCCATCCTCATAAATCCCATCTCATGAACCTTGTGTTGTGTATTGTGTGGAGTTAATTATGATGTATGTATTTGACTACAAGTAGATGTGATATGGAGTAAGTGTGTGCTAAATGATAGAGATTTGTAACAAATGATATGATGTTAAATATTCCTATGAAGAATGATTTTGTTAGATTTAGCATTATGCATGGTGACTATTGATGAATGAGATTGCATTGAATTGTAAAATATTAATGTGGCTCTAGTAAAAAAATATTTAATCTTACTCTAAGATCATGGTATTATTTTAGGAGTTATGTGGATGCTGTTAGCATGGTATGACCTTTTTACTTTCAACATATGTTTTTCACATTGTGAAAAGAGTTAATACATGCTATTGTTTTGGTTGTCCTTTTTACCAACCTAAGGAAAAAAGATTGGATGTATTCAAAAAATTTATGTGCATTATCATAATGGGGTCATTCCCCAAACCCCGGTAGCTTCTAGGAGGAATTCTAATCTAAGGGGAGGGGAATGTAATGCCAACCATTGTGTGAATATTATTACCTTCTTCTCTTCCTTGGTGTGGGCTCCATTCTTACTAAAAATAATTGAGGCATTATGTAATTTTATTGGTGTGTCATGTCGTCATTCATGCTAGCAAATAATGTGGATTATTTTACCCTTGTTTAGACTCTTTGTTAGAAGCATGGTTATAATTGTTAAGGAATTTTTACATAATTCCCTTATAAATTGTTGATTCAGGAGACTATTAGTCCTTGCACCTTATTACATGTATATTCTAATGACATGTTGAAATAAAAATAATTGTCTAATAAATAATGATTATCTAAATTTAGCATAATTACGTTAATGTAGGCTATTTACATTAAATCAATATGGAATTGTGATCATTTGACCTAGTTTAAGACTGGGTGTGATTCCTTGTGATTGGATTAGTTTCAATAAATATGATATAATGAATGAATTTAGTTGAGAAGAGATAACTTGAGTGGTGTGGTATTAAAATTTAGTTTAATAAACATACTATTAAGTGTTATGCTTTCTAATGAGGATATTACCTATGTGAGGGATAGGGATCTTCAATAGTTTTCAAAGTAGTTCAAGGAGATTAGCAATCAATCATATGCTAATGCAAATGGAAGTAACATTAATTGAATAAAAGGTACAAACTTCATGTATGTATAAGTGATAAGATATATGTGTTTAATAGATGAAGAATGAAAAACTCCATTTTCATTCCTCTTGGGTTTTACCTAATTAAATTCAAGTTATTTCACTAGTTATTATGGATAAACATAATGTATTACATCATGGTTTGATGGCTTATGTTTTTTATTTTCCATGCAATGAAAAGGCTAATATTGAATATAATTTTCACTCTCTAAGAGGTAATCATGGGTCTATGAAGAAAGAAACCACATTTTTTGTAGTTAAGAGAAGGTGGTACCTTCAAGTTGAGAGAAATTGATTCCTTCAATAGGATGGTGTTTGTCAAAGGAAAGAAAGTGTATCAATTTTCTCATGGCCATGCACCATGGGTCTTCATGCAAGATTTATCCTATAAAAGGTTTTATGAGTTTCACTTCCAACCGTGTGTTATAAATTTTGTTTTAGCATGTTGTTGTCTATAAGTGACTTTATTATACATTATTTTGGTTTATGTTGTGCCTTTCATATATGGGGTTTGTGTTTGTGTTGTATCATTTTGTAAAGTATGTTGTGTTATTACAATCACATGCCTGTTGGACATGATGGTGTGGTAGTGTTGTGTCCTATCCTACATTATGTTATTGTAGTGTAGAAAATTGTATACCTTTATAATTTCACACAATGTTTGGGTCCCTTAATTAATTACATTCCAAAGCCTTATTATTCCCGTTTTCCGAAAGGGAAACCTATATTAAAAAATTGCCAATAGTAATTAAGGGTGTGTGCACCAATCTGTGACACAAAAATGCCTCTTAAGATGCCACTTTTTTTTTAAATTTTCTGAAATCAGCAAAGTTTGATGTTCATGAGAACATGAAGATAGTTACGCTCAAAATTTGAAGATGCAACAAGAACAAGAGTTGAAGTGCTCTGAGTCTACTTCCTAAGCTACTATTTTTTTTAAAAAAAATGAAGATTAAGGGTTCCAAAAAGGGGGGCCACCAAAAATGGTCTTTTTTTTTATAAAAAAAATAGCATAGTGTCTGTTGTGGCCTCCCTTTTTCGTTAACCTTTTTTAGAATATCAAAAATCTGAATAGTGAGGAATTAGCAAACACCATGTAGTTTATCCCAGTTCTTTCAACTAATTTTTGAATATATAATATTTTATGAGGGTTGAGGGATAAGGGATTAAGGGTTGAGAGTTGAGGGATAAGGGATTAAGGGTTAAGGGTTGAGGGATTAGGGTTTAAGGGTTGATGGTTGATGGTTTTAAGGGTTGAGGATTTAAAGGTTGAGGGTTTAAGGGTTTAAGAGTTTAAGGGTTGAGGGATTAGGGTTTAATGGTTGAGGGTTGAGGGTTGAGGGATTAGGGTTGAGGGTTGAGGGTTGAGGGTTGAGGGTCGAGGGTCGAGGTTTTAAGGGTTGAGGATTGAGGAATTAAGGGTATAGGGTATAAGGGTTGAGGGTTGAGGGATAAGAGATTAAGGGTTGAGGGTTGAGGGTTGAGGAATTAGGGTTTAGGGGTTGAGGGATTAGGGTCTAAGGTATAGGGTTAAGGGATTAGGGTTTAAGGGTTGATGATTAACGATTGATGGGTTTAAGGTTTGAGGGTTTAAGGGTTTAAGGGTTTATGGTTTAAGGGTTGAGGCTTGAAGGTTGAGGGTTTAAAGGGTTTAAGGGTTTAAGGGTTGAGGGTATAGGGATTACTGGTTGAGGGTTTAAGGGTTGAGAGTTGAGGGATGAGGGTTTAAGGATTGAGGATTGAGGGATTAAGGTTTAAGGGTTGAGGGTTGAAGAATGAGGGTTTAAGGGTTGATGATTGAGGGATTAGGGTTTAAGGG
>VDFB02049217.1:143499381-143553247 GCA_007258455.2 Sequoia sempervirens
AAACTACATTCAATTTTCTACAACTTTTGTTCTTACATATTTTTGAAATTATGTTAATAACCTATTCAAATTTTTATGTCAAGTTGCCTAACTCTGATTTTCTGAATTTTCATCGCCACTTAGAGGCCTAGTTTGGACCCCCATGATCTTGCACATACCCTGACAATATAAAGGGCTTGATGGCTTACCATTTTCATGATTCTCTATCCACCTTGTTGAGATTACCATAGTGATGTGAAAGATAATAGAGTGACTTCATTTCTTTACTTTTATGACAATGTTCCATGCACTTGGGTAGTTTTTATGTAGTGGATATCATTTATGATTTCCCTTGCTACATTTAGAACAATCCCTTGATGTGACAATATTCCTCTAACTTTTTATTCATGATAGTATTATATGACACAATCTTATGAATGGTGAATGATAAACCCTATGCTAGCTGGGATAGTGATAGTCTCCCAATACTTTTATAAATGATTCCTTTGGTATTGTGACTGAATTCAACAATGACACACTTGCCTCCAATGCCTTATGGCAGTCTCATGTCTTATGACAGTTGTATGAATCGTGCATTTTAGGATAGTAATCTAATTGCTGCTATCACCATTTCCTAGCTTCCTTTATGAATATATTTGGTCCATGATAGCATTCATTAGCTTCATTTATGACTATATTTGATCCATGATAGCATTTTTAACATAATTAAATTATAAAGGACTTACTTGTTGGAAGATTATTTTTGCTGCCCTTCGTAAAAGAGTATTTTTGCTACCCTTCGTGAAAGAGTATTTTTTCTGCCCTTCATGAAAGAGTGTTATCTTGGTGTAAATTTTGAAGTTTTTACATGAAATTTGATCATATGAGGGCATATTTATAATTTTTTTGTATTATTGAGCATTACTTACTTTTGTTCTTTTTGTGTTTGTGAACATGTAGCATTGAACATCATGTCGAGGAGCAAAGCCTCTAACATCGGATGAATGTGAAGCCAAAAATGCAAGAAAAAAAGAAACAATATGGAAAATCCATGAACAAAAGAAATTGAACCCCATAAAAGAAGAAACTCCCATGCAATCTAAGAGAGATGTCGAATTGTCATCACAAAGAAAATGCATGCAAAATATTTGTGCAATGAGAGAAATGAATTCGAAGTTGGGGGCACATCATCAGACATAAGTGAAGTTCAATACACACCATCTATAATATATCATATTTAAAGTACATTGGCAATCACATCTCCAGTTGAAGACACACCATCAACAACATGTGGTTTTGAAAGTACATCAGCAAACACATCTCTACTTGAAGACACTCCACATACCACATCTCAAGTTGGAGGTACAACATCATTTGCATGTCAATCTCAAGGTACGTCATCGATTTCATCTCTAATTGAAGGTAATGACATCTATCCCCGATGTTGTTGGAATTTCTAATGTTGACACAACTTTACCTTTGAGAACTCCTCCTAGAGTTTTGCATAGGAAACCTAAATATTTGATTGATATTGATGCTAATGTTTTGAAACCCATGGTTTATAAGATTACAAAACATACATGTCAAAGATATGTGAAGAGGATATGGAGTTTATTTTTTATGAAGCTAAGTGAGGCTGGAAGATGCCAACTATTTGTTGAAATGATGAGGCAACTCATATTTAGGCCCACCATGAAGATTCTTGGGGTAAGAACATCAAATGACTCAAGTGAGAAATCCATTGTAAAGAATCTGATGAGTGTATATGAGAGTGTGGGTTCTACCTCATGCACGAAAGATAGTTGTGCCACATGACATGTGATGAGATCAACATTGGTAAGCAGTCAAACCAGGAATAAGATAATCCTTTCAAAGATGAGTAAATATTTAAAAATAAGTAGATCTTTTGGAAATTAGATTGCATCAAATGGTTGTCATTAATGTCAACAGGTTGTCATTGATGTCAACACAGTACTGAATGAATGAGATAGTTACCAAAATCTATTTCCTATTGAAGATAATCATTATATATGGTCTGATATGTTGGTTGGTCCGATGTGTTAATTATTAAGGTTTGGTTTCTACCATGAGATAAGCTATGATTCTGATATTCAAAGATCTCGGCTGACTCAGCGTATACAATATATTATGAAGACTAGTTATGCTTTATGGATGTTAGCTGACTTGGTATAATGCTTAAATCATATATGGTGCCAACCTAATTGATGATCAAGATATGCTTGTATATATATAAGATGTTTTGAGGAATGAAGAGAGGTGCATGGTATGGAGCATGAAAAGCAGAAGGAGAAGTGAGAAGTGTGTGTGTGTGTGTGTGTGCAAAGGAGAAGGAAAGTGTGAGACCCTAAATGCTTTATCAATTATGATCAGTGTAGTTTTGTTGAGTGATTACTGTGTGAGGCAATACTTCATATTCTGAGCTTCAGTGGAACTGACCCCTGCACATTGAAGGCGTATTCTATTAGTTCAATATTTTGGCGTTGAGCCTTAACTTTTGTACTCTAGTGGTGAGCTATCTTTTTTATCTTTGGGTTGTAGCCCTATGGATAGTGAGTCCTTATTTTAGGTAGTGAGCCTTATTTCAGGCAATGAGTCTTATCTCAGACAGTGAACCTTTTTGTAATCATTTGAGATATTCTCTATAGTGTGAGTTAATCCTCACTGTGGTTTTTCCCTTATTGTATTTTCCATGTAAATCTAGTGTTACTGTGTTTATGTGTTGGATTTGAGTTTTTACATTGGTATTTGATGATTAGTCAATTAAGCAGTTTCATGTATTAGTTCTGGTGATTGAATTAAAGGTTAAAATTTATCACAACTGATTCACCCTCCCTCTCAGTTGTCCTATTCAAAAATTAGTATTAGAGCTCGGTCCTTTGGAATCAGTTTAATAGCTCGAAGGAGATCTTTGCAGGTTGAATTAAATTTTGACTAAGGATGAAGAAGTAAGAACAGAGGTTATAGAGTCTGAAAGTGAAATCTGAAAGAAAATTTCAAGCAAGCAGATGAATGCATTCAGAAACTAAGGAATTAGATTCACAAATTCAAGTTGAAACATAGAGAGGTTAACAAAGAACTAAAAGAAGCTAAGGAGACTATTAAGAATCTAACAATGGAACTTGAAGAAAGAAAAATTATGGAAGAGAATTTGAAATTGGAAATTGAACAAAGCAAGACAGAGGAAGAAAGACTAAAAAATACTATCAATTAGAAGATAGAAAAATGTGATATGCTTGAACAAGAAGTAGTAACCCTAAAGGCTGATCTGGAAAAAGTGAAAGCACATGAAGAAAGGTTCAAGAAAAGTTCTACAATGCTTGATGAGTTGATTTCATCTCAGAAACCTACAAAGGATAAAGGTGGTCTTGGATTTAAAGAAAGGAAAATCACTAAACTAGTTGTCAACAAAATGAATAATCAAAGGAAATTTCAAGGCAATACTTATCAAAAAAAGAATCGGAGAATCAATACCGAAAGGATACCCACTCAACAACCTAACGCTCAAAGGTACCCATCTTTTAATGTCTTTTGTTTCTCATGCAATAAATTTGGACATAGAGCAACAAAATGCAGAAGTAGGATGAACCAAAATAAAATAAGTCAAAATGTTGGATTCTTTGCTGAAAAATGCTATGTGTCCAACAAGTTTAGACATAAAGCTACCGAATGTAGAAATTAAATGATGATGAAAATATTTGATATAAATGGAAGGATTCAATATTTTCAAGGCTATTGTTACACATGCAATATATTTGGACACAAGGCTAATTAGTGCAGGATGAAGATAAAAGAAAATTCATTTGATCTTGGCTATGCTAAGTGCTACATTTGCAACAAATCATGACATATCTCAAAATTTTGCAGGAGAAAAGATGGAAATAAATTTAATCCTGAACAAAAAAACATGTCGGTGAACAAAGTGGATCCTAAAGAAATGAGGAAAGAAATGACAAAAACCTGGAAAAAGAAGGAAGAATCTGAGAACAAGGACAAATCAGATAAGCCTGTATCTGCATCCGATGCAAATTACTTTTTCAAGAAGTGAACCCAGTAATGGTTTTAGGGGAGTAGTCACAGAAGAATCTAACAAACCCCTAATATATGAGGTGTCATATGATGACACAAGGATAAGTAATGTGAATCTCTAGTTTGAAGGCATTGAGGAAAATTCTAGCAAAAAAGATGCAAATCAGGAAATTTGTGGAGCCCTTCTTGGCTTATAGTGTTTCTCAAATTTGATCTGACAACATTGGTGGAGGAGGTACTAACAAAAATATAGATGATGATGTCATAAGCAATAAACTATGTTTTTATGATGAAACCGCAAAAAGCGACAAGTTAAAGAAGGATGATTGTGTGGTCACTTTTCATTATGAATTGAACGAGCTCAGGAGTAAAGTGAAAGTTGAAGAATAATATGTTAGGGTTGTTGACGAATGAAAGTATAGAGAACAAGGAAAAATGGAGTCAAAGGCAATGGTGGTGTTTGATCCGCACATCAACAAATCACAAAAATTGAGTAAATTACAAATCGATGAATTTAACCATGATTAGATTCAAAATCTCGAGGGTTCCCTTTCAGTTGAGAAAATACAGAAGGTTAAGAATCTAGGGCACAAGGGTTTGGAAATTTGGAGAGAATTTCCATACTTTTTAGATGTGGACATTATTCGAATTATTTTAAGCATAATTCAAGGTGATTAGATGATCTTTGAAAAACCCTATGAGATCACAAAGGAAGCAATTCCAACAATAACATGATTATGCAATAATGGACCCATTCCAGTGAAGAAGTCAGTGAAGAAAAAAGAGGTCGAATCCCTCACTGGGGTAACAAGAGATCAAAGGGAACTTCTAATTCATACTATAATCGACCCTGTGATAAGGTATGTAACATATGGAATTTAATATAAAATCTATTTCAGAAATAGGGAAGGCTCTACTTCTGTGATTTTTGTTTATGTTGCGCATCAAATGGTTGAAAAGAATGAGGATTTCGATTTGTGTGAATTACTAAGGAATCAATTAATGGAGAACATTATTATGACAAAGAATAACAATTACCCTTTTTGTTTTGGATCTCTGGTTATATGTTTGATGATGTATTTTCTGAAATTGTTACCATTGAAAGAGAATGTTGTGTGGAAGTCAGTTATAGCAGTTGGGAAAAAAGTTTACCATTATCTGGAATGTCTAGCAAAAAAGGAAAAGATTTGTAAAGAATAATTTGAAAATTGGTGCTCTGGTATGGTTTTCAGTACGGTTGTAATGTCGAAAGTAGATTCCCCCTCCGATAAGAGAAAAGCAAGAAGAACCATCTCAATTTCTCCTCCAAAAATAAAGAAGCTAAAGATTGAGGAGAAGGAAGAAGAAAAGGAAGAGAAGATTACCGAAGCAATTGACTAGCATCAACGGATGATGAAGAAGATTTCACTAAAGAGAAGGTACTGAAGATTCTTGAGCAATCTGATGGATTGATCTAAGCAAATTGACAAGTGTTTTATTGGAAGTATTGATTGAGAAGATTGAAGATAGACTAAAAGCACTGTCACCTAGTGAAGCTAAAGAAAAAGATGAGATTCAATTGGCTACAGAAGAAAGATGTGGGAATGCACAAAAGAGATTGAATGAGAGCATAAATGAATTGAAAATGTGCATTAGGAGTGTAAATAGTAAGTACAGGTATTGTCTCCAATGGCCTACTGCTATCAAAAACTACAGAACAAAAATTGATACTATTGAGTTTGAGTTGGATTCTTTACAAAAACATACGATATTCTTAATGACAAGGATGAAGCGTAAAAAAAAAGGATCAATTCCTTATAGTCTGAACTTGCAGTCATTACGACACAAAGGGATGGTATTGTGAAGACTTTCTAGAAGGTTAAAGAAATAATTGACTTGAGATTGGAACAAATTTTCGGTCTTTTGGTGGAAGCTAAGAAAAATGAACAAAATATCACTATCCTAGATATGCTTCTAGAAACAATTGATTCGATAGCAAAGAACAACAGTATTTGTTTAAACATTAGGTTGATAGTGGATTCCTGGAAGATATTTCTTGCAGAACTGAAAGAAAAATACAAAGAGATATTTTAAGGAGAGAAGGATTGAGGTAAAGAACCATTTTTTATATCATTTTTGAAGTTTAGTTTTAAATTTTTGATACAAAGGGAAGATAGATCTTCTTTCTTTGCCATTGATGTCAAAGGGGGAGAGAAAGCATGTGAAAAGAATGAAATCATTTTCAAGCCTATCAAGAAAAAGAACTACAGGTTGTTGTTGGCTTTTCACATCTTGTGTTGCCATCAATGACAAAGGGGGAGACTGTTGGAAATTGGATTGCATCAAATGGTTGTCATTACTATTAGCAGTTTGTCATTGATTTCAACACAGTACTAAATGAATGAGATAGTTACCATAAGCTATTTCCTATTGAAGATAATCGTTATATATGATCTGATATGTTGGTTGGTCTGGTGTGTTAATTATTAAGGCCTAGTTTCTACCGTGAGATAAGCTATGATTTTGATACTCAAAGATCTTGGCCAACTAAAAGTATACAATATATTATGAATACTAGTTATGCTTTATGGATGTTAGCCAACTTGGTCTAATGCTTAAATCATATATGGTGTTGACCTAATTGATGATCAAGATATTCTTATATATATATAAGATGTTTTGAGGAATGAAGAGAGGCGCATGGTATGGAGCATGAAAAGTAGTAGGTGAAGTGAGAAGTGTGTGTGTGTGTGTGTGCAAAGGATAAGGAAAGTGTGAGAGCCTAAATGCTTTATCAGTTATGATCAATACAATTTTGTTGAGCGATTACTATGTGAGGTAGTACTTCATATTCTAAACTTCAGTGGAACTGACCCCTACACATTGAAGGTGTATTCTATTAGTTCAATCTTTTGGAAGTGAGCCTTAGATTTTGTACTCTGGTGGTGAGCCATCTTTTTTATCTCTGGGTTGTAGCCCTATGAACAATGAGTCTGAACAATGATTCCTTATTTCAGGTAGTGAGCCTTATTTCAGGCAATGAGCCTTATCTCAGGCAGTGAGCCTTTTTCTAATCGGTTTAGATATTCTCTATAGTGTGAGTTAATCCTCACCGTGGTTTTTCCCTTATTGGGTTTTCCACGTAAATCTAGTGTTACTGTGTTTATGTGTTGGATTTGAGTTTCTACATTGGTATTTGATGATTAATCAATTAAGCAGTTTCATGTATTAGTTTTGGTGATTGAATTAAAGGTTAAAATTTGTGACAAATGATTCACCCCCCCTCTCAGTTATCCTATTCAACAATTGGTATCAGAGCTCGATCCTTTGGAATGAATTTAATAGGTCAAAGGAGATATTGGTAGGTTGAATTAAATATTGACTTGGATGAAGTAAGAACGAAGGTTACAGAGTCTGAAAGTGAATATCTGAAAGAAAATGTCAAGCAAGTAGATGAATGCATTTAGAAACTAAGGAATCAGATCTAGAAATTCAAGTTGAAACATAGAGAGGTTAACCAAGAACTAAAAGAAGCTAAGGAGACTATTACTTGAATCTAACAATGAAACTTGAAGAAAGCAAAAGGATGGAAGAGAATATGAAATTGGAAATTGAACAAAGCAAGATAGAGGAAGAAAGACTTAAAAAGACTATCAATTAGAAGACATAAAAATGTGATATGCTTGAACAAGAAGTAGTAACCCTAAAGGTTGATTTGGAAAAAGTGAAATCTCATTAAGAAAGGTTCAAGACAAGTTCTACAATGCTTGATGAGTTGATTTCATCTCAGAAACCTACAAAGGATAAAGGTGGTCTTGGATTTGAAGAAAGACAAAGCACTAAACCAATTGTCAACAAAATGAATAATCAAAGGAAATTTCTAGGCAATGCTTATCAAAACAAGAATTGAAGAATCAATACTAAATGGATACCCACTTGACATCCTAATGCTCAAAGGTACCCATCTTTTAATGAATTTTGTTTCTCGTGCAGTAAATTTGGACATAGAGCAACAAAATGCAAAAGTAGGATGAACCAGAATAAAATAAGTTAGAATGTTGGATTCTTTGCTGAAAAATGCTACATGTGCAACAAGTTTGGACATAAAGCTACCGAATGTAGAAGTCAAATGATGGTGAAAAAAATTGATACAAACATAAGGATTCAATATTTTCAAGGCTACTATTACACATGCAATATCTTTGGACACAAGGCTAATCAGTGCAAGATGAAGATAAAAGAAAATTCATTTGACCTTGGATATTCTAAGTGCTACATTTGCAACAAACCATGACATATGTCGAAAGTTTTTAGGAGAAAATATGGAAATAAATTTAATCCAAACAGAAAAACATGCCGGTGAACAAAGTGGATCCTGAAGAAGTAAGGAAAGAAATGACAAAAATATGGAAAAAGAAGGAAGAACCTGAGAACAAGGACAAATCAGATAATCTTGTATCTTCATCCAATGCAGTTACCTTTTTCAAGAACTGAACCCGGTAATGGTTTCAGGGGGAGAAGTAAAATTTTATGCATCTTCATGTCATGTTTTGGAGCTAACATTGTGATGTAGGTTTTAAGCATTCAAGCATCAAAAGCAGATCAATCAATCAAGCCGATTCATGCAGGATCTAAACCTTAGAGAGATGTGTCAGATTTCAGTTCTCTAAGGGTGACCATTAAATGTTTGGTGATTTGTCACATAGCTTTTTTCATTCATCAATTCCTTCCATTTATCACTATTTCATCATTAAGGTTTAATTACCAAACTGGGATTTGACTAAGGAAAACCCCTATTCACCCAAAAAAAAACATTTTTCTTCTCTCTTTGTGTGTGTAGATTTATAGGTGAAGAAGGACTGAAAGTTGATCAAAGGATAAATTTTACAAAGTTTTCAAAAGTTGTCATCATTGTTGTCAAGCCACAGAAACTCACCTATAGATTTTATTTCTAGTTTTCTGATAGTCAAATTTGGAGAAATCAAACTCTTAGATCTAGGATCTGAGAATTGCAAAATTAGATTTTGGATCCCTACACTAAGACACATTTGCCCTAGGGAAAATTAGTCCTACTACAAAGCTTAGAACCCACTTTTGAGGCCAGGTGCACACCATTCTTCCCTTCTCATATTTTCCTGCAAATTGTTGCTTCTATTTCTGTTATCATAATATTATGTATTTCAAGTGTTAGGTCATGCAATTTAGTTCATTAAGACATTTAAATTTATCTCCCAAAATAATCAATCAGTCATTTTTATCATAAGAAAACAACAGACCTTCCTAATAGGGTTGACTCACCTTAAGGTTGAAATTCAATCATATCCTTGGGATATCTCTTTTTCTAATGAAATTAGGAAAAGTGGGAGTGTGTTTGGGCCCCTAGATCATTCCATATTGATAAACATCACACACACACACACTCAATCACCCCATTTTTTTGTTTCAGTTATGTCATGTCAAGTTTTGTGGTTTGTTGCTAGAGTATTTTTGGATTCTTGTTGAGCCTACAAGAGACACACGTCCCCCAATAGAGCTAACTTTGGAACCCTATTTTTAGGTGTCTCACATTTTCTTTATTTTTCTTCCATATTGTGCATTTGACCCTATCCACCCTTCATTGAAAACTGACCTAATAAATTTTCAATTAGGTCCCTTATGTTGATTAATTTTCTCAGGATTTTCATTCAAAGTGATTTCATAAAAAGAATTAATAAAATTTGTTGATGGGTAATTTTTCTGGTCAATGCCCAATGAGTTGGCTTTTCTTTAGGCAATTTAAGGTAAATTTCAAAATTTTGGAGTTTCTCATCCCAACACCTTGTCAAACTTGTCATATTTGGAACACCTTTCCTAAAAGTCTATGTTTCCCCTCTAATCCCCTTTTCCTTGAATTTTAGGATTTTGGGTTTTGTAATCCATCATCCTTTCAACTATAAAATATTTTCCCTAAATATCCACTTTGCAAATTTTAGATTTTCAAAGTTTTAGAGTTTATCATTTTGACATCCTTGTTATCTTATCATCCCTATTATTCCTTTCTTAAATTTATGCTTTTCCCCTCTAAGCCCCCTTTTTATTGAATTTTAGGATTTTGAGTTTGGTCATCCATGCATCCTTTCCTCAATTTCCAACTTTTTCCCCAAGTATCCACTTCACAAATTTTGAAGTTTCCACATTGCTTATTCTGTCAAGGCTATTGGAATTTCCTTTCCTAGAATTCCAAGTGTTGAAACCATGTCATTCAAACAAAATTCCCTACCTTCCTCCCTACATGACCTAGGATGCAATTAATGGTCTTGAAATAAATATGATTTGAGAAATGAAGACTCTAAAATGCCTCTTAGTACTTATGGACCTCTTTAAGACATGAATGATGTCCAAATGCATATGTTTGTTAATGTAAAGGGCATGGTTTCAAGTGTCTATCCATGTGAAGGTGATACAAGGAAACATGGAATGCCTATATAATTGCATATGACCTTAATTATTTCCCCAAGATCTTAGATGGTGTCAATATGTGTGTGTGTGTATTCTAGATTGGAAAAAGAAGAGGGGAGAAGAAAAAAGAAAAAGGGAGTAGTTACAAAAACAAAAATAAAAAAAATATTGCAAGAATCCTTATGGTTCCATTTTTCTAGTTCCAGGTAGTGTTATTTTCAGTTTTTACTGATGTGTATGATCAAAATTTGTAATAAAAAATCACTATAACTTTGAAGAATGATTGTAACTAGTGGATTCAATAATATTTGAGTGCTCCAAGAGTTCTCTATGCATTGTCTTGATGGGTTCTTGATCAGTTGGTCAGCAAAATGGGCATAAAATCACTCTAAAGCTTTTGTAATGTATCTTCTCAAGATAAATAAAGAAATGCACATTTTTATTACTAGATTGCTAAGTAAACTATTACAAAGTTTTACAACTTCTATTATTTATTTATTTGCATGTGTAGAGCCTATTTTATGAACTTGCATTTGAACAAATATAGTCTTTAGGTGTATCTTGGTCAAGGTATCCTATTTGTTTCCAATTGTTATATATTTTGCATAAACTCCATACTTTGTGCCCATCTAGATATAGGCACCAGTTTGTAATTTGTTCCCCATCACATCACTTCAATACATTTTAAACAAATTAAACATTATACACACTTTTAATTGTGTTTTCTTTCTTGTTGAACCATGTAAAAGTACATAATAGCAACAACAATTGTTATATCCATATTTTAAAATACTCTACTTGGTAATCCTTTTTTGTTATATAAAGGTGCATAGTCTTGTATTTTCAAACCAACACAGATATGTTGTGACAACTAAAATAAGGGTACACTTTGTAGTGGGTATAGTTGAATATGGTTGATAAATTTTTTTAGGCGAAAGTGGCAAGCCACTATAATATTATATGTATATATAGGATAATACAAAATTTGGTTTTAGGGAGCATACCGACAGGAAAGAACCAGTAAGAAAACCTCCGGTTATAACTCAAAAATGCTAAAGATTAAAAGTTTGATTTCACAAATTATAATAAGCATGTTGATAATTCAAAATTCAGCATTCTATTCCCAAAACACCTACCCAAAGGCTATCATATTAAATCCCTTACAAAATATCAAAGAAAAATATATTTAACCCCTTTACAAAACACATAATCTACCCTACAATTTTAATCAAAAAATCCCACAAAATATTGAAATTACATTTGTATAGAATCCCCATTAACTGAATTTTCATCCTACATCTCTAGACCCTCTACCAGCTGAAGGCCTCTTTCAAAAACCCTTCTTCTTCCAACAAAAGCTCTATGGAATTGCATATTTGAGGCTAGCCTTGTATTGACCATGCTTGTATTCCCCTGAGCTCTGCTTGAAGTCTGATTGTATACATTTTGTGCATGATTTGGGCCATGGGTTGGTGAATTAACTTTGAGCTACAAATCCAACTGCAAACCATTGTTTAGTGGAGGTGAAACATACACTTGAAGGAACTCTAATGCATAGTATTTCTCTTTAATCTCCAACTCCATTACAGAGCAAACAATACGTTGGTTTTTTCTTAAGGCACACAACAAAATGTTGTCATTTTTGTATTGTAAAGCAAGCCTAATGGCATCAAAAATATCTTCAAAGCCTTGTCGTCTTTGCACAAAAATCCTTGGAAATAAGCCACCAATAAACCCTTCCCCACTAAAGAAATTATATTGTTGCACTGTGCAGAGAATGGTATTGTCTAACAGGAATTGGAATTGATGAAATTTCTAGCTAAGTCCTCAATTTCATTCAAAGACTAAATTAAATCGAGTGCATTGGACATAAAAATGGATAACACCTGGGATGGAAAGATAATGCGTCGAGCTCGCGGGATGGTAACCTCAAGTCCCAAAATTATTCGTATGCAGTCCTCAACCCTATCGTAGTCCACGTTGAACAACATTTTGATAGCGTCATGAGTGATGTATTCTTCTATTGGTCTCTCCCATGGCTTAACTGGAAAAGACACCCTCAAGTTCCAAGGATGAAGAGCCATTTGTCTACAGATTGAATGAAGGATTACCAAACCTAAATCTATGAAAATTACTTTGCTTCCAACAACCCTCTTGTTACTAAATTTGTTTGTGCAAATAAAATGTATCTAACCTCAAGGAGATTAGGGGAAAAGTCCATTCATATACCCTGGGTCAGTAGAGCAAGAACTGGCACACAAGATAATTGACCCTTGCCTTTGCACACTATGAAGCGGAGTAAAACCTGTGACCTCGAGGAATGCAAACCTCAAGCCCCAGCCAACTCCTAGTTCAAACAATTTTTTCATTGTATCATATAGACTCATGGAGAAAGAATTGTAACAAGTTTTGGTCACCATTAATATTATGGTGTAAGACAAAATAGAATGTGTTTCTTGTTGGGAAAATTTTCCACCCTTATCCTTTGAGTTCCTAGCTTATGGGGACCAAAATCTCCCTAAGGGAGGTGTGCTCCAAAAAATTTATCTAGTTTTTGTACTTCATCACTTCAGAACCTTAATATATTTATAGATATGGAATCCACTTGAAAATTGATGTATGTAATTTTTTTTTTCTCATTTTAATCATATATGTAAAATTTATGGCTTCCAAGAGTTGGAGGATAAAATAGTATCCAAGAAATGTGGAAACCCACTTTATCTTTTCCTATTTATTTTTCTTGGAGGGTTTTTATATCAAACCTAGATTCATTTGCACAAGCCATAGGTTGAAACCTCTTTGACTACAAGCCAAGAACTGAGAGATGAAAATTCTACCAAAGTCACCTAGGGTACAATCTAGACCTCATTCCTTATGATGTTGAGACCTTTCATTTAAAAAAACTTGATCTTTAGTGGAATCATTTTGAACCATCTCCTATCATAAAGATATAGAAGACATAAATAGGAAAAGGGATCTTGCATTCAATGAGACTTGATCTCTAGTGGACTCATTATGAGCCATCTCTAATTAGAAAGAGATGGAAGAAAATAATAGGAAAAAGGCCCTTGGTCTTTTCATATTTTTGTCTTTCATTTTTTCAATAGATGTGTTTCCCACTTTATCCTTTCCATCAAGAGGAGACTTAAAATCACAAAAGGGAGATGAAATGTTGAACTATATCTCTTCCATTTCTAAAATAGAGATGAAAGGTTACTAATATCTTCATTCCCCAAGTTTCTAAAATTTTATATATACACACACTAGCCCCTTCATCTAGAATATTGAAGTTTAATTTTGATGAGGCTTCTAGAAGAAACCCAAGACTTGCTAGTGTGAGTTGCATCATAAATGATGTGGAACAAAAATTTAACCTAGGATCCCTCTAATAAAATTCTAGCATGCACACACAATGAAGGAGAATCAAATTCCTTGATAGGAGGTGTAAAATTGTGTGCATGAGAAGGAATATATAATGTCAACATTGAAGATGAGACTCTCTTGCATTAATATTTCTTATAGGTCTGTCCCAAGCTATAAAATAAAAGATTATCTCAATCACGTCATTCTCATCTTGCATAGCCTTCGAGACTATACAATTAATCATGTCTATCAAGAGGAAAATTTGGTGGATAGTTTTCTCATAATTAATCACACCATTGATCAATCAACTAGTATCCTAGTTTAAAATCACAATGAGGATTGGGATCAATTAAAATATATTTTTTAATATTGGGTCTGCAAACAAGTACACAGAATCATTATGAAACTTTGTCTAATGCGGTCGGGTGTTGGTTCACCACCTTGAATTTTTCTCTTTCAAAATTTTAAATAGAGGTGGTGTGTGTTTTAGGGTGTTGAAAGACTCAAATGGATCACAGACTGATGTTGGTGGGTGTCACATGCAAATGTAAGGTGGAATCTATGGTAGAACAAATGACAAGTTTATTCTGTATTGGGTCTTTGGTTGTTGAAGAGCCTATTGGAGAAGTAGTTGGTGCTCAATTGGTCAATGGTGGTCATGTTCACAATAACATCCTCTTAGCAATATTACTACTTCACTTTATTGAATTTTTGGGTAGGAAAATTTGAGGGAAGCTTCTAGTTGTCAACTTCATTGGATTTTTTATTATAATTTTATGTAAGTAAAATAATCAATTTTATTGATCTCATAATTTTTTCTATGTAAAAATAATATAAGTTGATGAATTTATTGAGGAATATCCTCCACAGTTAATGGATCAACAACCTTATCCTAATTGATAAGATCAAATGAAAAGCATAGAAAGTCAAGAATAACATATGAAGTAAGAAGTACCTAAATAAATGTATGTCTATTGGAATGGCAAGATGTACCACTTATAATCTTACCCTCAAGAAGACCATCTTATTGTATAATATGATACATAAATAAAGTATAATTGAATATTGTCTCTAGATATAAATAAATATGCCATATAATGATGGAAATTTGATGGTATGTTTTAATAAGTCATTTTTTCTTTTTTTAAGATGTATTTTTGATTATTTGATTCTCATTACATGTGCCCTTGTGTTAGTGTAGAATCTTATTTTTATTTATTTAGATATTTTTGACACATTTTAATTAAGCTTGATTAGGTTAAATTAGGAGTTGGTTAAAATGTAGTGGAGTGATTTTTTTTACATCTTTTGTATGAGTTACTGTTGGTGTGAACAAATGTCTTGTACCTAGTTAATTCATTCACTAGGTAATTAGGGGACATATTCACATGTTAATTTTACTTAGGCTCTAAGACTCCTTCTAGAAGGATGAGTTGTCTTTTCTAGAACTTATCTTATCCTAGGTTTTTAGGACTTAGTTGTCTCATGTGATAGGATTAAGACACTTCTCATGATCTTGTCTAATCTTATTCCTCACCTTACCTATATAAGCAAGGCATCATATGTACATTCGCATATTCAGTTTGACATTATTGCATCCTTAATGATAGCAGGATATTTCTACCATTTCTCTCTTGTGGAAGTTATTTTGTCTTGCAGGTGATACAAGGGTGTTTGAGGAGTTCACCATAAACTTCTACATGGTATTAGAGCTTCAATGCTATAGAATTCTTCCCAGATCTGAGGGACCAATCTTGGTGTGAAATTTTTGTTGGGTTTGAGTTGGGGTCTTGAGAACCTTGCCATTGAATCCAAGGCATCTGAGAAAGTCAAGATTGGCTTTTGTTTCATCAAAATCTGACTTTTTTGTCAAATTTGCAAGGGTTTGATGCAAGTCATTTTTTACTAGAGTGATTTTCATTTTTGCTTCAGAATTTCAACTTCCACTCATTTGTAGGAAAAATGATTTTTGGGTTTTGTATCCAAGGTTAAAATCTCATCTAGGTATCTACTCGATTTTGTAGATAGTGAGCAGATTTTGCAAAAATGGCTATCAAATAGCCCAACACAACTATTTTTCTTGGAGGTGAAGTTTACTTTTTTTACCAAATCGCATGTTCAGGTTTTTGGATTCAAAAAAGATTTATGGGTTTTGTTCGTAGCATCAAAATACTATTTGGGTATCCATTATTTTTTGCATGAAACAAGTAAATTTTCCAAAAATCAAATCAAAAGGGTCATGTTTGCATTGTCGGCTGGCACAATTTATCCCTTTTTTTCAAAAATTCATAACTTGAGCATGCGACATTTGTTTTTCGAAAACTTTATATCGTCAGAAAGCTGATTTCATCCTCTACACAAATTTGAGGTTATTTTTCATCATGGAGAAAGATATGAACATTCATCAGTGCATGCACTATTTCCTTTTTGTGTGTATTAGGTTTTCATTTTCTCTACACTTCATTTCAATTATAGATCATTTGTCAATCAACTGTTGCTTCATAGATTCCAGAGTTGTGCATGTTTGTGAGTTTTCTAGTGTTCCTTAGCATCAGGTCTGTTGTTGCTTTATCATGATTCTGACTTGAGTCCTTGAGTGACTCTAATATGGTTTCTAGCAAACAGAATTGTCTTTCCTTTGCTTGTTGAATTAAGGATTCCAGTGTTACTCCACAAATGTGCTTTCAATGCTTCTCTGCAGTAGGTTATCTCATTATGGGGGGGTTGTATGATCTCTCTTATAATCCTTTGTGTGGATGGAGATTGATTGGATTTTTTATGGATATCATTATTGTATTTCATCTCATTTGGGGAGGAGTTTTGTCCCACTAGGTTTTCTCCTTTTCTCCAATTATGAGAGATTTCTCTACATTGCATTTGTACATGGGTACCTAAAATGGCCTAATAGTCAAGACCCATCATTGCATGTTTGCATAATAATCTTCTCTCCTAAGTTGCATTTATGGGGGTGTTGGTGTGAATAAATGTCTTGTACCTAGTTAATTCACTCACTAGGTAATTAGGGGACATATTCGCATGTTAAGTTTACTTAGGCTCTAAGATTCCTTCTAGAAGGATGACCTATCTTTTCTAGAACTTATCTTATCCTAGGTTGTTAGGAATTAGTTGTCTCATCTAATAGGATTAAGACACTTGTCATGATCTTGTCTAATCCTACTCCTCACCTTGCCTATATAAGCAAGGCATCATATGTACATTGCCATATTCAGTTTAGCATTCTTGCATCCTTAATGATAGCCTGATATTTTTTTCATTTCTCTCTTGTGGAAGTTATTTTGTCTTGCAGGTGATCCTGGGGTGTTTGAGTAGTTCACCATAAACTCCTATAGTTACTCTTTCTTATTTTGAATGTTGTAGAGTTACACTTCCTATTTTTTATATCTTCCACATATTTCCTCTCACATATTCCATATATGCTCATTCCCCTAACATATCGCACATCCCATATTAATGTATTATCAACTTTTGGTTATGCATACTTCTATTTTGAGTCATTTTTATCCCACTTGTGTTTGCATACTCTCATTTATAAAACTCTCTATGTTTCACTATTTCAATCTTAACATTTTCTATCAATAGTGTATGTGATTATTCCTACACTATATATTGGTTCTTCATTGATTTCAACAAATTATAATAGGATATCAAAGATTCAAAATGTTCATGGTAGATAATTTTATTTCAAATTATGTTAGAAATCAAAATATTAGGATACTAATCATTATAAACAAGATATAAAATAAATAAAATGAGAATCATACAAGCATAGATTTTACAAATTACACAAGATATACATGGGGAAAACCCTTTCGAGTAAAAAAAACCCCATAAAGCATCATTTTATTAAAACAATTATAATAATGGTCTATTATAACATAGACCGAACCTAGGGAACACTTCTCCATACTTCCACATGGCCAATAGTACCTCATGTGCATAGTGATAGAATTCACTATCAATCTCCAAATTCTTCACCTCTCAAACAAGAGGGAACCTCCTTAAATATAGGAGAATGGTTGGAATAATAGCTTAAGGGGTATTATTCACACCTATTCAAAACAACCATTCATAAAATAATTAATAATATAATAGTTATTAGGCTATAACTATTTCAAATGGGATATGCTTAGGAAAGCATATAATATATAAGGTTTAATAACCATATATTAGAATAGTATATAAATATAATAAGGGTATGACCCCTAATAACATTATGTTCTAATAGTCCCCCTTAATGCTAATAGGGAGCATCACATGTCAATTTTCATAAAAGAAAAAATGAAGTACCCCAATAACGTAGGTCTTCTTTGAAAATGATAAATAGGGTCACAAATATATGCCTAGATGAAGGTCATGTATTCTGGACTACACGAAATTCATCTTGTCATAATTTATAATCTTGGTGTTTTAAAAATGATACTATATATGAGATCTTATAAATATTTTTATTAGAGCCAGGGTCTCCTCAAATCAGCCTCACCCCAGGTTCATTACATAATCCTCGTAGGACTTAATATATTGTGCCTACAGGACTTACTACAATGATTTTATAAGTGGAAGATTTATAGAGAGAATAAATTTAATATATGCCTTTAGGAATTACATATAGGATTTAGCCACTAGGTGGTAGAACTAACATGCACACTCCCCCTCAATGGCATCACCTAAGGTAAATAATTTATTTGAATTTGGAGCATATAATGCCTATAGGCCTTATATTATTCCTATTAGGTCTTACTTCTTAGATTTATCCATGAGGTAGTGTCATGCACACTCCCCCTCAATGGAATCACCTAAGGCCAATTACTACACAAAGGTTTTCATAAGTGCTAGCTAAGATTTCTATTTTTATTCTTTGTAACGCCCCCACCAAGGAACCCCAGAGGACAACACTAACTATGCCAAATTAATGAAACAATTTTTTATTTTTTTTAAAGAAAATAACAATAGGATACATAACATAATGATCTAAACCTAGGTCCTCTAAGGTTCCTCGACTACACTACTCACAAATCAAGATTACAAGAAACAAAGATTAACATTCAAGGTTCACATTAAAGCACCACATTAAATGATTCTACATTACATACTCCCAAAGCATGACGACTGATAACCAACACAAAAAACATTTCTAACTATCATATGAAAGATGGATTACTTTACAATACTTTTTACAAGATGAAATCATTAATAATTGTTACATCATTACAATAATTACAACAATGCTTCCCCTAATACATGTGAGAAGGATACATCAGATTACATTAAGAGATACAACTGATATACAATCCAACATACAATTACATGAAATTATGCATTCACAACAGTAACGGGAACTAGAGTCCATAGTGCAAGGACCGACCTCCATGCACATGAACACGCAACAAGAATACCCAATGGAGAAAAAGCACCAACCTCCCGACCATGTGGAACCCTGAGGTCCACCCCCTGTGCTAGGAGATAACACAAGGTCCCACATCCAATAGACAGTCAAGAAATCAATAGGCTAACATAAAGAAGGGCTATACATGACTCCAACACAACACAACTAACAACACCAACATCACTTACAACACTTACTTCACCTCCAGAGGTACTCACACAACAAAAAAAGGAAATACAACTGGGGAATGCTAGACTACAATAGGGAGAAGTGTCATCACATAGCTTGATATGGATTGTCCTGGTAGATCTTCCTAGGCCCCAACCCCTATCCTAGGTTATCCTGGTAGCCTCTCCCGATCCCTGGCTCCATACAAACTCATGTAGAACCAACATAACTTTCATGACGACAAGGTCGTTGATCTTGCCATTCTAGTCCTTCCCATCTCATCTCAAGCCTAAACGAGCATTTGAGCCATGAGTGAGGCATATCATAATACTGTTTAATGTGAATTCTACCCATTCCCCCTAATTCATTATTAAGGTTAGATCACTGGATTAAGAAACCCTCCAATGGGTTGTCCTGGACACCACTTTGTGTTCCAGCTCCATTGAGAGCCACTCCCCCTACTTGGAACTAGTAAACCCTACACATCAAGCAAGGTATTGTCCATCTTGCCCACTTATCAAAATTACAATAATCCATACATAGATAGGAGGCAATACTCTTAGGGTTTACATTTTGCACAATACACATGACCCACAACATAGCCAACCACTTCCAAGGTTATCAATCATAAAGACCATGTATACAAATATACTCCCTCCTAGGCCTCTAGAAACCAACATACTTGTTGTGCATGTTTTGCACACACGCCCTACCGTAGGCAGGGACCCCCTTTTTTTCACTCTCGACAGGCTGCTTTGCTCCTGTCTTGTTTTGCGTGCCCCATTTCCAAGCCCAAATTGGTCATGTGCCTTCAAACGATCAAATTCCCCTACCCAAATTCACCTGCTTGGGGTATTCAAATCTGTGGAGAAATAAAGTCCCCCATCCCCTTTCTGCCTTTTGTCTTGCTTTGGCTGTTTCAGAAACATCCGTGGACCCCTGTCGGTCCAGTTTCCACATTTTTGGCTTTGGGGTCACCCTTTTTTGGATCTAGGATGTGTTTGAAGTACGTAAATGAACTGCCAAGGTTTCTTCAAAGTTTGGTTGAGTTTCGATGGTTTCAGAACTTTCCCTCCGGAATTCCCTTCCTCCTTGGCTGTTTGGAAACATCCGTGGACCCCCGTCGCTCCCGTTTCCTCATTTTTGACTTTGGGGTCACCTTTTTTTGGATCTAGGATGTGTTTGAAGTACGTAAATGAACTGCCAAGGTTTCTTCAAAGTTTGGTTGAGTTTCGATGGTTTTAGAACTTTCCCTCGGAATTCCCTTCCTCCTTGGTGTTCGGAACATCCGTGGACCCCGCCGCCCCGCTTTCATATTTTTGACTTTGGGGTCACCCTTTTTGGATCTAGGATGTGTTTGAAATACGTAAATGAACTGCCAAGGTTTCTTCAACGCTTTGGTTGAGTTTCAATGGTTTCAGAACTTTCCCTCCGGAATTCCTTCCTCCTTGGCTGTTTGGAAACATCCGTGGACTCCCCCGCTCCCGCTTCCTCATTTTTGACTTTGGGGTCACCCTTTTGGATCTAGGATGTGTTTGAAGTAATGAAACGAACCAAGGTTTTTCAAAGTTTGGTGAGTTTCACGGTTTCCCTTTTTCCTCCTTGGCTGTTTTTCGGAACCCTTTTTAATCGGATGTGCATTGAAATTGTTTGCCTCCCCTTTTTTTGCTTTGGAACATCTGCCTCCTTCCCCCCAACCCGGCCTCCTCGGCGCTTTCCGAGTCTTCTTCCTGCCCTCCTCTCCTATTTTGAACATCCGTGAGCTCGCCTTCTTCCCTTTGGCCGTTTTGGCTTCCGCTGTCTACCTTCCGGCTTTCTTCCGCCATCTTTCCGCCTCTGGCGCTCGACCTTTGAAGCACGCATTAATGTTTATGGTCCAAATGAGCTCCAAATATGAATATCAAGATCTTTTGATGATGCATGGATAGATCTAACAGGGAATTTGTAGGTTTGACTGACATTTTCCTTAACTCATATATAAATGCACTTACGACACTTCGTGTTTGCAGGAGTCAAGAAGCCTTCCGTAGGTCTATCGAAGAGGCCCATTGAGGGAGTTGTCCTACCTTTTTCCAGATGATGATGATTTCTAAGGAGCTTTCTGCCCGAATCAGGGGCCACCATTCCATTGATGCCAATCGTCGACGAACTCGTTTGATCAAAGGAAGAACGCTGCAAGCACATCAAGCAAAAGACAACTTTCAGGCAGTTTTAGCTACAGTGAAAAGGGCAATTAGCTAAATGACAAAATTGCTACAGTGACTGTCACTAGATGACAAAACAGGAAAAGACAAGGAATGTATTTTAAAATTGCTAGATAATGAGGGGTAGGTGAAACTCTAATGTAATCAAATTTGGGCCATTCGTTGGAAATTGATCCTAGCCATTCATTTGGGCTTTGGAAAACTATAAATAGGGGCTTTCCCCTCATTTGTAAGGGTTGGAGAATTGATGTAAAGACATTTTGCAGCAATAGAAAGCAACATTGCATGATTTATGGGTGTTCCTTTTGAGTTTGCTCTTTATGTATGCATGGTTCACCTTCCATGTTAGTTTTAGTGTTAGTTTCTTGAATGGGAGTGGTGATGGTGTTTGCTGTTTTAGTATTTGATGGATTTCCAGCTCATGCTTTTTGTAGTTCATTGATGATGAGTCACTTTGCAAAGCTAGTCTGAGCTCATTACTTCATTGCTGCAACTTAGTTCAATTACATGTGCATGATGTGCATGTGCACTTTGAAAATCTGCAGTCCTTAGAAGATTGCACTGGTTTTGTGCAACTGTAGGTTTCTCTTGGCCAAGCAAAACCCAGTTTAGGAGGTCTGTCTACTTTAGCAGCCACCATTGTTACTATTCATTCGTAGCTTAGGATTAGAATAGCTTTCTTAACCCTTCTCCTTTTGCTGTTTCTTTTAATCCTTGGTTAGATTAGGATCCAAAGCATCATCATGAAGCTAAATCAGATGAACTTGATGAGTTTCAACTTGCTGTTTTGAGTGGACAGCCACTGTTCATTCACTTTCAGCACTTTGAAACTGCATTTGCAAACCCAACTTCCATGCTTTGTAACTCATCCGTAAGACCGCCTTGTGATTCCAGCAAATCACATCAAACTACTGAGGTATCTAAGCATTGTCATGACCTGACATCCGAGAGATCTTGGGATAGTGTTCTGCAATCCGATTGTGGAAGATTGTCTTTCAAGAGAGGTAGTGCACCTACGCACTGCCTGTGTTGAGAAGTGCATAAAAACACCATCAACAATACTGAACACACTTTCCAATGACACCAAAACCTTGAACAAACATTACACAATTGACAACAATTACATAACACTTAATCTAATAATCAAGACACTTGTTAAATACAAGCAATTAATTAAAGTATTATTATCACCATAAAGACATTCCTTAAATAAGGCATTATTCACTGTGAACAATTATATTTAAGAATAACTATATTGTTAATAAAATCATCATCTTTATTGAACTAGTTACTATGAAATCCTAATATTAAATTTGCAAATTTAATATAATATTAAAATAACAAGGTCCCGATTAATTAATTCAAATGACAATTCTATTAACCAACCATTAAATTATTATAAAGAAAGTAACATTTATTTACTATCTAAGTAATGAAGAGTAAACCAAATCATTACCCTAAATCATTTAAATTAAATAAACTATCTATTTACAAAATAAATCAATGCACTTAATTAATTACACATTTTTTTTACCTATAATGATTTAATTATTCATTTATCTATCATAATTAATTACTCATTTATGCAATAATTATCTAGTTAAAATGAACCTTTTTACAAACCATCACATATCAGAAAAAACATTCTTTTACTACTTAACCAGAATACAATATAATATACATATACATACATAGATATACATATATACATATATATATCATATTAATAATAAAATGAAAGCATATAGTTGTGAAATTCCAAGTTGTCCAGGTTGCAAGGCATCAACACACGCACACGGTGGTTAGGGCACATGGTCGGGTTGTGCACAAGGCCTGGCATGATGGCGAGCGCCTAGGGAAGGAGTTCCCCAATACGGAGTCCTAAGTACGGAGGTTCAACCAAAATAATTTCATCAATGAAAGGCGATTTGAACTGTTTGACAAAAGGCCTCAAAGAGATCCACCTTATGGAACAGAGTGATAGCAAGAGGAACGCAAATTATTTTTGTTGAAAAGGCTTAAGAAAATTTCAAGCAAGTGATATTGATTGGTGGAAAGCCAAATTCCACTGTATATGTATGTGTGTGTGGGTATGTATTAGATTTTGTTGTTATAACTGCACTGGTAGACATGTATGGAAATATCAGAAGCATGGAGAAGGCATTTGAACTGTTTGATAGAATGCCTCAAAGAGAGCACATCCCATGGAATTAAATGATAGTAGGATGTGCGCAAAAATAATTTCTTGGAAAGGTTTTAGAAATGTTCAAGAAAATACAATTGGCAGATGCAAGATGTATATGTATATTTAAGTATGTGCACAAATTGGGTTTGTTGAAAAGCCTTAGAAACTGTCAAGCAAATGTAATCGACTGGCATAAATAAATTTCATACCATGGAATGCAATGATTGCATGATATGCAGCGAATGAATTTGTTTAAGAGGCTTAAGAAACTTTCAGGAAATATAACTGGTAGGAGTAAATAGATGTCATCTCATGGAATGCAATAATTGCAGGATATGCAACGAATGAATTTATTGAAAAGGCTTAAGAAGAAAATATAGACTCACCTATAATCGCTTTCCTCAAAACAAAGTAATCTCAATGCCTTCCTTGTTTGTTCCTTCTACCTGCATCACCACCAAAATCAATAGAATCGAATTTTTACAGACCCTTTTCTCACCCCAAAAACACCGAATGAAAAATCCCCCAAAACCAAAACGTTTACCAGCAAAAGAAGAATGTGGTTGTACGGGAATTCCCAACCAACTATCCCATAAATTATAATTTAACTTTTGATTTAACCTTCCCGACACAACACAATAGTTAATTATAAATTAGTTGAAAGCATTTCATTTAAAAAGAATCATAATTTGGGTAAACCCAATTTCACACAAATGATAAAACCGTTTACCGACATTTATGCATACATAAAGATTAATTATCCAACCTTATTATATTTTTATTTATTTATCGTATTATTTTTATTATTTGTTAATTATAACAACTTACTATAAATTTATTTTATTATTAACTTTGATTATTTATATATATATATATATATATATATTTATTTATCAAAGTATACCCCAAATTATTTTAATAACCAAAGGCATATTGTCAAACAAATTCAACCAAATGCCAAAACAATTACCTGACCACTATCTAGGGTCAAATGCAAAACTTCAAGCCACACTAATTGACCACTGATAGTACTAACAAGGTATCAACTGGATACTCATCCTCTTTGAGGATGATGGCTAGGGTAGGGGACTAGGTGTTATCTCTGATCAATTGATCCATTGGGTTCAAGGCACGCTCAGATCTACCCATTTAGGTGGATTTGATGCCTAGTACCTACAACCTGCAACACACAAAATGGTCGTGCATACACATATCCATATAAACAGACACATTGTGAAAAAGAATCGCAACATTGCAAGGTACTCACAAGTGACTGATGTGACTTCAATCATGAAAATTTTGGCAGGGTACTCACAAGTGAGTGATGTGACTTCAATCATGAAAATTTTGGCAAGTAATTTATCTAGAAGTATTTTTCCATAGCTTCCTTTGGCAAGATAGTAAACATACTTGATACCAAAGGCAACCACATTCAACACCTTAATGAAGATGATGTTCATAACACATACAACCACAAGTGGTGTGGGAGAATGAGGAGTCAAGATGACAGATTTCTCATTTTGGCGTGCAACCCAAGTCATTTGTGAGGTGCCATGGAACATCTAAACACAATGGAAAAAATAATCTTAAACTCTTCCAATAAAACTTGTCTTCATTATTAAAATGATTAATATCCTTTTTTCTATTTTAAACTTTATTTGCAAAGAGTTTCTTCATTTCTATAAATGGGTTGCTTTAGTTATATGCTATCCACATATTAAAAATTTGCATCATCACAAGGTACAACAATGTAGATGAAGAAGGGATCCAAAATATTTTGATTTTGGTTATTAAAAAGATTTAGAATTCTAAATCTCTTTGAGGAAATGGATAGTATTATTATTAAAAAAATAAAAATCATATTAATTTTATCTATGAATTTTAAATAATATTAAGTATTATAAATATTTGTTATGTGTTTTTATTTATATAGAGGATTCTTTTATCTATTTGATATTTGTTATCATATTAGCTTAAAAAAATTCAAAGATGGTTTATAAACTATAGTACATTTTTGGAGGGGATCTAATGTTGGTGTGATGTGAATGATTACCTCATAGTATATAGTAATCTTTTCCTTAGTGGAAAAATATTTTCACCCTTAAGATTCTAAAAAAAATGAATGAGGTGGTAGCTCATAATTACAACCAAAGATTTCAATAAAGATGCTACTAGGTAGAAATCAAGTGATTTTTTAACCAATATATTTATAGCATAACCAAAAAATCTTCCCCTTACAGCAAGGGAACTACCTAGAATTTTAGGGTTGATTACTCCTCAACAAAATGGATTTTAATCAAGGGCTAAAATGTTCATTCCAATACATTAGCTAGGGAGTATTTTGAAGCTAATTAATGGAATGATAAATTACAAGGAGAAAATGAAATAATGAACTTTGAAATAAAAATGCACTAGATGTATTTCAAAAAATGGCCTTGCACATGTATTCATTGAGCATAAAGAGGTTTCCCATCAAGTTATACATATCTTCTAGTATAGCCTAACCTTCTCTGATACCATGTTAGAAATTAAGATCTTAGGATACTGATCATTATAAATAAGATATAAAATAAATAAAATGAGAATCATAAAAGCATAGATTTTACACATTAAATAAGATATAGATGGGGAAAATCTTTTCAAATGAAAAACCCCATAAAGCATCACTTTATTAGAACACTTACAATATGGTATATTAAAACATAGATCGAACCTCGGGAACACTTCTCCATACTTCCATATGGCCAACAATACCTCATGTGTATAGTGATAGAATTCACTATCAATCTCCAAATTCTTCACCTCTCAAATGAGAGGGAACCTCCTTAAATATAGGAGAAAGGGTGGCATAATACCTTAAGGGGTACTAGTCACACCTATTCAAAATAACCATTCATAAATAATTAATAATCTAACTTAGTTATTTGACTATAACTATTTCAAATGGGATATGCTTAGGAAAGCATATAATATATAAGGTTTAATAAACTTATATTAGAAAATTATATATATGTTATAAGGGTATGAGGTCCCTAATAAAATTATGTTCTTACAAATTCTAAGAGATTTTCATGCATTTTTTTCTCAATAATCTAGTATGCTCTTCTCTTGCATCTCCAAATGATTAGGAGAATCAAAGTAATTTGAGAAAAAAATTGATGTCAAAGGGAAGAAAAGAATAGAAGATATCAGACTAAGGGGGAGAGATGCAAAATTTTCTCCCTTTTCCATTGATGTCAAAGGGGGATAGAATAAGCTGAAAAGGGGAGAGAGTAAAGTGAAAAAGAAAGAGAAAATGGAAGCGGAGCAGTGTACACTGGTGTGTAGTATATATTTGTGATCAACATTATTTTTGTTGTTGATGGTTTTTCACATCATGTGTTGCCATCAGTGACAAAGGGGGAGATTGTTGCAAGTATGAGTAGTTAGTGTTGTCGTTGATGTCGAAATATCTGTGTTGTTGTATTGATGTCAACCTTAGTGATACTTTGATTAGTTGCATTATGTTGTCATCAATAATGTCATTGGTTTCAACCTCTAGTGTTGCTTTGATAAGCATGTTGTTCTATTACAATTAGTTTGGTGGCATGGAGGAAGTGTTGCAAATGATGAGATTTTTTTTGTGTTACTTGGTTTTCAAGTGCTTTTGTGAAAATTTGAATAAAAGAAAAAATAGTGTGGTTGAGTGGTGCTATGGCATACAGAGTAGTGTTCTGGTTTTGCTCTACATTTCTTCTATGTTAAATATCTGCTTGTGTGGTTCAAATATGTTGGTTAGAGACATTCAAAGGTGTTATATCCAAAGTTTCTTGTTCTAGATCGTTGTACAATGAAATTTGTGTTCACCAGTGTGTGAATTGTGTATGTAGTGTTGTTTGGGAGAAATGGTTTTGCTCCACATTTCTCCACAATGTGATTTCGAGTCTTGCAGATTTGAAGGTGTTCTCATAATTCTCATATCTATATTCAATCTTATGTGTTCACAATTTGGTGCTCCGCGAGTTGGTTTCTTGAGTTACAGTGTGTGGAAAGTTAATTGGTTGTGTGGGACGAGTATGTTCTTTAGTTGAAAGATGTTACGAAGGAACTTATTGGATTTCAGGGTGGTTATGGAATATTCTAGGCTGTGTTCAAGTGGTATCTTTTGTCCACAAGTTGTCTTTTGATCAAAGGAAGCATGTACTTAAGTGTTTAAAGGTGTTTACATGGGTTCGACCGACCTTGGTTGTTTACATAATTGCAAATTTTCTTTGGTGTTTGTGGAAGCATGGAGTGGCGTGTATACGTGGATTTAGGTATGAGTTAAGGTGTGATGTCATTCACCTTCATTCCTTTCCACCACGGGAATGTTTTGGTGCAGACCTAATTTGAACTTGCACAGTTGAGGTGCATAGCCAACCTTGAAGATTGTTTTCAAGGTTGATGACGGTATAAATGAGTGATGAGTTAATGGAGGATGAGAAATTAGTGAAGTATGATGTGTGTGATGCAAAATGTAGAGGTGCAGAGTGCAAAAAGTGTGAAATGTGGTGTAAGCTTCAATGAGTTAGACTACTGGATGCACTAAGTAGAAGGTGTTTGCTATCTTTAGAAATGTTGTGAATGTATTGGTGACATTGTGGTGGAACTCTTATATTTCTTTGATATGGATTTCTCATTGTAATATTCTTCTTTATTCTTTTCTGGAATCTGGAAGGAAGCCTTTGGCAGTGAGCTCTTCTTTCTTTTGGGCAATGAGCCCTTCAGAAGTGAGCCTATTGTATTCAATGTTGCATTTACTTTATATTATGAGCTAATCATCACCATGTTTTTCCCTTCTTGGTTTTTCCACATAAATTTGGTGTTCTATTGTGCATGGTGTTGATGTGTTCCAGTTTCTGTTATTTGCTTTCATGCTAAATCATTCAAACAGATTAAAGGTTAATGAATTTGATGTGGATCTGAATGTTAATGATGGTTTTGATGTTTTAATGTACAACTAATTCACCCCCCCCTCCTCTCAGTTGTTTTGTGCATTCAACAGAAGTGTGTTGTTTTTTCTTGCAATTTAAAGTTCTAAGTGATAGAGATCGTGGTTAATTCATCTTAGTTGAAGATCATAAAGTTAAACGGTAAATTTTTTGAACCTTGGAAGAAAAATATGGAGGATCACTTAGAAGAAAGGGAACATTGATTTTTGTGAAGAATGAGAATACATTAGAAAAGATGTCGAATGAAGAATCTATAAAAGTTGATAAAAAAAACCCATGAAACTATGTGTTTGTGTTTTATCTAATTTTGTTTTATTGAATATTTATAATGAGACTACTACAAGTATTGTTAGAGTTATCATACATTAGCTAATAATTAATTAATCTTTAATTGATTATTAGTCTAATTTATTCTCACACACTTCAGCTAAACTTAGGAATGTTTTATTAGTTGAGTTAATATTAGATCATTATGTCACATCTCATGTGATGTTGACACTTGTCATGATCTAATCCCTTTCTCATTTAAGGCTTTGCTCTTATAAGCATTCAACCCTTATTGTAAATATCTCTCGGATATTATTCATAGGAAAAATAGATCACTTTACTTGTTGATGAATATTGCACATATTTGTTTGCAAATCTCTTGCGTGGAAGGTGTCTTTGTTTGTTGTTTGATCCTGTGGCTTGTGGTTTTGTGCTTGTTTCACAATTCTAACATGGTATTAGATCGTGGATTCAACAAACCTCTTCTCGATTTATGAGATTTTCTTTCTTCAACAAGGGTTGCAGGCTTCAGGTGTGAATCCCCTTTGCTTGTTTTGAAAATTTTGGAGGTGGGCATTTTTTGAAGCATTTTTGTGTGAAAAGGACCTCACCGTTGGATCTAGAGCTATTGAGAAAGTCAAATTTGACTTTTGTTTCGCCTGATTTCAATTTCTAACACTAGATCTATGAGGTTTTGAAGCAGCTGCAATGTTTCTAGATCTAGAGGGTAGCTGATATTTTGGTGCATTTTGAGCCGAAACAGACATCACCATCGCGCTTATATGGCCCAAAAACCTTAAGATTGCCTGTCAAATTGCCAAAATTGGTGTCGAGAGCTTCTGAGGCAAATTTTTTTTGCTTTAGGGGTCGTATGACCCCTATGCACAAAGTTCAAGAAAAAAATAAATCAAATCGGCTTTTTTTGGTTTTTTAAAATTTCTTATATTTTAGAAATTTTATAAATATAAAAAAAAATTATTGTAAAAGCAATTGTATTAAAATTGCTAGTTTGAATTTTGAAAAGGGGCGACGCTTTTCTCCATGCATAGGTACTACACATGCAGTACCCTTGCATGTGTAGCCCTGCGTCAGCGGTATGGTGGTAGTCCTTTATGGACTTTTTTTTAAAAAAAAATCCAACGATTCTTCCTAGAGAATATTTTGTCAACAATCTTTTGCAGGGGGCCGAATTTTTTTGCCAGGCGGCTAGAGAATATTCTTGGAATATTTTGCTGACATCAGCATGATGACCTACTGCATGGCCCCCTTTGACCCCCTTTGTGCCCTAAAAGGGGTTTTTTTTTCATTTGGCCATAACTTTGGGCATACGATATCATTTTTCAACAAACGAGATATCGTCGGAAAGTTGATTTCGTCAACTTTCTAGTGGTATGGGTTTCATCACTTTTTTCTGCATTTGGTGCATTCTACAATCAAATGAATTCAAAGGATCTATTTTCAGTCCCAAGCTGATAACTTTTGACCATTTTCTCTGGTTTTCACGATCTCAATGACATTGGAACCATCTTTTAGAGCTCTTCAATTCCATCCATACAATTTTTCCAAATTTCACTCATGGTATATTTTATTCAATTTTTTGTGTTTTCACACTCTAGTGAATTACTTGGACATATTAGCTCCCCTAAACTTCCTGTTTACGTGGACTACTTCATTTTTGGTTGTTCTTCATGTATTTCCAGTCTTTTGTCTTTTTATGACATTTTGAGCTTCCATTGTAAGCACTTATGATTTTTTAAACGTACTGAGATAAAGTGCCTTTGTATTGCACCTATATTATGGGATCTTGCACATCACTTTATGCCTTATTGTACTCGCACTATGATATAAAGTACCATGGGGGTTGATGTTTTCCTTCATACCTTTCTCATGCATATGTGACTTTTGTTTTCACATCCTTTCTATCCGATTTTACTTTCATGATTGCACCTTTGGATGTTCTTGGTTCCTCTTCATGCACTACATTCTGGCATTCAATTTTAGTGTACCTATCATGCTTTTCCCTTGTCAACATTATGGGGGAGTTTCTACTGTTGGTGCTAATGTTTCCTTGGTTTTGCATTGGAGTGAGCTATGTATACAGTATTTTTTCCTATGTACTAGGCAGATGCAGCGGCTGGTTACCCATGCATTTTAGTGAGATGGAGCACTTACCATATGGAAACTCTTGCATTCCTATTTCTAGAGGCAACCTTCCATTTTCACTTGATCAGTTCTTTAGACTATTGGTACTTGTTCCATTTGTATCTTCGAGTTCCAGATGTTTTTCCCTGGTTTTCCATCAGATTCGAGTAGTGGCATTGAGGGAACTCATGCCGATTCCTATCTTCTTGATCTTCATCATCATTTTTTTCAAAGAGGGTTCTTCTTTCAACATTTCAACAGTCATTCATTGACAATGTTTGCAGCTTCTTCATGCTTCTGGATGTTCCTTTGTTCCTATCTTTTGGGACAACCTTGTCTTGTTTGGAGGATTCTTCATTCCTTCACTTGGCTTTCATCTCTTTTTGGAGTAGAGTTTTTCTCATGAGGTTTTCTCTATTTCTCCACATTATAGAGATCTTCTCTTTGTACATGGGTACCTTACTTGGCCTTGTTTGTAGGGACCCATCTTGCACTCTTTTTAGGGTTTTAGCTACTCCTTAAGTTCAACTTAAGGGGGGGTGTTAGAGTTATCATACATTAGCTAATAATTAATTAATCTTTAATTGATTATTAGTTTAATTTATTCTCACACACTTTAGCTAAACTTAGGAATGCTTTATTAGTTGAGTTAATATTAGATCATTATGTCACATCTCATGTGATGTTGACACTTGTCATGATCTGATCCCTTTCTCATTTAGGGCTTTGCTCTTATAAGAATTTTCAACCCTTATTGTAAATATCTCTCGGATATTATTCATGGGAAAAATATCACGGCTTTCATATCTTCTTGAAAGCTTCTTCTATAACTTTTCCTTGTTGATGAATATTGCACATATTTGTTTGCAAATCTCTTGCATGGAAGGTGTCTTTGTTTGTTGTTTGATCCAGTGGCTCGTGGTTTGTGCTTGTTTCACAATTCTAACAAGTATAAGTTGTGAAATATAATAGGAGAGATATATCAAATAAAGATTCTTATTAATAAGTTATTTTTGAAAAAAAATTGTATCATTTAAAAATAAAGGATGGGGACTCAATTGTAGAATATTTAAATGCATTTAATTTAATCTTGAGTATGTTATAGTCAAGTGGTGTGAAGATAAAAGAAGAGTATAAGTGATTTTTATTATATTCATTACCTAAATCTTGGGATAATCTAATCCTTGCAATTAGTGGTTCTTTTATAGATGATTGAAATTTGGATGTCCTTTTTACCACCTTACTTACAAAGGAAATGAGGAAAAAGACTTTTGATGGGTCTAAGGGTACCTTGCATGTGAAAGGAAGATCTAACTTGAGAAAGGTGTAATGGGAGAAATTAATCTACTATTAACATCTAGATTACATTAAATGAAATGAAAAGATATAATTAGAAAGGATCATAACAATATCTTTGTACATTATAGACAATGGAAGTGTTGCAATGACAAACTAGATGCAAAAATAGAAATAGCTAAAAATAAAGAATCAACCACCAAAGGATGGAGTTCAATGTTGAAGATAGTATGTGATGCATGGATGTCTACGTGATGTGTTGTAGTCTTTATGCATGTTCATCATATTCTCGCACTTCTCTCTTGAGAGTGCAATTTTTTAATGTTTTCACTAGATTTTGGAATTGCCTACACAACAAGAAACAAAGACAACAAAAATAGAAAACCAAAGAAAACAAAATGACACAAAAATGAAGTTAAACTAATTAGAATAAATGAAACAATGAAATGAAAAGAAAAAGGAAGAGAGAAAACACAACCTTAATGCACTTGTAGTCTTCCAAATAGATAGGACAATAAAAATGGTTGGGACTAAATGGGGCTTTCCAAGAATGGTCAAACCCATAATTTGGTATTTCAACCTCTGCTAAAAGTCAAATAGAAAAGAGATTGGAGATAGTGTTTTCTCTTATCCTATAGGAACCTAGGATTAAAAACAACAAATTGAAATAAACCTATGAATATCAAATCCTAGGTCTATAGGGATCGATAAACTACTGTGTATGATTTTAGGTAGAGGATGATGGTAGTCTCCAAGAGATTTGCTAAAGAGAATAGAGAGAAATGATATAAAGAGAAAGCTTATACTACTATTATAATGAGAATGGTTCCAAACTTGCTTTAAAATGTTACCTACCAAATGATGAAGAAAATATTGAGAGAATGAAGATTTTAATGTGATGCAAAAATACTTTTCTTTGAGCAAACCTCAAAAATGGAGTGTGTATCCAAGAGAAAATAAATCAAGAGAGATCGTGTTGTTGTTAATAGAGATGAACAACCAAATAAAAAGATAGGATTTCTAAAGGATTCCTTGGAAGCTAAAGGGTCAGATTCAAATGTTGGAGGCATTTTTTAGACATGTGAGAATTACATGTGGAAAAATGTAGTTGGGTGGGAAACCAACATTTAAATTTTTAGAAAATCGTAGGATAATTATAAGGTCATGCTAGTATCACAAAGAAATAAATAAAGATCTAGGATGTGGTCACAAGTGAACAAGAAGACTCAAATTCTAATAAATAAATTTGGCAATTTAGTGAAGGAAAAGGTTAAGGTTGAGGCTAAAATGATCCCTAAAACATGCTTGCAGAGTGGACACTAAAGCAAGCCCAAAATATAATGTGAAATTGCAAGGGTATGCATTTTTCTACATTATAAGAGGTAAGGGCAAGAATTAAGGTGATAAGGATAAGTCTAAGGACACATCTAAATCCTAGGGTAGATTCAAGTGGTAAATGTAGATTGAGGTGTTGGAACTACGATGTAGTAGAGGCATCCCAAAAATGAATATCAAAACAAGAAAAAGAATAATGATGATACCTCTACGGATAAATCAACGTATGATGAAGCTACTGATGGTTTTACTATTTTTTCTAACATTACTTCTTAGGACCCTTGATTAATAGATTCAAATGCAATATACCACATCACTCCTCACAAGGAGTGGTTCCTATACATCTTATGATGGTGGGAAATATTTCCTTAGAGATAATAGCACACAAAAGATTATAAGTTAAGAGGAGGTAAAATTCAAAAGTAAATGTTTTAGGAATAGATAATGGTGATGATGAGTTTTTCTCTAGAGATTTTGATGATTATTGCAAATGTGCAAGGATTATTAAAGACAAAAAATAACTTCATATAATCTATAGCAAAATTGAGTGGCAAAAAGGATGAATAGGATCTTGATTGACAAAGATAGAAGCATGTTAAGAAATGCTAAGCTTAAACAACGTTTCTAGGCTGAAGTTACGTACACTACTTGTTACTTGGTTAAAAATTCTCACTTCTACTCTAGTTGATAAAACACCTTATGAGGTATGGATAGGTAAAAAACAATAAGTTTCTCATTCCAATTTTTTTTGCATTCAGGAATATTTTTGTGTTCCTCAAGAGGAACATTATAAGCTTGATTTTAGAGGTAAGAAACATTTTTTTGGGTTATGGTGAGAACATTAAAAGTTATAAGATTTAGGATTCTTAGAATTAAAAATGCTTTACTCTAAGGATGTTATTTTCAAAGAGCTTAGGAAATTTTAAAATGATGAAAAACCTTGTTGGGACTCAATTTTGTGCTCAACTTTTTTCCTTGAGTCCCTTTCATATTTGTGTCTTAGCCAGATTTTTTCCCAAATTATAACCGATCTGATATATATGTTAGGACTAGGTTTCTTAGATATTTGTGTCTTAGCCAGATTGTTTCCCAAATTATAACTGATCTGATATATATGTTAGGACTAGGTTTCTTAGCACCAGTGGATAGAGCATGAAAAATTAAGTTAAGTTACTTTTTGAAGTTTTACAAAATTTTCTATGGAAAAAAAATTATGCTCTTGTAGGTATTTTCCTTCCATCTTGACACATCTCATTTTCCTCGCAATGTTTGGTTCAGTTTGATTTCCCCGTCAATGTGCAGTTCCATTCGATACTCCCACAAAAGGAATGAATAAGTTTTGGTTTTGCAAGAATTCTTCTTTCATCAACAACTTCATCTTTCCCTCCTTTCAATGTTTGGTTCAGTTTGATTTCCTCGTCAATGTGCAGTTCCATTCGATACTCCCACAAAAGGAATGAATAAGTTTTGGTTTTGCAAGAATTCTTCTTTCATCAACAACTTCATCTTTCCCTCCTTTCTATCTATCTGGTTCACTTCCAATTTCCACTTTGTGGGAAAATCCTTCCCATCTATATTTGCTAGCAATTACATGTGAACCTGCTTGTACTATTGTCGACCTCTTTCACATTGTCCACATTTAGACCATTTTCTCACAAGTGCTATCGATTTCCAAATTGGATATAAATTTTTTCTTATGAGCTGATGTAGCTGATCTTCCCGGTTCATCCTCTTGCAGACTTTCATCTTCCATCTGCCATCTAAACTTCATCCAGTTTAGATGACCTTTTCTGCAAGGCCCGATGCACTTCAATTTTTTACATCCGTACTCGGATGACATCATGCTGACATCATCCCTCCCTGCTTACATCACATTGGCATCACCTTTTTTGAGCCTCCCAATCCGTTTCATCCCTTTGATGATATGTTGATGTTATTTCTTACTAACATCACTTGCAGATCTTTCCATCCAAACTAGACATTTTGGTAAAGTGTCGATGCAGTTGCTTTCTCTGTCAATTCACTTTGAGGTCAATGTCCCACACGAAGTTGTTAAAGATCCAGGTGGCTATCATGTGGTTTGCAGATGATTATGTGTGAACCCGACGTTTCTTTAGAGTTACAAATGCACTTACATTTGAAGTTCTTGCACATCCCGATGGAGACCTATTTCCCACATCTGCAGAAGGCAGGTAGTGATATCCAAATGGATTTTGGATTTCTGCAATTGGAGAATTAATAATGATAAGGGATGTGCAACTTTTTTCTGTCTCTTTTACTACATGCCGCCATGGCTCCCAGACACAAGAAATAATTGCAGAGTACATATTTTGTTCTACAACGTTCATTTTGTGTGTGACTTAGCCTCTGTCATCTGTTTTAAACTGCTACAGTGTGCAGGGTTACACCTTCTTGTTATATGCTTGAATTTTGATCATTTTGAAGAGGTTGGTTTGTTGTGTCATATGCCAAGGAAATTGCAAGGCATCCATTAATTCCATAGTTTGGTTTATTGAGAAATTACAGACTTGTGGAATTGCAGAAGATTAGTATTGTAATGAGATTTTATTGCAAAATGTCTTCATGGAACTTTGAAAGAATTTAGGAGAGTTTCTTAGTCGCAGCTAGAGATGTTCCATTGCCACATTTGTTGGCATGAATGTAACATTTACTTAGATGAATGTGACAACATTTTGAAAACATTGTAAGGCTTGTGATTATCTTTCTCAATTTTATGTATCAATATAGGTAGTTGTGTCTAGATTACTAAGTATGTTCTGCTGTAAGGTTTTATATCCGTTCATGTAATATGTAAATGCATAGTTGCATATTATTTCTTGTTTGTTATCTTCTCAATGTTGAGACTATGTTTCCCAATAGATAGGCATCGGTTGGTACCATACACAATCTCAAATCCATTGAATCAAACCATAACTAGTAGTGTAGGAGTAGTACTTTTTTATGTATGCATAACCTAGTAATATAACTAGGAATCTATTTTTAGTGAGCCTCAAATAAGTTCATTCTATGTGGGTTATGTGTACATAGCAATATTATCTATATAGGGGTTATATGCAACTAGTTTTTCTTAGTCTAGTGATAGTCTTTGGGGCTAAGACATCAAGTTGGGTATGGTTGTCCTTCTCGTTTTATTGATCATTTTATGTGATTTCAATACCTGTTAAGGTATACCTCTGAGAGCACCCTCCTGAGTCTAAGTTGAGACCGAAGTGTAGGAGATATAACCCACTCCCGTAGAGTTGGCCATTATCCCTCCATAGTCTTTTGATAAGTTGATTTCACTTGCATGATGACAACCTTGGCCTTGTAAGTAAGATTTTTCTCTAGGAAGTGGAGCAATGATTTAGAGACCTAATAGAATGGTGTCATTTCCAAGGATGAACTAGTCATTGCCGTGTTCTAGGTGATTGGAAACATTTTAAAAACTTCAAAGACAAAAAGCTTTAGCTAGGCATTTTTTGGGTAAGTTCAATGGCTTCCCATCAACTTGCCCTAAAAGAATGGCGTTGTTGACGGGGATATAAAATACAAGAATATTTTGAGAACCTTGGTAACTTGGAGCCTAGAGCTATGTGTTTTGTTTGGGTGAGTTTGATATCCAATCAACTCATGCCTAATAGAATGACACCTAAAGAATGATAAGGATTGTTGGGTTGATAAGATATTGAAGAATCTGTCAGTGATTGCAACCTAAAATCGATTTTGTGCCTTGGAGTTCTTTGTGCTTCAAGGTTTTCCTCAATGTTGTGAGGTCGTGATTTTGTTGTCAAAAGAACAAAGTATTGTTGATATTACTCATGGTTTTATGGGAACATATCAAGAGACTGTAGCTAAGTATTTGGCACCCTATTTTCTTTCAATCTGAAGCATGGTTTCATTTTGGTAAAGAAACATTTCTAATTTTCTCCTCTATCTAATCTATGTAAGTGATTATAACCATATATGATGAGTTGGAATGGATGCATATATCCTAGAGATACTTCAACAAATGGGACATATGATTCAAAACCTATGAAGTATGATAGGATGCATGTCCAAGAATATTATGAGGATGAATCACTCTACTATTCTAACAATCTGGCACATAGAAAGGCTTGACATTTAGACATACAAATTTCCATACTTGAAAATAGTTGGAGGTGGATAGGCCTAAAAAACTTGAGATGGAATGTGAAGAGAGAATCAATGCCATACAATCACAAAGACACCCTAATGTTACAAAGAAGAATGTTTCTCAATCCCTTGTTCTTCCACTTGATCTCATTTACAAGCAACTTGACCTTTCATGGGTTGATTATGAGAGACAAACGTTGAGGTCTTCAATCTACTGATTGATGCCAAGGTTTGATGGTTATGATCAATTGGATAGGGATGCACATGTTGAGGCATTTTCAAAATTCATGGAGAAGTATTAGTTTGAAGATGAAGACATGTGGATGATATTTTTTGTTAGGCCATTAGATGGAAAGGCAAGGAGTTGATATGATGGTTTCCCAAAGCATTCATTTTCTTCGTGGAATCAACTTTTGGCTACATTTGAAGAGGAATTTTTTCTAGAACTTGTTGCTCTTATTGAAGAACTAGAAAATATCAAATGGAAAGAGGGAGATTCCAACATGCGGGTGATCCCACATAAGTGGGTTACAATTCCCTTCACGAAGAAAAATTGCAAAAGCACTCCCAAAAACAAAAATTTGGGTTTTTAGGGGTTTGCTCGAACCCCCTAGTTTGAGCAAACACTCTTTTAAAAGAATGTTCACTCGAAACCAAAACACATAAAACCCTCTTAAGCGCATTATTTTAATATTATTTTAGGGGGGTTCAAGCGAACCCCCCTTCACTCGAAGGGTTCTAGGGGGCTTCACTCGAAGGGGGGTTTGCTTGAACCCCCCTTTCTTCCCTTCTCCCCCTCCTCTAGCAAGTTTTGCAATTTTTTGGATTTCAGAGCTCGATTTGAAGATGAAAATGGAATCAACTTTATAGACCCAACTAGAGGATTACAGTCCTCGAAACGAGCTATCCATCAAGTATAATTTTAGTATATTTTGGTTTTATTATGTATTTTTTTAGTTTAATTAAACATAGGTTTTTCACCGAAAACCAAGCTCTTTGTTCTACACATGTGGAAAAATAGTATATTATCAAAAAAAATATATGAAAAATATCTATGCCCTTGATATTGATGTCCTTGATCCAAAAAAATTAAATTAAATTTCAATACATACAAAAAAAAAATTGTTAGCAAGTAAACCTATGTATAAATTGTAATTGGTTTGACTTCAAAACTTAATTAAGAAAAAAATATTCAATAAAACACTATGAAACCAAATGCATGCCCTAGATATCATAGTCACAAATCTAAATTCAAAAAAGTTAGAATTTTATCCTTCATAGAAAAAAAGTTGTGTTAGCAAGTACACATCACTCTGTAAAGATAGTGTTTACTATTAAAAACTATTTTTCGAAGGAGATGGAAAAAGAAATGAAATTTGATTCCAAAAATTAAAAAATATATATTTAGAATCTACAGATAAAATGTCACAAATCACTAGTTTGCATCATCTTCAAATTCCTCATGGTTTAGTAGCTGTGGGTGCCCGAAAGTGAAGATTTAGTTAAAAAAATTAGTTCAATATCAAGTTTGCCCAAAAAGTGTAACCCACTATTGTGGGATCACCCATGGATTTCATCATCGGTTTGTTGTTTCTCTTTCCAAGACCCAAACAATTTCATACCTAACATACCTACTTGTATTGACATGTTTCTTAGACCCTATGATGTTTCTCTAGGTTATGGGGCAATATGGAAATAATTTAAATTGATTAACATGCAACATGCATACAGGTTCCTTAATTTCATTGATGCCCTAAGAAGAGATATGATTACAAAATCATTGTCCACAAGAACAGAAGTTGTTGAAGGTGAATTTTTTTTTAAGACAACAATTGTTTGGGGGTGATATCAAGTAGAAGCACAATATCATATGATGATTATGTTTGCAGGCGAGTAGATGAAGGTGTTGGTGCAATGTATGATAACAATATAGAGGATAATGAGAGTGTTTGCACTAACCTTTTATTGGACCACTCATCCATGGATAATTGTAATGAAAATATCAATGATACAAATGGTGAACAAGAAGTTGTCTTCTTGTTTGATCTTTGACCTTCCTTTGTCCCTTGTTCTGAGTTTGAAGTGGCAAATGATAGTTTGCATGAGGATAGATTAGGCACAATTCTACATGAAAATAGACATGTAGAAATAAATGTTTGTACAATTGATAATGTTCAATATGATTAGTTTTCACTTGAAGAATGTGATGTGGGAAATCATATGGAAGCATATGAAAGCCTTTTTCTTTGGTGTGCAATTTTTTTTCCTCATGCATAGTGCACTTCAAAAGGGTCACATGAAAAGAAAAAAAATTGAATTTGATGTGGAAGATATGGTGTACCATAGGTCTGATTGTAGCAACACATGTGCCACAAAAAAATGCCAAGAAAAGAGTGAAACAAAGAGACAATCTAAAGAGTCTAGCTCTTCACATGAAGTCTCATGATTTTAGTGGTTGTGTTGATGGAGATTTCATCAACATAATTGATTCCAAGGTATGTAGTGGAACCCCTAAAATTTTTGTGTTCCACTGATTTTGGATCCATTTTTGGCTAGTCCCTTGGTACTGGTTTGTTGCCCTCTAGATAAGGGTTTTGAGTTTCAAGGGTTTAGGGTTTATTGTTTTCATTTTTGAAATCTTAGTCCCTTTTTGGTTTAATTCTTCATTGATATATCTTGGTCCATGGTCTAATTTTTTCATATGGTTGGCCGCTTGAAATATTTTCATTATCCTAAATTGGGCTCATGCATAGGTTTCCTTATGTCTTTGTTACTCATATTACCTAGGCAACCCCTTTTTAAAAAAACTTTTGAGCATGTGAAAAAATAATTCACTTAAGTGATTCCTATCACAAGCCCCCAGTGCATCACAATTTTTCTTTTTCTTATCAGCTTTGTTTCCGCGATGAGCGATGTATTACTTTCTTCTTATCATTGGCTTTCTTCACATCGCTAATTGCTAATTTCTCGCTATAAGAATTTGCGAGATGGGTGATGCCTTAACATTTCCTTTGCATCATTGTGGTCCTTTGCATCGTTGTTTTCTTTTTCCCACCCATTTTACTTCAGTGATGGGTGATGAATATAATTAGTTCATCAAGACACCTTAGCACATCACATATTGCTTACCGTTGGCTTCACTTATTTCCACGGCATGTGATGAAGCCCTTGATTTTGTATAGGGGACACGTGTCTTACATCTCACTCATCACCACTACCCTTCATAGTGCTAATTGCATCCCCGGTCGCCCAAAGCTTTGCATGATACTTTTTGAATGGTTATGATCTTGCCACGTGTCTTAATCTTGTTCCATCACCCTACTCTTTCACATCACTAATACATTCTTATCTCTAAAGCACATAACAACGATGAGCGATGGGCGACGAAGGAAGTAAAGAATATTCTCAAAGATGCTAACTCAATTCAATACATCATGTATCTTCTTTGCATCACGGTTCCACTTTCATATACTCATATCAAATGCGCGATGTGTGATGAGTCACTACAAAGAAAGAGAAGAGAGAGATATACCAAAGGGATATCCCAATCGAAGGGTCAAGAATGCATCATGTGCATCCTATGCATTTTGGATGGCATTTTTCTAAATAAAAGGAAGTAGTGATACGTGATGAAAGGTTTTGACCTTTCTTTCATCATGTGGTCTCAATGCATCATTGTTCCACCCCCAAACATGAATGTCATTTCAGTGATGAACAATGGGTTTATGAAGGGATAATTATGGAATATTCTTCTCATTGTGAGGGTTCTTCACATCACAGTTTTCAACTCTTCAAGGAAAAACATAACAGCGATGAGCGATGGATTTTCATAAAAAGGTTAGTAGTTGAGTTTTAAAGCAACTACGTGGCATCACCACAAGACATCGTGCCAAGTGTTCACATCTCCAGTTCATAACGAAACACTAAAAAGCAAATAGTGTTGAGCGATGAGCATGGATAACCATTGATCATGTTTTAAAACAAATTGATCAACAGTGAGAATTCGAAAGGAAACAGCTAAGTATCAAATTCCTCCATGTTCGCTCGCGCGAGCCATCCCATGCCATTAATGGTGTATCTACCTGCATTTGAAAGCCATAAAAGAATAAAATTACTCATTTTTGCATCACCTTTGCAAGAATTCAAAGGAGAACACGAAGAAGGAGACCTTGGATGCACAAATTCAGAAGTAAAAAAGCTTAGGGTTCTCAGGTAAGTAAAAGTTCTATCTCTTTGAGTGATTTTCCTAGTAGGATTGAAATTGGGGTAGAACATGCTAGTAAAATTGGAGGGAAATCGCAAATTAGGGTTTCTTAAATTGTTGTTTTGAATTGTAAGGGGGTGAATTGTTAAGCTTAGGTTATTTAGGAGGGAAAAAGGGTAGGGTTAGTTGCAAAGTTTTTGTTGAGTCAATTTCAAGCAAAATGCTAGTTTCTTAGCTAAATTTTAGCAAAAACCATAGCTTTTTGTAATTTGGTCACCATGATCCAAGCAAGTGAATCTTCCAAGCCAAAGGAAAAGCCTAGAAAACCTAAGGTTAAGGTTGAAGCCGAGTAGCCAAAGGTTTTAGGGGCCTCTGAGAAGGACGTAAAAAGAGATTTTTCCCATTTCATGGAGGGTGATCCTCAAGAGGTACTTCCTGGGGCAATGTCGGTTGGGAAAAAATCCATTGGAGAAGGTATCATGACTAATAGACTGCAGGATTTGGCCAAGGGAATAGAAGGAGTTGCATTGCCCCAAAGTGGATGGGATTTATTTATGTATGTTTTCAATAGAAGAGGAGCTAAGCGTCCGACTTGCCACTTGTGGGAATGTGATCTTGGGAAGTTGGTAGTTCCCAATGTATTTGTGGAAGTGGATTTAATACTAGAGATTGCAAATAATTACAACCAAAAGGATAAGATTATCCAGAGTGTGAATGGAGTCCCACTATTGGACATATCTAGGAGTTGAATAGTGGATATTTTCAATTTGAATCCTACTGCCATAGTTTCAATCAATTTTGTTGAATTCTACCAGGAGTATGAGTAGAATAAGTTTGGGTATAGGAGACATGTGCTACCTAGGCATAGGAGAAGACATCATGGGAAAAAGGATGTCTAGTTTGGGCCAACGGATATAGATCCCTTTGAGTGTGATGAATTTGAGTATTATTTCAAGAAGAAAAATTATACCTTGTGTCAGGTTCTTGCGACGAAGTGTGATGTAAAGATGAATGTCCCATTGATGGTGATGGCTATAGACATACAAAAAAATCACTCCAATAGAGCATTTGATTATGTAGCTTATCTTGCAAAGGCAATTCACAAGGAGTTGGTGGAGTTGAGGGATGGGAAGCCTCCTCTAAGTTTCATCCATTATTCTTTGAACTGATGCATATGATTTTTTGGATGGGCCAAAAGGCATGGAGAAACTTCATGAAGTTGAGGGAGAAGGATGATCAAGACAATGATTTTCATTTGCAGATGTCGACACATATCTAGGACCAAAATTTCCCAGAATCCAATTACGTTGCCTTTTGTAATAGTTTCAAATTTGGTGTTTTGGAGAGTTTTGGGTTGAAACCATTTTATAGGATTTCAAGAGCCATAAAGGAAATCGTGAGACCCTTGGAATTTAGAGAAGGTACCAAGCACAATCACAATTGGGGTCATTGGTACCTACATTCACATTATACTGCAATAAGGGTTTATGGAGCAAAGGTTCCCCCACATTGTTTTCCTATCTACATTTCTGATAGGTTGGCCTTTATGGAGATTATGTGCCAATTAGACGTCATGGATAAGAAGCACTTCAAAGATGTGAGGAAAGGTTCCCTCATTGCTCCTCAATTTTCTTTTGCTTATTTCATTGTCACCACCAAAGAGGGTTGTGATAAATTTGGAACCATGTTGAACATCAACATGCAAGTTGATGTTGTGAGGAATTGTGATCTAGAAGGATTTGTTGATATAGAGGAAAGTCAAAGGAAGATCGGATTTTTGGCACCATTTCCTCTACAGTGAGGATGTTATAAGAAAATTGCCTTCAACTGCTACAGTAGTAGGGATGGAGAAGGAATGGATATTAATTTGTGACACATAGAATAATATATTAAAAAAGAACCCATTCTATGTCAGTCCTTATGCTAAAATAAAGGGCGCTTATAAGCAAGCTATGACAGTGATTGATGACTATTAGAATGGGACATTCTTTGAGAAAGTCAAGGAAGTAGAGGAGAAGGCCAAAATTATCAAGGAGCATAATGATGCTAAGATAAGGAGTCTCCCTGTTAGAAAATGATAGGTGAACAACAATAATAGAAAATTAAAACAACTATAAATCAGATTTAACAGTGTTAACCATATGGAGTTTAAATTCGTTATAACAATGAAATGCAACAACATAAAGCATAACACATAATACAGTGTTTAACATGGAGAAACCCTTTCGAAAAACAACTCCACCAAAGAAGAGATGAATAGCTTGTATTAACTGATCAAATATGTTTACAATGCATCCACTCTAACTCCTCTTGACTTTGGCAACATCTGTATACTTGTAAAACATCTCATAGTGTCTCCAACTCAACCCCTCAATATATAGACTCATGGGGGCTCAAAATACCACCTTAAAAAATTTCCATGGGTCAAAACAAGGTTCTCAAACACCATGGTAAAATCCATTCAACACCTTACATACTAAACATGGTTTCTTACATGCCATTACACCCTCTTACAAGTTGTCATAAGAATCCCTATAAAATAGGAGATGCTCTTACATGCGTCATAAACCATTAATAGCTTATGCAAATATTCTCTTACATGTGTCATAGATTATTCTCACGTCCAAAATGATATCCCCCACTTTTAGCCCTTATAGTTGTCATAGAATCCATCATAACATCCTTAAAAATAGGCTTTCCATGTTTTTGATGAAGTAAGCAGCATTTTCAGGGTGTTGTACCCATCACATAGAGCCACAAGGGCCAATAGAGTCCAAAATCAAAAAGCAACAAAAAAAAACACTAAACCAAAAATAGATGTGGACTAACAGTACACAAACCAACAACAGACTAGCTGGTGTTCTCCCAGTTCTTAGATAGAAGTTGAACCAAATCATCGTCAATCCACTCTTGGTGGTCTTTAGCCTTCTTCATCTCCATCTCATCTTTCATGACGACCGACAAGGTACTAGTGACATAGTGAACTAATTTGACCGTGAAACGGGTCAAACCATTGAATTTTTTGTCCATTTTTTCCATTCTTTCTTTCAGCACATCAAGCTCCTCACCACTACCCATAGTGTAGTCAAGGTCATTCTGCTCAATCTCCAGCAGTTCCAAAGAGTGAGAAGCCGACACCTCCTTTTGAGCTTTACCCTTGTCAGGAATGGAAGAGGGACCTCTAGTTTTCTCACCTTCTTCACCTTCTGACACCTCTTCAACTCTACTATCATTGCTATCTGACATCTCCTTTTCAGTTTCCAAATCTCTAACCATCATTTTCTTCCTATTCTTTGCCAATCTGCCAGAACGCTGAATGATGGTATCACAACCCACAACCACATTCTCTACCACCACCGTGTCACCCAACGAATCCTTGCTCATAACATTTTTCCCTTTATTTGGAGGCTCCTTCTCCTCCTTACCTTTCTTTTTCAGACCAGGTTTTCTGGGAGTCTTAGTAGGGGTAGACTTGAGATCACACAGGCTCACCACCACACTGGTTTGGGCAACTCCCTCAATACCCTTAAGTTTTTGGTAGCAAGTTTGGGTTTTTGAGAAATCTTAGGGACCGGGTGACTTTTCTTGGTAGGGCCTTTGGATTGGGTCGGAGATAAGTTGGTCTTGTTGGGTGGCACAATTTCCTCAATATGGACGGTTGAAATGGGTTTCGGAGGGCATAAAGCCAAATGAAAGTGGTAGAGTCTTAGGATAAGACCCTGGTGGAGCAGCAAAGGATTGGGTTCATTGGGATTTAAAGCAACAGACTCCACACATTTATCAACCGAATTTTCAAGGTCCATGAGCAAAAAAAAGGGAAACTCATTAAAACTTTATGCCTAAGGTGATTTAATAAGGGAAAATGGTAATAGTAATAAGTATTGTACCTTCCTTCCAATGTGACATATTTCATCAATGCAAGACACAACTGGTTCCACAGTTGAGGAAGAGCCTCTCGTTCGAACCCAAACTGGTTGCACACCGATTTCTCATTACCCACAAATAATTTGTCCATACTAGCATTGTCCTGGGTCTTCGAATGTTTAGGATGCTTCATGCTAGAGGTCCAGAGGCCCGTCGCTTGCTCTATCACTTCCTCGTCCACCGTAAAGGATATGCCTCCCACAAACACATGCCGATTCTTCCAAGAGTTGACGAATTGGGTCGACAAATTAGGGTCATGTCCCACAAGTTTCTCCATCAGAGGAGCAATGCCACCTTTGACGCAAATATGCCAGACAAGCGGATCCTTGCGAAACTCGTTGCAATTATCCAACTTTCCATGTTATACCACTAAGTGGGCATCTTTTCACAACTAATAACATATTTTTCAAGGCACCGACATGTGGAAAAAGTGCCAATTCAAAATCTCATGCCCTTTTGATGGAGCATAAATATTTTATAACATAAATGATATTTATCCATGGGAAAAACTAAACTAATAATAAATAAATTAGGAATTGTCAAGGTTGAGACACCTTGATTCCCAACATTCTCCCACTTGTCGAATACCTTGCAAGAGCTAGGGGAATCCCACCATCATGGAATCAACTAGGTACAAGAAATAAGGCATGTGGCCTCTCTGCACCAAATGAACTTATTTGTGCTCACAAGTTTGGTATGATAATCTTCAACATTAACCTCACTGTTAATTTTCTTCAACTCAATTTGTCCATAAGCAACCATTTCTCGAACAAAATGGTATTGTACATCTACATGCTTTGTTCGAGCATGATACATAGGATTCTTGGCTAAATGAATAGCACTCTGGCTATCACAACCAATCTAAATTATCCTACAATCGAAACTAATACTTGCACACACTCTTTGTAACCAAAATGCCTCCCTAGAAACATGGGTAGCAACCATATACTTTGCTTCAGTAGTGGATAAGTAACCGCAGGCTTCCTTTTACTCATCCAACTCACTGCTCCTCCAAAAAGAGTAAACACATAGCCACTAGTGGACCTTCGACTATCCAAGTCACCTGCCCAATCTGCATCAACAAATCCATATATGTCCAATGACTTGACCACATTATTAGTGTCATGATAAAGAAAACAATAATCAAAAGTACCTCGCAAATATCTAAATACCCTTTTAACAAACATCCAATGCTCTTTACCCGAGTTAGACATAAACCTTCTTAGAACTCCCACTACTTGGGCTATATCTGGTCTAGTGCAAACCATTGCATATATTAAACTACCAACGACACTAGCATAAGGAACCTTAGACATATCCTCAAAATCATCATCAGTATTAGGATACATATCTAAGCTCAACTTAGTACCAACCGAAAATGGAATACAAATTGGCTTACAGTTATGCATATTAAACCTTTGCAAAATGGTATCAACATACTTACTCTAACTTAACCCAAGCTTTTTGTGACTCTAACCCCTTCTGATTTCCATCCCAAGAATGTATTTTGCATCCCCCAAGTCCTTCATATCAAATGGGCCAGAAAGTTGTTTCTTGAGCTCACCAATCATCGCCTTGTTGTTGCCAATAAACAACATATCATCAACATACAAGATAATAATTAGGATCTAATCATCAATAACCTTGATGTACACACAATGATCATCTTCGCTTCTAAGAAAACCCAACTTTAATGTAAAAGCATCAAACTTTTGATACCACATCTTGGATAAATATTTCAAACCATACAAAGATCTCTTTAACTTGCAAACCAAATTTTCTTTTCCCTCCACCACAAAACTGTCAGGTTGTCACATATAAATCTCCTCCTCAAGATCCCCATGTAAGAAAGCAGTTTTAACATCCATTTGCTCTATCTCAAAATCACAAGTTGCAGCAATAGATAATAATAATCTAATAGAAGTTAATTTGGAAACAAGAGAGAAAATTTCACCAAAATTAACTCCCTCTCTTTAGGAGTAGCCCTTAACCACTAATCTGGCTTTGTACCACTCTAATTGACCATCTGCTCCAAATTTCTATTTAAATACCCATGTACATCTAATGGGTTTTCTTCCTTTGGGAAAACTAACAAGATCCCAGGTGTTACATTTATCCAACGCCATCATCTCCTCTTGCATGGTCTGCAACCAAGACTCATTTTCCTCTAGAGAGAGAGCCTCCCTAAAAGATCTTGGTTCATTGTCAATACACAAAAACGCAAAAATACAATGGAAATCAGGTGGGCTATACCTATCAATTGGATTTTGTTGTCTTGTGGATCTTCTGAGAATAGGAGTATGAGGTTCGTGTTGTTCTTGACCTTGTTGGGTAAACCCACAGAAGTGGTTTACAATTCGAATGAGAAAGGAAAACTTGTAAAATATTACCCCATGCCAAAAAAAATCATTTTGGGGGTTTGAACGAACTAAAAAAGGGCTCACTCAAACCAGGGTTCGAGCAAACCCATTTAATGCATGTACGAACAAATTAGGAAAAAAAAAAAGCGGAAACACCTTCATGGGGGGTTCGAATGAACCGTGGTTGGCTCAAGCCCCCTGTTCAACCCGAGCCCCCTTTTCCTTGATTTTGGCGTTGTTCTAAAAAATCAAAATTTTGCACTTGAATACGATTTGAAGATGAAAATGGGGCACAGACCCAATTGGAATAAAGGTAGTACTCGAGGAACGAGCTATCTAATGAATATAATTTTAATATGTTTTGGTTTTATTATGTATTTGTTTTATTAGTTTTAGTAAACATAGGTTTTTTACCGAAAATCAAGCTTTCTTTTCTGCACATGTGGAAAATAGCAGATTATCAAAAAAACATTGAAAAATATGAGTGCACCAAATATTGTAGTCCTTGATCAAAAAAAAAAAAAATTTAATTTCAATACACACAAAGAAATTTACGTGTTATACGGTCCGCCTATGTCTGGATTGTAATTGGTTTGACTTTGAAACTTGATTAAAGAAAAAATATTCAATAAAAACTATCTAATCAAATTGGAAGCACTAGATATCAGGAGTTACAAATCTAAATTCGAAGAATTGAATTTTATCCTTCATGGAAAAAAAGTTATGTGTTGTCACAGAGTGAGCATCACTTTTTAAAAATGTTGTTTTTTTCTAAAAAACTAGTTTAGGGAATGGAAAAACAAGTGCAATCTGATTCCAAAAATTTTGAAAAAAATATATTTAGAATCTACAAACAAAATGTCACGAAACTCTAGTTTGCATCATCTTCAAATTCCTCATGGTTTAGCTACTATAGGTGCCGAAAAGTGAAGAATTAGTTAAAAAAATATATTTCAATGTCCAGTTTGGCCAAAAATTGTAAACCACTATTGTGGGATCACCCTGCTCAACCTCTTCCTAATTTTCTTCCTCATGTTCTTTGATTTGATCAGTAACTTCATCTAAAACCTTGTCTTCTTCCTCCTCATCCTCAAGTCCAACTCTTTGTTCTTCCCGAGGTGCATCTTCTTTCTTAATTTCAAAATGCACTCTTGTTTCCTTATCTTTTTCCTTTGGTTGTTCAGGATTAGAAATAACACTAAACTCCCTAAAAATCACATCTCTAGAAAAGATATTTTCTTGGTTAGAGGATTCCATAGCTTATAACCTTTTACATTATCACCATATCCAATAAAAATGCACTTTTCAACTTTTGGATCCAACTTAGTTTGTTTTTCTTTAGGCACATGAACATAAGCCTCATTGCCAAAAACCCTTAAATGTGAAACAAGAGGTTTCTTACCTATCCACATTTCATAACTTGTTGTTTCAAGAGCCTTACAAGGAGATCTATTCAACAAGTAACAAGCAGTACTTACATCTTCTGCCCAAAAGCATTTGTCAAGCTATGAACTACTTAACATACTTTTGGATCTTTCCATAATTGTCTAATTCATCCTTTATGCCACTCCATTTTGTTGAGGAGTGTAAGGAGTAGTTTTCTATCTAACAATTCTTGCATGCTTACAAAATTCACCAAATTCCTTAGAACAGTATTCCCCTCCATTATCAAACCTCAAAACCTTAATATTACAATCTGTTTGATTTTCAACTAAGGCTTTAAATTCTTTAAACTTAGTGAAAACTTCATATTTATGCCTCATAAAGTATAACTAGGTATATCTTGTAACATCATCAATGAAGGAGACAAAATATCTAGATTTTCCAATTGATTCCACATCCACAAGACCAAATACATCTGAATGAATAAGTTCCAATTTATTCTTAGATTTAGTACTACCTGAAGGAAAAGATTTTATGTTTTGTTTACCAAACACACAATGTTCATAAAAATCAAAAATCTCATTAGAATAGTAAAAACCGTCTAACAACTTTTTATTTAAAATGGTTTTTAAACTAGACTCACTAATGTGGCCCAATCTAGAGTGCCACAACATACAACTATTTTCAAATTTTTCATTTACATTGGCAGAGTTAACAATAGTAGTGGCTTCAAGCCTAAACAAAGTCCCCTTCCTTGTCCCTCTTGCTATCACCAGATTTCCTCTTACCAATCTGCAACCATGCTTATCTAATGTTACATGTATTCCCAAATCATTCAACTTTGAAACTAAAATCAGATTTCTAGATACTCCAGGAACATGTAAAACATAGGGATGGTTGTAATCCTCCCATCAATAAAACACAACTAAATCTTACCCCTTCTGATAATAGGATATGAAGAATTATATCACTGAGGTAGATTTTGCCTCCATCATATTTTTTCATATGTGGAAAACCACTCCTTTTGAGAAGTCATATGAAATGAGCATCCTGAATCAATTAACCAGTGTTCATTAGTCATAGTATGAAGACAAGAAACCAAAGCTTCATCACCTGAATTTGAGGATTTCTCTGTGGAGGAATCAACTTGTTTCTTTGGATTTTTACATTCCTTCTTCACATGTCCTCTTTTTCCACAGTTCCAACATTTCACTGTCTTCTTCTTTCTAGGAGTCTTAGATCTTCCCTTAGACTTATCCTTAGGCCCATTCTTATCTCCTTTAGACCCTCTTTCTTTAGGCCTTCCCCTAACATTGAGAGCATCGCCTGAACTATCCATAGCCTTTTTCCTCATTTCTTGTGACAACAAAGTTGCTACAAGAGCATCCATCTTTGGATCTTCAATGTTAGTAGTGATAGCAAGTACAAAATTATCCCAAGACTAGGGTAAAGAATAAAGAAGCATAATGGATTTGTCTTCTTCTTCAACATTAACATCAATAGAGTCTAGTTGACTCAAAACCAAATTAAAAGAATTTAAATGCTCAAGTATAAATTCACCTTCTCTCATCTTAAGAGAAAACAACTTTCGCTTCAAGTAGATTTTATTTACCAAACTTTTTGTTTGATAGATATCACATATCTGGTTCCACAAAGCATATGCATTCTTTTCCTTTGAGACATTCAAGAGAACAGAGTCAGAAAGACATAATCTGATAGTACCGTGTGCCTTTTTACCTATCTTCTCACAATCTTCATCACTCATTTTCTCAGGTTTCTTTTCATTTGTTACAGCCACCTATTGATCTTGTTCTTCAAGGAGATCATCCATTTTCAGCTTCCACAACTCAAATCCAACTTCGTTATATTCCAAATGAGAAGAAGTTGCAGCCATGGTTTAACACAAAAACTGCAAAAAATAGATTAACCAAACTCCCATTATAGCTCAAAAAACTTTCGTTCTACCACCCAAGACATAGAACTAGCCAGGCTTTGATACCAAATGTTAGAAAATGATAGGTGAACAACAATAGTAGAAGCTTAAAAAAATTATAAATCAAATTTAACAATGTTAATCATATGGAGTTTAAATCGGCTATAACAATGAAATGTAATAATGAAAAGTAGAACACATAACACAGTGTTTAACGTGGAGAAACCCTTTCGGGAAAATACTCCACCAAAGAAGAGATGAATAGCTTGTATTAACAACAAATATTTTTACAATACATCCACTCTAACTCCTCTTGAATCCAGCAGCATCTGTGTACCTGTAAAACATCTCATAGTGTTTCCAACTCAACCCCTCAATATATAGACTCATGGGGGCTCAAAATACCACCATAAAACATTACCATAGGTCAAAATAAGGTTCTCAAATACCATGGTAAAAATCCATTCGACCCCTTACATGCTAAACATGGTTTCTTACATAACATTACACCCTCTTACAAGTTGTCATAAAAATCCCTAGAAAATAGGAGATGCTCTTACATGCATCATAAACCATTAATAGCTTATGCAAATATTCTCTTACGCATTCCATAGATGATTCTCACGTCCAAAATGATATCCCCCACTTTTAGCCCTTGCAGTTGTCATAAAATTTGTCAAACATCCTTAACAATAGGCTTTCCATGTTATACCATTAAGTGGGCATCTTTTGACAACTAATAACATATTTTTCAAGGCACTGACATGTGGCAAAAGTGCCAACTCAAAATATCATGTCCCTTTTGATGGAGCACAAACATTTAATAACATAAATGATATTTATCCATGGGAAAAACTAAAGTAATAATAAATAAATAACTTAGGAATTGTCAAGGTTGAGACACCTTGATTCCCAACACTCCCAGCCAAATCAAAAGTTCAAGATATTCAAGGACAGCCATTGGGAGCTAGTGAAGAACCAGTAGTTAGTCCTTTGGTTGACTATTCTATAATAGAGCAAGCTGGAGAGGAGCAGTTTGCAGATGTACCCACTGAACAGGAGGTGGAACAAAGGTTCCCCTCTTGTAATAAACAATGCTCTTGATCCCTACATCCCCAATAGAAAAATTGTAAAATGGGAATATGATGAGGATGCAGATGATGATGTCAGAATAAAGGCCTACAAGGAATTCATGAGTGATGATTCCTTTATTCAAACAAAGGAGTTTAAAGATTTTTTTTATCCAAATAAAAGGCCAGGAAATAAAGAATAGGATTGAAAGTGCAAAGGCATAGGCAGATCCCTCGTAGCAAGAGGAGGTGGAGAAGGCTGAGAATGAGAAGCTAATGAGTGAGATTGCAGCAATAACTCCTATGGAAGCTAGGAAGTTGGTACAGGATAATGGAATGATACTATTACCTGGTTGGGATCTATCCTCAGCAATTGCATTGGATGCAATTAGAAATTATCCAAAAGCCTATGTTTTCAAGGAACACTTTGACAACAAAGTCTTTGGCTCTGGCTTTAGTCCCAAGCTTCACACACTAGCTATTTGGTTAATAACACCAAACACAGGGAAGCCAGAGGTTTTCAAATCGGTTGAGGAGGTAATTGGGGCAGTTATGGTACAAAGAGCAACTGAAATAACCCCCACATAGGCAGCTAAACTGACAATGCATGCAGCAATGTTAAGTGTGGAAACATCACAGATTTCTCAAGAGAGATATGAAAAGTTATTGGAAATATACAACACTCTCTTGGATGAATGCAATAAAATGAGGGCCACTGCAGCCCATGCAAGCTTGTCACAAAGGGCCTTGCCCTCTCCTTCCTCTTCTGAATTGTCTTCACAAGACAGAGAGAATTTTTCTCTAAGGATTAAGAGCTTGAAGGAAGAGTTGCAGGCAAAGAAAGAAAATGTGTAGAAAGCCAAGGCAGCTACAACAACTGTATCAAAAGAGTTTGTAGACACTAAATTTGGACCTTAATTTATCAAATTTATCCCCTTTCATCTAAACATTCCCTTATCCGCATTAATTAAGTAATATCACTTTCATTTAATTAATACCTCTAAAGTTCTTCTAATCCCTAAGGTATCTTGTTAAATAATTAAATACCTTCCCCTTTCATCAAATGAATTAAATAAATGTC